>CM033751.1:8968085-9307490 GCA_019671005.1 Hibiscus mutabilis | reverse complement strand
TCCCGTGTACCTTGTTCAAGTTGCGGATCTCCTTCATTAGCTTTGAGTTCATTGTTATTCTTCGCCCCAGTCCCCCTACATGCATTAAGCGACGACGGCTCAAACGAAGCAAATGGAGGGCATAGTCCTTTCATACGTCTTTATCTTAATGGCCGTAGAGCTTGCAATCTGGTATCTCTTTCCTAGACTGACCGGTGAAAATAAACGAGGGGCTAGTTCGTTCTGATTGCTATGTGGGTCACCCCGTCGGCTCTTGCGAGTGGGACAGCATCCCACGGAAGGTGCCTTCCAACATTTATGGAAGTCTTCTACCGCCCAAGAAGTCTACTCGCCAGCTTCTTCCTCTCAAGACCTCGCAACAAAACTGGAACTAAAATTGACTCTGACAAAATAAAAGGCTATTCAAATTTTTTCTCTTTTGGGCACAAAAAAAGAAGAAAAGAAAAAAAGAAAGCAAAAAAGAGAAAAAAGAAAAAAGAAAAAAAAATAAGAAGAAAAAGAAAAGAGAAGAAGCCTAGGGTTTTCTAGAAATATTGAATTATATATCGTGATTGATTGACAAATATGATCCAATGTTCAGGTTCCTGAAAAAGAATGATCCAAGAGTATAAGATCATGAAATATTTATCGAATGTCCAATTCTGGTAGTATTGGTTCTAGATAGGCCGTTGATCCTTTATTTAACGGTCTATAAAAACTCAATGGGGTGTGTACTATGCCAACATGATGAAATGAGAAAGAGAAAGAGCCATTTATTATCTGAGCAAATATTCACTAATTACATATATGGCACCGCCAATTAAAAAGCTTTTTTGTGATTTGTTTCGGGTAACTCGAAGGTTTAGACAGTATATGATCTCAAGAATGGATCCTTTGAAATTCTTGATAGAAGAACTAGTGTTTACTAGAGAATGACTCGTTGGCAAATGTTATTATCAGAGTTTGATATTGCAACAAAGGAGGGGCAATAGTGGGTTTCTTGTCGAGACGTGCTTCAGATGGTCATGAGCCACTGAACTTTAATTTCCCAGATGAGGATTCGATATGCATAATAGAAGGTAAAAGGAAACAAATCTCTGGAAGCTTATGTTTGAGAGAGCATACAATGTCTTTGTTGTATAAGGCGAATTTATCCAAAAGCCTCCAATAGACACCATTTTATCCTGGTCGTGATTGATTATTTTACCAAATGGGTAGAAGCTGTTTCCTATGCCAATATTACAAGAGTAACAGTTTGCAAGCTCTTAAAGAAAGAGATTATTTGTCGATACGGTTTCTAGAGAATCATCATTGATATTGCCTCTAGATCGAACAACAAGATGATAGCAAATTTTTGTGAACAGTTCATGATAAAACACCATGATATTGTGAGATTATCTCAAAGACTTGCAAAGACTGACATGAGAAATTATTGTTGGCCTTGTATGCATATCAATCCACATTGTGCACGTCAACAGAGGTTGAGACTCCGTCACTGGGTTTTGTCAGATGTGAAATTGGACGATGCGTAATGGGTACAAGTTTAGTATGATCAGTTGAATCTTACTAAAAAGAAGAGACTGAAAAAATTTAATGGCTAGACGCAACAAAAGAGAATGATACGAAATCATGACAAAAGGTTCGTCCAAGAGAATTCCAAGATGGAGATCTAGTGCTTAAAAAGATCTTGTCAATTCATAAAGTTTTTCGTGGGAAATTGATGCCTAATTGGGAAGGGCTATACATTATTAAGGAGACCTTTTTTCGGAGGAGCATTGATTTTAACAATAGATATATAGAGGTGAGTTAAGCAATCTAGTGGACACAGACTCGGTTAAGAAGTGTTATGCTTGAAGAATTAAAAAAATAAATTAAAAAATAAAAGAAAAGAAAAAAATAGAGTGAAAACCCAAAAAGGGCACTTCACAAAATGAAAATATCTACGATGAAAAACCAAAAAAGCGCCTTAGATATCAAAAAAGGAAGAAAATAAGAAAAAAATCAAAAGAAAAAGGGGGTTCAAGATGAAAATCAAGAAAGGGCATCTTGAAACCAAAGAAGGATTTGAGTTGAAAACCTGAAAGGTCAGCTCAAAAGCATTTTTGAGATTAGGCATCCGGTAAGAAGCCTTCTCGAAAATATATGATTTTGAGGAATTTTGAGATTGAAAGCTCTATTTCGGTTGTAGGCTTTCGCGTCCTTCATACAGTGGATACCTGGGGCATTGCATTGATTTTGTTTTCTCATGTTTGCCATGACTTATCAAATTATTCCATTTCCTCAAATTTAGTAAAATAATATTTTGATCCGTTCTCTTATTGCTTCAACAAGCATATTGTAGATAAATTGATTAGACACAAGAAAAGAAAAAGGATTCCGTGGGTATTATTCTGATGTACTAATCCTTTAAGTGCACGTGGAACTGGAGGTGGCCTTGGTACTTGTTTAATGATGAAAAGTATGCCAAGGAAAGGATACAATTTCAAGTGTCAAAAACATTCAAACAAAAGCTGCAAGAAAGTGACACAAACAATCTTGGGTAAAGTGAGAACATGGACCATTATTGGGGGCAAAAGCTGCAGAAAGATCAATCCATTAAAGGTTCATACTGTCTAAGAGTAGAGATCATTACTTCTGAAGCATTACAAGACAAGAAAGCCTTGTTTAAAAAAATAAAAAATGAGGTAAATGTTAAAGTGAGCAAAGATGATAGTTGAATTAAAGGTTGAGTGGGGCAATGCTACAAAAAAAGAACATTAAAGAAGAATATGTTTTATGCAGGTGAATAGAGTCTGCAAGATAGAACAACAAAAATTAATGATCTCTTTTTGAATCATGAAAGAAATGTTTCCAAAAAAGTTGAACGAAGAAGTATCAAGAGTGGTTTTACAAGAAAAGAGTTGTCATTGGCCCTTAAGTTTTTCATGATGTGAAGTACATGGTGAAATATGGCAATAGAAGGGTTTATGTGTTGAATTCATGAAAAGGCAAGTACGAGTTCCATCATAATTGAAATTAGCCTTATTTGGAACAAAGCAAAAGTATCACTATAAGGAAAGAAGGAAAAAGAAAGGAACGAGGTGAAAACCCGCAAGTGCACTCCAAAAAAAGAGAAAAAAACTGAGATGAAAATTTGAAAAGGCGCCTTGAGAAAAAAAAGAAAAATCAAAGCGAAAACCTGAAAGGGCGCTTTGAGAAAAATAATCTAAAGTGAAAAACCTGAACATGCGCTTTAGAGTAAAAGATGCAGGGATCCTGAAGATTGAACCTGAATGTGAGGTAGGTTATTTTGTCAGCAAAAGGAGTTTTAATGAAAAATGAAGCAAGGAAATTTTTAGCTTCCCTGAATATTAGAGCTCACCCAAGTGGTCCTCAATTGACATCATCCATGCACCATATATAGTTAGGCATCCATAAGTAAGAGCATGCTAACTTATACATTCAAAGCATTTTTGTATTTTTAGACAAGAATTTATAAATCAGCAAGGAAAGAGAAAAGATTTCAATTTACAACTTCAAGATTGGAAGAGTAGATCCAGTCATGTGAGTTCTAAACATGGAGGGAGATCGATCAACAGAGGAAGAGGAAGAAAAGATCTCATGTGAGCTTCAGACTAAGAGATCGAGACACTTTAGGCAGAAAAAGCAATGACACTAAAGATCTTAATTCTTCAAGCGGGAAATTGAAGATATTTCACATTACTTCGGGAGGATTTTTTTTAAAATGATGATATTTACTTTTTCAGGTTTAGTTTTTCCCAGAGGAAGAGGTGAATCAGCATTCGTAGCAAAGAATGAAGAGCTCCTAATGAGAAGAGTTAGCGCAACAAAGAATATAGAGCTACTAATAAGAAGAATTTGCTCAGCAAAGAATATAGAGTTCATAATGATAAGAACTCGCCCAACAAAGAATGATGAGTTCATAATGAGAAGAACTCGCCCAACAAAGAATGAAGAGTTCATAATGAGAAGAATTCACCCAGCAAATAATAAAGAGTTTATAATGAGAAGAACTCACCCAGTAAAGAATAAAGAGTTCATAATGAGAAGAACTCGCCCAGTAAAGAATAAAGAGTTCATAATGAGATGAACTCATCCATCAAAGAATGAAGAACTCATAATGAGAAGAGTTCGTCCATCAAAGAATGAGGAGTTCCTAATGAGAAGAACTTGTTTGTTCAACACCTTTGTAGAGAGGTGGCTCAACATTTCCAGGAAGGAAGAATGAATGAGTTCATAATGAGAAGAACTGGTTCAGACTTTGCAGTTAGCCTTTGAAGAAAGAGTGAAAAGTTCATAATGGGAAGAACTTGTTCAAGCTTTCTAAGGAGAAAGATACACGATGTCATGGGAAGGATGAAAAAGTTCATAATAAGAAGAACTTGTTCGTGTTTTCCAAAAATGAAGGAAAAGCAAAGAGTTCATAATGAGAATAGTTCTCTTAAGGAGAGTGGATCAACATTTCCAAGAACAATGAATGAGTTCATATGAGAAGAAATGGTACAGACTTTGCAGTTGGCCTTTGCAAAAAGATGGATGATCTCATAATGAGAAGAACTTGTTCAAGCTTTCTAAGGAGGAAGATACAAAATGTTTAGGGGAAAGATGAAAAAGTTCATAATGAGAAGAACTTGCTCGTGTTTTCCAAAAGAAGAAAAAACAAGAGTTCATAATGAGAAGAACTTGTGGTCAGCATTTTAGAAGAATGAGAAGTTTATAATGAGAAGAACTAGCTTAGACTTCGGTTTAGCCTTGGCAGAAGGATTGGGAAGTTTATAATGAGAAAAGCTTGTTCAAGATTTTGAAAGGGGGACAGGGAGTAGAAATTCATAATGAGAAGAACTTGCAGCTCAGAATGACAGTCGGCCAGCTCGGACACAATTCGTTTCTTTTCATTCTTTGCTCAATTTCTATTTCATAGCAATAAGCAAAGAGGGACAGTTGAAATACCAGAATTTTATCCAGGTATAGGTATATACAAATATATTTCTCTTAATAAATAAATAACATAGTTTATAAATAAAAGTTCCATTACATATAAATGATAAACCCTAAATAGTTTTTTATTACATTTCTAAAATACCCTAAAACCCAATTACATGATAAAGCCCAAATACCCAAAACTACAGCTACAAATAGCTCCCCCTTCCCCAAAAAAATCTTATTTTTTATAGCTTACTATGCCATGTGGCAATTCCTCATTGGTCAAAACCAAAGCACAAGGATTGTGCTTCCTTGTGACTAAGCTGGAACCAGCCTATGCCAACTGCCATGTGACGTCACTTGGGTGATATCAATCGGTCAACTTGCTATAAATAGGAAGAGAAAGTGTGATAGATTCATTGATTACAATTCATTAATAGAATATAATTACCGTATTAAAAAAGTAATAAAAATGAGAGAGAGAAAACTAACCTCAGTAGCTGAACTGCCATGGAGAAACTAAACTGCCACTGGAGCTTGGGTACGTTAGGAAGACGATCAAAATTATGGCTTCATTGCCGGGATGTATATCCTCCACTCAAAAGAAAATGTTAGTTCATACATATATATGAAAAAACAGAAATGGAAAAGGAACTAAAAACATAAGAGTAAATTGGAAAAGATCATGGTTGTTGGAGTGAATTAGGTATGACGGAGTCAAAGAAGGGCCGAGATAGGTAGATCTAGGCTTTTAGGCTGGGAAATATAGGAGATCCTATCGGATCGATCTTAGTTTTTAGGTTCAAAATTGGAAATTTTGGGTTTTTTAGGGTTCTAATATTGTGGTAGACTGTGTCTGAAAATTGCCTGTGGCGACTGAAAATCGCTTTTCGATGGCTGGCGGAAATTGGAGTTTGGTCGAAAAGATCAGAGCAACAGCTTTAGCGGCTTTTGATAGCTGTTGCTCATCGTGTTCATCATGTTCTTGATGAACACCAAAGAAAAGGGTGAATTTTATCTGTTTTAGTTTGTTTTTTTGGGTTTAAGGAGTTTTAGATAGAGAGAGGGGAAAACGTTTAGAGAGTAGAAAGAGAAGGCTTAAAATGGAAAAAGAGGTTTTTTTTGCCAAAAATGACCCTTTATATTAGGTGTTATGCGCACCGTTTTGAGAACGGGTCAGATCCTAGGATCCGTGCGTTTTCAAAATGACCGGGTCCTAGGATCCGCGCCCAACTATTCGTATCATAGGGATTTTGACTCCCAATTTTGTAATCTTTTCAATTTGGTCCTCAATCTAAATAAAATTTAGATTTTAGTTTTTAATTTGTGTAATTTAGCCCTTTTAATTTAAATTAAATTATTTATTTTGAATGTATTTAATTTTAAATTAATAATTGTATTGTTTAACTGCATGTAGTATTTTAGGAGACTTTAAACACCTAGATTTAATTTGTAGTTATGTTAAAGCCTTAATCTTAGGTACTTTAATTAGGTTTTTAATAATTTGAATACGTTTAGATAATTTAACAAATTAATAGATATTGTTTAGGCAATTTTGAAATCCTAATTTGAATGGTGTCCACATGTAATTGGATGTTATTCAACATGGTTTTTAAATTAAATAAACAATGTCTATTCAGCCTAGAAAATGTTAAATAACTTAGATTAATAAATAGAGCCTTAACTAAAATTAGAACTTTAAATAATTAGGATAATTAATTGATATGGAATATTATATATAATTTTGAAGTTTAATTAGGGATGGTGCTCAAAAGTAATTGAGTGTTATCTCATGTAAATTTTGAAATTAAATAATATTCATAGAATAAATAACACATAAATTAAATTAGTGCCTATTTATGTTAGTACTTAAAATGAACTATACAATAATTAATCATGCATAAAAAACGTTTTATAAATGGAATATATTTTTGGAATATGAAAGGAGATGCCCTGAACGTATAGGGGTGTTTTCAATTTTATATTCGAAACAAAAATATACTCCTTTATAAAAGGAATATTTCCATTTTGAATTTAAAACCAATTAATAATTAATGTCCAAATTAAATTCGAATTATTTTTCTACAATGCCAAAATGCAATACGAAATTAAAAGGTACCGATATCAGCCGTTTTGAGGGGTGCTAACCCTTCTCCACACGTAATTGACTTCCGAAATCTAATTTTTAAGATCTATGGTTGTTTTTATAGTGGTTGGTCTACCAAAGTGACCGGTGGCGACTTTAATCTTTTCAAAAATCGAATTTAAAAGAAAACCCCTAATTTCTAAAATAAATCGTCCAAGCTATTTGTATCGAGTCAAAAATGGTTTCAATAGAAGTACTACATTCGGGTTACCAAAATTCGACCCAAAAAGTTCTATATAAAAATCATTGATTTAGCCTTTAATCAAAAACATTATGACATCAGTTACTTCATATAATTAAATAAAAAATATAAATCAATTTAATTTTTAACTGGTAATACCCCGATCGAATATCAATCTTAGAGAACACCGTTGCTCCATTAAGTTGATCAAAAAGATCGTCAATCCTCGGTAAAGGATACTTATTCTTTATCGTCACCTTATTAAGTTGACGATAATCCACACATAGTCTCATTGATCCGTCTTTCTTCTTTACAAACAAGACTGGAGCTCCCCAAGGTGATATGCTTGGTCGAATGAAGCCTTTATCTAACAATTCTTGCAATTGAGCCTTCAACTCATTGAGCTCTGTAGGAGCTATTCTATAAGGTGCTATTGATATTGGTGTTGTACCAGGGAGCACATCAATACCAAATTCCACCTCTCGATCCGGGGGTAATCTTGGTAATTTATTTGGAAAAACAACTGGAAATTCCCGCACCGTGGGTATATTTTCCAGATCTATCTTTGTTTTCGGAGCACTTATCATATGAGCTAAATAAGCTTCATATTCACATGATAACAACTTTCTAGCAGCTACAACTGCAATCTCCAAGCTCAAATAATTCTGCCTTTCTCTCTCAAAAACTATTTCCGAACCCTTCAGTCCTTTTAAGACTACTCTTTTTAATCGGCATTCAACCGTAGCATCATATGCCGATAGCCAATCCATTCCAAGAAGAATTTCAAATTCTTGGAAAAGCAATTCCATAAGATCAGTAGGAAAATCTACTGCTTGAATTTTTAAAAGACATTTCCTGCACCATTTTGATCTTCAACAATTTTGATGTTGTATACCCGAGCTGTAGCTCTACTTTCTTGATTGGGTGTTGATGCAGATGTTCCTGGTTTTCCACCTTTGTTCCCCTTGCCCCTTGGTGGCGCTGCAGCAAACTGATGCGGATGAAGCTCCAAACATTTTTTCTTGAAATGCCCAGCTTGTCCACAATGGAAACATGCTCTAATCAACCAGCATTGACCAGGATGCCTCTTGCCACAATGCTCACATTCTGAAATCGGGCAAACTCTAGAACCTCGATTACCCGCAGTATTTATCTGAGACTACTTCGATTTTCCTCCTGCATACCCCTTTTTAACTAAAGAGGTTGATGTTGCAGGATGCTGTTGTGACATTCCCTTACTGTGTTTAAACGATGACGCATCAAATGAACCTTCAGACCTTTTTCCGATCTGACTCTGCTTTTCTGCCTTCTCCTCGAGGTCCACTCTTTCTATAGCCTTGGCTCGGTTCACCATTTCTTGAAAAGTAGTGAAATTACGGGAAACCAATATCCTCTTATATTGCGAATCCAATCCAGATATGAATCTTTCGATTCTAGACCTTTCGGTTGTGAGAAATTCTGTCACAAATCGGCTTAATCTATTAAATTCGCACTCATATTCATAAATCGATCTGCCATGCTGTTTAAGCTGCAAAAATTGTTGCCTCATATCTTCAACAAATACATCTCCAATATACTTTTCTTTGAATTCTTGAAGAAAGAATTCCCAAGTAACCCGCTCCGGAGGTACTTGTTCAGTTATCACATTCCACCATATACTAGCTTGTCCCATCAGAAGGGATACTACTCCTTCCAATTTTCCTTGATCATCACAAGGAATTCTGCTTAACATGATCTTGACATCGTTTAACCAGTAATCTGCATCCATCGAATTTGCATCAGTATCACCTCAGAATTCTGGTGCTCTGATTTTCCTTAGCTCCTTAGGGACTGATATTGGTGCTCGCCGATTTATAATCGCATCCAAGGATTGTAGAAATAAGCCTTGATCCTGTACCGGCATATTTCTTTGTTCCCAAGCCTGTTGCTCTATATTCTGCTGAGCCGGTTGCTCCACATTTTGTTGAACCTGAGGTGGATTCTAATTCACCTCATTACTTCCACTTTGAACAGGCACATCCTGCTCAACAGCCTGTCGCGATTCCCGATAATCCGACATTTGTTCATGTCACGACTAAATTAAATAAGTAAGAAGTAATCTACCCAATATCAGGCATCATCATAATCCTATACAATATCAGTAATTTTTGATATCCTAGTGGAATGTATATAACTCTAACTTTTTATAGAGACTCATTTACCATCCAGAACCGGCTAAACCTATAGCTCTGATACCAATAAATGTAACACCCTTACCAGTATTTATTAACCAATACTAGTATAGAATGTCACATGATATTTAACCTTATTTTTATAATAACCAATTTAATCAAAACAGTACTTATCGAAAAATTTATTTACTGCGTAAAATTTAATTACTAATTTTTAACAGTCAAATAGCTTCCGTTTTCAAGCAGCAACTTGGCAGTTTGTAACTACACATTTTAATTAAGTAAACTGCCTAAACTAAAAATGATCTTAAATACTATAAAAATTAAATTTGGAAATTTACCCGATTTCCATTACTAGTAATTTCTTAAAACTAATATAAACCACATTATAAAGTAACCACTTATCTAGATATTAATATTAGAAATCATATCTAGACCAGTTAAAGTGAGTTTCTAATATTTTATACATGCCAACTAGAGAAAATCAAAATACATCAAAGATGTAAATTACCGACATAACTATTATCCCGCTGAATGATGATGCTGATGCTCTTTACTCCTGACCGAGATTACTACCTACGCGTGAAAACCATCACACGCTAAGTATACACTTAGTGAGGCATTATAATTATGTAACATAAATTGAAATGCTTGAATTATAACAATAATAAAATAAACATGCAATTTGATCACTACTCTTTTATTTTCCTTATGTTAATCAAATATTAATACAATATATTCCGGATTCATAAATCCTATTAATATTCTTGCCATTATCTGAGAGTTTACCCACTCTCTAAATTATTTACTATATATTATTAAATAAATTATTGCCCAACATAGACTGAGGACTTGAGTACACGAGTCAAAACCGCACCAAAGTGCTAAGAGACCGCACATAAGTGTTAAGAAACCACACCTAAGTGTTAATAAACTGCTGGACTCTATGGCATGCCAACTATACTCCATACCTCAATAACTTATTTGGGCATATTTTCCAATTTCATATTCGATTCATCCATGGCAATATAATTAAATATTGGGCAGTTCATACCCTAAATATAACACAAACATATCAAAATTAAATTAGCTGTGATCAATGCATGTAATTCTTCTACCTTTGACGATTCTCAACATGTCAAATATAAATTCATGATATAATTATCAAGCATTTATTAATAAGGGAGACTTATCACAAGTCTTTCAAACGATAATCTTAAAATTTTCCATGCATAAAAATGCACTCACCTTGACACTTTATGCTTTGTCAATATTCATTAGCCTCACTAAGTTCAACTTTGATCTCGTTCCTTTCCTCGATTGCTAACTCGATCTTGATTTTGTTCACAGTCTACAAGTGTATTAAAATACCATAAGTACATTCCAAAATATATGTTAGTATCTTACTAACACTTAAACGATATAGGAATAATTTTCCTATAAACACCCTAATATTTTCCAAATATTAGTTTCATGACATAAGTCATTCAATCCCCAATACTTCGTATTTCTTCGAACCTTTACTCAAAGAATGATTTATAACTCATTCTAATATTTATTCCAGCATAATGCTTCCATAAAATAAATATTCACTTAAGTTCTTAATTTCTTCCAAATTGTCGAATTGGTCCCCAATCTTTTCAAAATTTCCGAATCGGTCCCTATGTTTTACAAACTTCCAAAATGGTCCAAATGACATTTTAAAGCTTGTAAAATCATAATTTTAACATTTCCAAATTTATGGAAACTTTTCCATAATTTCCCCCTAATTTTTACAATTTGCCGAATTCACCCCTATACTTTTCCAAGTTTCCAAATCAGCCCAATTAACATTTAAACATCATTTCCAAGCATTCACAATCATTTCTAAATCAAAATCAATCCAAATTCAACTTTTCTACTAAAACCCTAACCTTGAACAATTTAGGGTTTAGCAATTTCTATGTAATTCCAGTCATCACACAAGCTTTAATATGATTCTACCACATCATAATCATCAAAAACTAACCTTAGTTGATCCTAAATCTACATCCCCTTCATCCATCAATTCCTCAAAACTAAGGTTTTAAGTAAGAAAAGCATGAACAAATGGTACCAAGAGATAGAGAATTTCATGTAGATTAATTCTTTGTTTCATGCTTTCATCCAAAATCCAATGAATTAAGCTTGAAAAATCAAAATAAAATTTCCCATACCTTGAGTAGGGTGTTTCAGCCAAGCTTGAGAAAGGTGAAGAGATTTCTTGATTTTTCTTTTTGACTTAATTTAGGCCATTTGTCCATTATTTAAAGTATTTCTAATTAAAAATTCTTTTATGGCAAAATGACTATCTTGCCCCTTTAATCCAAGGTTCCATGATTTGCCACAAGTCACTTTGATCATCCAATGGCCCAAATTAATTCAAGGAGTTAGTGATTACCAACTTTGCCCTTGCCATCTTAAAAAATTACCATCTTGCCATTTTTTCATCCAATGGCTAAGATTAAACATGGAAAAGCAATCTTTAATCCAATGATCCATATTAATTTCCATTAGAATAAGGCATGGAAATGACCCTTTTACCCTTGCCTTATTTTAATAAAATATCTCCTAAAATATCTCATAAAAGATTTCTCATTTATTCGATTAAATCTGATTATTCGAATTTTTCCCGAACTTCAAAGCTTTATAGCTCTTAATACAAACTCCGTATCAAAATTCCGTGTATCACGAAAATGCCACTCTTGGAGGTGAACTATTCATTTACGTGACTAACTTACATACTTTTGAAAATTACAACTTTGTCCCTAAACTTTTCAAAGTTTACACTTTGGCACCAAACTTTTCAAATTTTACATTTTGGTCACCAAACTTTTCAAGCCTTTCATTTTGGTCACTATCCAAAATTTTGAGGTATTACACATAATCAAAGTCCAAAGTGCAATAAACAATGTCCAAATGTTCATTATGCCAATTTGTTTTATCTACAATAAATCAAGTTAATTATAACAATCATTTATTATGCCAAATTACTTGTCTATAATGAAGCAAGGTTCTTAATTTACTAACATGAATATTAGCCAACTGAATTTAACATCATATACTAATTTAACATGTTTTAGTATACGTTGAGAATTTCAAACTAACCTTTAGTATATACCAAGAGCTTCATCCTTTCACCTCAGCAACTTGACTTAGAAAGAAAACATAACTTTAAATAAAATAAAATTTGGTTTACAAAAACCAAATATAAGAAAGAAAAATATAAAGATGAAAGAAAGAAAAGTGATCTTGAATTCTTTTAACAACAAGGTTACAACCAAGCTCCAAGATGATTTCTAAGGCCCAACTAAAGCCTATTTATAGAAAGTTTGTGATGCTAGATGACAAAGGATAGTGGATTTCCAGCCAATTCATCCAGTTGCAAAAAAAATTCAATTATTTGATGATATCTTTAAATATTCACAAGTGGTTGTCATGTTGTCCCACTTTTAATATTTCAGTTTTCAGCATTTTGTGGTCATTTCCAGATCTATTTTTGCTTCTCAATTACTTTGAAAATGTAGTAGACTCAATAAGCTTTCCAATGGTATCTCACATGCCAATTTTTGAGTTCTTTGTCCATTCACTTTGAACACGTTTCCAGTTAGTATTTTCAATGTCAATTGTTCCATAAAGATAAACATGCTTCACAACAAAAGGTCCACTCCATCTTGATCTCAATTTTCTAGGAAAGAAGTGAAGTCTAGAATTAGAAAGGAGAACATTTTGCTCAACTTTCTTGAAACTCTTTTATCGTGAAAGGCTTTGTTTCTTTCTTTATAAATCTTTGAATTTTCATATGCAACAATTCTAAGTTCCTGAAATTCATTAATTTGTAACTTTCGCAATTGCGCAGCATCATCAAGATTAGAGTTAAACATTTTAATAGCCCAATATGCTTTATGTTCCAATTCCACAGGTAAATGACATGGTTTTCCATAAACTACTCTATACGGGGACATGCCCAATGATGTTTTAAAAGTAGTTCGATAAGCCCATAAAGCATCATTAAGTCTTAAAGACCAATCTTTATGATTTGGGTTAATTGTTTTTTTCCAAAATCTGTTTAATTTCCTTATTTGCAAGTTCTACTTGTCCATTTTTCTGAGGGTGATAAGGGTTGCAACTTTATATGTAATGGTATATTTATTTATTAAAGATTCAAAAACCTTGTTTCAAAAATGTGTTCCACCATCACTTATAATAGATCGAGGAATTCCAAATCGACTTAAAATATTTTCCTTTAAAAATTTGATCACTGTTCTGTTATCATTATTGCGGCATAGAATTGCCTCTATCCATTTTGAAACATAATCAATTGTGACCAAACTATACAAGAAACCAAAAGAAGGTGGAAACGGACCCATAAAATCAATTCCCCAACAGTCAAAAATTTCAATCACTAAAATTGGGTTTAATGGCATCATGTTTCTTTTAGAAATAGATCCCAATTTTTGACAACTTTCACAAGACTTGCAAAAATTATGAGCATCTTTGAATAAGTTTGGCCAATAAAATCCACATTGCAAAATTTTTGCTGCAGCTTTTATAAAATCCCAATTTTTGATTAGTGACTAAAATGTAATTTTTAAAAGTTTAGGGGGTTAAAGTATAAACTTTGGAAAAGTTTGGGGACTAAAGTGTAAATTTTCCCAACAAGTAATTTTATTCAGTATAAGAGTGAATCGGATCGAAACAAGTACCTTGATATCGGTTTTAAGAATTAAGATGCAGAAAAAGGTACCAAATTTGGATCGAATAAAATAGTTAAGCGTGCTCAGGCCAGAGAAATACAAGGACAGGTGACCTTCGGGAAGGTCCCATAAAAGTGTTTCTGATCGATAATTTGGACTAAGTAAAAGTAAAGAATATTCGAATGGATTATCGATAAAGGATTTCTAAGAGAAATTTTATTCTATAGAGATTTTCGATAATTATCGGAATAGTAGACTAAGTTAGGAAAATTTAGTCTAAGTTCTGGAAAAGGAAGTTTTTATGAGATAATAGAGTTTATTTCCCGAATAAGGAAATATGGAATTTTTGGAATAAATTCGATAGTTCGAAAAAGGTAAAATTGCAGTAGAAGTATTTTACGAATATCGGGAGATCGGGTCGAATCGAAATTTTAGAGGTTGTTCCATAAGCCATGGAAAAGTTATAAAATAATATTTAAGGAATAGTGACCGGTTGGGAATTAACTATTTTAGTTAGATTGTAATGGGATGGCATTTTTGAAGTAAACTAGTAAATAAAAACTAGTTAGAAGGTCATTTTGCCCCAATGGCATTTTTGAAATATTTAAAAAGTTACAAGGACAATTTTGGAAGAATGAAATGGAAGATTAAATCTTGGCCCTTGATTAATGATAAGATCAATCTCAACCATTGGATTAAAAGGGTATTTTAGTAATTTCACTATCTAAATGAATTACACAAGACAAGTGACCAAATTGGATGAAAAACAAAAGATGAAGGCCATTCTTCATCCTCAAATTTCAAAATATGAGGGGGAGAAAGAAAGAAAAATGAAGAAAAATTTTCCAAGTTCGATTCGAGCCCCGAAACTCGATTTTTAGGTAATATTTTCAACTAAAAATTTGTTCTACTCTTCAAGCTCTATCTTTTGGTGTAAATAATTCATGGAAAACATGCTTGATTGATGAGAATTTTGCATGATAAGAAATTAGGGTTTGTGGAAAAAGTTTGGGGCTTTTGGAATTTTATGATTTCATGATGAAATTCAAGTTGAAATCAAGCTAGTATAATGTTAAAATCATGTTATTGAGTTGAGATTTAAACCCTACATATTTTAGTTTGTATGAAGATGATTATGGTTTATGGATTCAAGTTTGATTTAGGGTTTGTGATGTTGGATAAATGATCTAGTAAGCTTGAATTTGTTATTTGGAAGCAAAACCCTAAATTAAAGGTATAAGGATCATTTCAGAAATTCTAAAAGTTAGAGGACTAATCTGATTTTTTTATGATTTGAAGTGTATTTATGTTATTATTAATGTTGGAGATGTGAAATTGAAGTTAGAATGCAAAACCAATGTTAAATCGAGTGAGTGACAATTTTGATAAATTGTCAAAGTTAAGTGACCAATTCAGAAATGAGGTTTTAGAGAAGGACTAAATCTGATTTTAGTTGAAATAATAAAATTCAAGTAGTAGTGTTGATTTGAGGACTAATTTGCAAAGTTAAGAAAGCTTGAATCCTTATCTTTGCATTTTTAGTGACTATTTCAGAAAGAACGAAAAATTAGAGGGAATTATTTTTGAAGGATTATTTGATGAAGAAAGTGATACATTAATGGTTTGAATCAAGTAAGGGGACCAAATTGAAAAATAGAAAAGTAAGGAGAAATTAGTATAAAATTTGAAGTTATTTATGGAAGTTGTGTAGGAAAACTGGATTTGGCAGTAAGTTTGAAAATTCACCATAAATTATACAAAAATGGTTAGATGGTGAATTTTATATCGATGTAAAGATTTATTCGTCTATTTTCGTTTAAAACAAACGGTGATTTATTTCAATTCATATATCAAAAGATATGAATTTTTAAGTGATGAAAGGTTAGAAACTATAATAGCAGTCTGTTCCAAAATTCAACACTGGAATTCGACAATGAAAATTTGCCATAAATAGTACAAATTGAATCTGGGTTACTAGTTTATATGGTTGAAATGCTTATCGAATCTAGTTTCGTTTCCAACAAATGGAAACTGAATTCGAGTTCCGAGTTAAAAGATATTAATTTTTAATCGAATGAAGGTCAGAAAATTTACAGAACAGTTTCTATCAGGACAGCCCTTTAAACGGGAGTTTGATGAATTTTCATAATTTTTGTAGATTTTATTAAATTATGTGGCTTATACCGTTAGAAACGTTATCGAATCTAGTTTCTACGGTATAAAGGAGATTAAGATTCAGTATGTATTCTGCCCTGTAGAAGTAAATCTTTGATGGTAGTGCAAGTTGACAGAAAATGGAAATTGAGACAATTTGTGTCTAAAGTTGGTTAGCAAGCTTGGAGGAATTATTTGAAGATCAAAATGGTCATTAGGGACCAAAAATGAGTTTGTGAATAGTAAATTAAGGAAAGAAATTTATGGAAAATTTTTATGTTGAATGATTAAATAGCTTAATTGAAATATTGCTAGAAGTGAATCTAACAAATGTTTATTATATTTATGTGATAAATGAAGTTGGATCTGAATCAAAAGATGGTTCGAGGTACTATAAAGGAAAGGATCAATAGAGCTTAGTGAGGCACAATAATAAATGGCTAAGGTGAGTGCATTTTTAAATGCTTGCATTATATTGAAAATGACATTGCATTTCTCTATAATACATGATATGATACATTGCTCGACATGGCAAGCTTGATGGAATACCAGGTACGAATTATTGTTTGCATAAATGATGATCTATGTTTACTATGAATATTTATGATGAAGCATGAAATATGAAATGTCTATTTATATGATTAATTATGATGTTGAGTTGATGATGAAAAAAATGCCCAAGTATTGTGTATGAGAGTCCATGTTATAGTTGGCATGCCATAGAGTCTTTAGCAGCTGCACTCTCATGTTCATGTTATCAAACAGATATTGTGACAAAATGATTGTGTCACATGCACCCTAGGGATCCACGCCCACTGTGCCCGAGTGCACTGTCGAGGTGCTTCATGTTTATGGGGAGCAAAGAGCGTCCTCGAGTACGTTCACGTTAGACACTACGGTGTCATTTCAAAATGACTCGCGTACCTCGATCTCATATAGCATACTTTGGGCAACGATAGAAGAATCATGTCACGTAAATGAATCATGTCATGTAAACGAATCATGTTACGTATATGAACCATGCCATGTATATGAAATATGTCATGTATATGAACCATGCCATGAATACGAAACATGCCATGTATATGAATTAAATCACGTATATGAACCATGTCAGGTAAAAGAATCATGTCATGTAAATGAATCAAATTATGTATATGAATCATGTCACGTATACGAATCATGACATGCGTGCAAATTATGTTACGTATATGAATTATGCCATGCACATGAAATATGCCATGTACACGTATCATGTTATGTATATGAATTAAGTCATGTATATGAATGATGTCACGTATATGAATCATGCCACATATATGAATTATGACACATATATGGATTCTGCCATGTATATAATTCATGCCATATACATGAATTATGCCATGTACATGAAGTATGTCATGTATGTGAATTTTGTCATATATATATATAAATCATGTCATGCATGTGAATTATGCCATGTGTATGAAATATGCCATGTATGTGAACTATGCCATGTATATGATTTACTTGGTAATGATGGAGTATTGGAAACTAGACTAAGTTAGAAAAATTATGACTTGCACATGAATATTGACTGACTATGGAAACCTTGTTAGTACGATACTACCTTAGACAGAAACTATGCTAGGTTAATGTATAACATGTATTGCTTTATTTTATGTTTTGATAAATAAGATCATTGCCTCACTAAGTTTGTACTTAGCATGTGTTTTATTTCACACATAGGTTCTCCGAAAATAGACTAGCAAGGAGGAGCTGTTAATTGGGAAGATCAAGTTACTATCTGTAAGTACAGTACGTACATCTTTAACGTAATTTGATAGACTAGTGGGCATGTAATATTTTAAGTGGGTAAACTATTTTGTAAGTCTACGTTTATAACGTATTTATACATTGTCATGGAAGTATGGACTTAAAGAAATGGTTTGCTATTGATAACTAAGCATTTTTGACGTAGTTAAATGTCGTTTAACCCTAATCACGTAAAAATTTGAAAATCAAGAAAGGGTCTAGGCAGTGTACATAGTTTTCACCATGAATTATATTTTTATTTCTACAACTCAATTATGAATTTTATAAATCAATTCAGGGTCAAAACTAGTTGCAATAGACTGACATAGTTTTTAATTTAAAACCGAGAAAGGGTTAAACTACAAGATGAATTTTGGTATAAAAAAAATTACAAGTCAAGATTTCGTTCAATGACTCCGTAACATCTTTAATGTATATTTAGCTTACAAGTATACGTTAAGGGTGTTACAGTTTTCTTTGATGAAAAGTGTCCACCACATGCTTCGAAATGACAAAAATTAAGGACACTACTTACCTCATTTTTCGGTATGCACCTTCTAAATATTTGATCAGGACAATACTTGAACAAGTAAGGATCATCCCAATAAAATTTCTTTTCTTCATTCAAAAACTTTCTCTTATCTTGAAGATCCCATTGAAAAGGAATTTTACCTGTGGCAAGATAATTAGCAATGTCAGCAAACCATGGTGTTACAAAAATACTTAAAAGTTGTTCATCAAGAAAATTATCATTAATTGGCGTGGATTCAAAAGATATATCACAAACTAGTCTTGATAAATGATCACTAAAAATAACAATTGGTGATCAACCTTGGTTTAGCATCCTTTTTGGAAAGAAGATATTTTAAAGCTGCATGATCACTAAAAATAACAATTGGTGATCCAACAGGATAACATCTAAATTTATCCAACGTAAATACTACTGCAAGTAATTCTTTTTCAGTACTGGAATAATTCATTTGAGCACTATTTAAAGTTTTACTTGCATAATATATGACATATGGTTTCTTATCATTCCTTTGTCCTAAAACAGCACCAACAACATAATCACTAGCATCACACATGATTTCAAATGATAAAGTCCAATCAGGAGGTCTCATTATAGGATCAAAAATTAGCATGTTTTTAAGTTTTTTAAAAGCATGTTCACAATCTTCATTCTATTCAAGCGCACTATCTTTTAATAAGAGATTACATAATGGTTTAGATATTGCACTAAAATTCTTTATCAATCTCCTATAAAATCCTGCATGTCTTAAAATTGACCTCACATCCTTTACAGTTTTAGGTGTTGGCAAGTTAGAAATTAAATCAATTTTTGACTTGTCTACTTCAATTCCTTTTCTAGAAAAAACATGCCCAAGACAATACTATTAGTAACCATAAAATGGCATTTTTCCCAATTAAGAACAAGACTTTTTTTTCTTCACATCTAACCAATACCTTTTCTAAATTTGACAAACAATTATCAAAAGAATCACCAAAAATAAAAAAGTGGTTTTCTCATGTTTATGGTTTAAGGTTTGTGTTAGATGTTAACCAATACTATTAGTAACCATAAAATGGCACTTTTAGGTTTCCTTCACATTTCAAAGAATCATTTATCCTATTTGAACATATTCTTGAGGTATTGGTTAGATGTTAACCAATACTATTAGTAACCATAAAATGCCATATTTCAAAGATGCATGTTAAGCATTAACCAGAAAAGTGCATGTTAAGGTTTGTGTTTTAGGGTTTAGTGTTTATGTGTTTAAGGTTTAAGTTTAGGGTTTAGTGTTTTAGGGTTTATCGTGTTTTATGGTTTGGGATTTAGGGTTTATGGTTTGGGATTTAGGGTTTATGGTTTGAGATTTAGGGTTTATGTTTCAGTATTTAGGGTTTAGGGTTAATAATTTAGGGTTTTATTTTTTATGGTTTATGACTTAAATTTTAGGGGTTAGGGTTTATGAGTTAGGTTCAAGGTTTTTGGTTTGTGTTTTAGGGTTTAGGGTTTATGATTTATGGTTTGGAGTTTTAGAGTTTATAATTTAGAGTTTAAAGTTTAGTATTTAGGGTTTATGCTTTAGGGTTTTAGGGTTCATGATTTAGGTTTAGTGTTTAGGATTTGGGGTTTTAGAGTATGATTTAGAGTTTATGTTTTATGGTTTAAGATTTGTGTTAGGGGTTTATGATTTAGAGTTTAGGGTTTAGGATCATTGTTTAGGGTTTAGTATTTAGGGTTTCTTAGGTTGGTTTAGGGTTTCTTGGTTTTGATTAGAATTCATATTTGAATAAATGAAACCCGAGCCAGTGCTATCTGTAATAGAATGTAAGCTTTGATAAAAAAAAAAGTAAGCTTAAATGAAAAATAAGTGCCCAAAGTATACCTCAAGATGGCACTTTTAGTGTTTTCTTCACATCTAACCAATACCTTAAGAATACGTTCAACCATGTCACTGAAAATGCTTAACATGCATCTTTGAAATGTGGCTGGAGCATTGCATAATCCGAAAGGCATTCTTTTATATGCAAATGTGCCAAAGGGATATGTGAATGTAGTTTTCTCTTGATCCTCAGGTGCAATTGCAATTTTATTGTACATAGAGTATCCATCTAAAAAACAATAATATTCATGCCCTGCAACACTTTCTAAGATTTGATCCATTAAGGGTAAAGGAAAATGATCTTTCCTAGTTACTGCGTTAAGTTTTCCATAATCAATGCACACACGCCAACCAAAAACAATCCTAGTTGGAATTAATTCATTATTTTCATTTTTAACCACAATAACTCCATATTTCTTAGGCACTACTTGAGTAGGACTTACCCATTTACTATCAAAAATAGGATAAATGATTCCATTATCCAATAGTTTGATGATTTCTGTTGCGCGTATTGAGTGCTACGCAAACGGTGCAAGTATACACATCGCGAGTAATAAAGTGATTTGAGTATCGAGTATAGTCTCCACATGGATTGGTTTGGGCCAATTTGCTTAAGTTACTGCGTTGGAAAAGAAAAACACAAGTAGGTGATTGTAGGAATTATAACTAATGAGTAAACTAAAAGCAATAAACTAAAAGAATAAATGAAATCAAAAGAGAGGGAATAGGCCAAGTTATCGTGAGTTGTGGAGTGATGATCGAATGGTTCGTCGTGGTGATTGAGTAGCAGTCGGATTGCCAAGGCAATTCTGTTACGATTGCCTAGTCGATTGCCAGGGCAATTTGGTTGCAATTGCCTGGTTGATTGCCAGGGCAATTCTGCCGTGTTGCCTGGTCGGTTGCCAGGGCAATTCCCCCTCGTTGTCTGATCAGATTGCCTGGGCAATGCTCCCGCGATTGCATGGGCAATTAAGAATGGGTCGATTGCCTGGGCAATTGAGCATTCACTTCCAAAGTTTGACGAAGCGTACTTCAATGATTCCTCGTTATCCCTAACGCGAAATACTGTTAATTGCACACGTCTTGATAATACATCCCTGCGTGAATCAAGGGTGAACAACAACCAATCTTGCGCTCCTCTTAGCCTTTGAAATTCGTAACTTATCCCTAAGCTGCATTAGTCTTCACCAACTTTCGTTTGTATGAAGACCATGCTCATTCGTTTCTTGAATCTAACTCTCCCGATATTAGATAAATAGATGATTGAATTCTGAGATCCTCTCCCAATTCACTCGCAAACAAGATTGAGAACCAAGAATGAACAAACTTTGAAAATTGATTTGCAACTCAAAAACCTAAACAAAATCCAAAAGATTTCACAACCATAAAAACATAATAACCCCAACCAATCAAGTTAGTTCATGGTTGGGTTCAAAAGATATACAAAGAATAATCCCCAAACCATGAATCTAATAAACTAAAAAAAAAAGAATATGATGAGGTGTGATCAGCTCTCTCTCTTGTCCGATTTTCCCTTCCTCTATGCGTGAACCATATCTATTTATAGGGGATGATCTGATCGGTTTGTGATGGTAGAAGAGGTTGGATTGTATTCAAGTTCCATAGAGATAAGATCCTAATCCAATTTAAACTCTTCAATTCTGCAGATTATGTTGTTGATAAGGATCAGTTTAAGTTGGAATTGAATTGGATAAAAGAGATAATTAATCTCTCTTATCTTTATCCTCAAACTCCTCATAAAACTCTTAGAATTTAATCTCCCTTTGAATCTCCAATTCTTCTAGGATTTATCTTCTTCCATGTCATATTAGGCTTTATCTAGTCATCAATTCAAGTGCCACATCATCTTATCCCTTATCGACAATTGCCCTGGCAACTAGCTCGGTATAACCTTCATGCACTGCCCTGGCAACTGCGTCGGCATCTCCTTATTGTATTGCCCTGGCAACTGGTTCCAGCCTTGTTTTGGCAACTGAATCTGCACACACAAAAACACACCAAAGCAGTATCTTTTTCCACAAAATTAAGCAAAACATGAAATCAAGCTTGTCCACCAAGGAAACAATGCAAACATGCATGAATGGCTAATAATGCAACTAATATGAGCCTAAGTCTAACAATAATATGAGTAAAAAGGGTTTGGAATATGAGTCGAGGCAAGCTTTTCCTTTAGGGCTTTGAATGCTTGGGCGCAAGAATCATCAAAATTGAAGACTTTATCATGTTCAAGCAAATTACAAAAGGGTTTAGTAATCTTAGAAAAATTATGAATGAACCTCATGTGAAAACCTGCATGTCCAAGAAAGCTCCGGATTCCTTTAACTGAACTTGGTGGGGGTAATCTCTCAATCACGTCCACCTTGGCTTTGTCTACTTCAATTCCCTTGGATGAAATCTTGTGGCCGAGCACTATTCCTTCATCTACCATAAAACGACACTTCTCCCAATTAAGGACTAAATTGGCTTCTTCACATCTTGCCAACACCTTCTCTAAATTGCCGAGGCAACTGTCGAAGTCATTACCAAAAATGGAAAAATCATCCATGAAGATCTCAAGGAAGTCTTCGACCGTGTCTGAAAAGAGTTCCATCATGCATCTTTGGAAGGTTGTTGGGGCATTACACAATTCGAACGGCATCTCTCGGAAAGCATAAGTACCGTATGGGCATGTGAAGGTTGTCTTTTCTTGATCTTCTGGTACAATGGCAATTTGATTGTAACCTGAATAACCATCAAGAAAACAATAAAAGGGTTTACCTGCAAGACGGTCAAGTATTTGATCAATAAAGGGTAATGGGAAGTGATCTTTCCTAGTGGCTTTGTTTAGCTTTCGATAATCCATACAAACCCTCCAACCGGTCACAGTCCTGGTTGGAATGAGTTCATTGTTTTCATTACTTACCACCGTTATACCTCCCTTTTTCGGGACACATTGTACCTGACTTACCCATGTATTATCCGAGATAGGGTATATAATGCCGGCGTCAAGCCACTTGATGATTTCTTTCATTACAACCCTTTTCATGGCATGATTCATTCTCTTCTGGGCCTCAATCGAAGGTTTGTGATCATCTTCCAACAAAATCTTGTGCATGCACACTGCCGGGCTAATTCCCTTCAAGTGGCAATTGTCCACCCTATTGTCTTCTTGTGTAGCATCAACATTTTGATCAGCTTCTTTTCCTGCTCAGGCTGTAACTTAGAGGAAATAATTACAGGCAATGTATTATCGGTTCCCAAGTAAGCATATTGTAGTTTTCCTGGCAATTGTTTCAACTCAAGAATCGGTGGTTGTTCAATTGAGGGCTTTTCGAGTTTACCTTCCTTACCTGAGTAATCCAGTGGTTCAAAGTATGTACCTAGTCGATTGACTAACCAATTTGCCTCTTCTTGTTGTTCCTCATCGATCGGTTCTTCATACTCCTCAGGTTCCTCTTGATCGGAAATGTAGTTGCCGAGGCAACTAAATTCCTCATCGAAGTTAAACTCTGATGTGGCATGAAGAAGTTTGCATTCTTCCGGATCATCGGCATGCCTTAGTGTTTAGAACACATTTAGTTTAACTTGCTGGTCATTCACCCTCATTGTGAGTTCTCCCTTTTCAACATCGATCAAGGTTCTCCCTGTTGCTAGGAAGGGTCTCCCGAGAATGATAGGTGCATGTTTATCTGCTTCAAAATCCAAAACAATAAAATCAGCGGGAAAAATAAATTTATCAACTTTTACCAGTCTGTCTTCGATTTTTCCCTCTGGATGAACATAGGATATGTCGGCTAGTTGTAGCATAACTGTTGTAGGTCTTGCCTTCCCGATTCCTAGTTTCTAGAAAACCGATTTAGGCATCAAGTTTATGCTTGCTCCAAGATCACATAATGATTTCCCGACATAGTGGTTTCTTATGGAACAAGGTATAGTGAAACTTCCGAGATCCTTCAACTTGGGTGGCATACGATTGTGCAACATGGCCATGCATCCCTCTATTGCGACAACTGTTTCAAACTCTCCTAGCCATGTTCTCTTGGACACAATGTCTTAAAGAAACCTGGCATAGTTCGGCATTTGTTCAATTGCTTCAACCAATGGCAAGTTGATGTGGACTTGCTTTAGCATATCAAGAAACTTCTTGAATTGATATTCTTGCTTTTGTCGCTTCAACCATTGTAGGAATGGTGGTGGAAGTCGGATATCTTCAATCCTTTCATTGGTCTAGAACCTGATTAATGGCATTGTCGAGGCAACTGGAGTTGCCGAGGCATTGTCAACTGGAGTTTTCGTGGCGTGCCTATCGTTGGTTGCTGTGGCATCCTTATCGCTGGTTGCCGCGGGAATTCCTGGTTCAGCATCTGAGGCTTTGCCGCTGAGTTCGTCTTGTTCTTTTTGTGGAGTTTTGTTTGATGAGCGAGCTTGAGCCTCTTTAAGTTGTTGGCCACTTCTAGTGGTGATCGCCTTACGTTGCTCATGGCCAGTTCCTCTTGCGACTTCAGTATCACTAGGTAAACCTCCTTGCGGTCTAGTATTCAGGTTTTGAGCAAATTGTCCGACTTGATTTTCCAATGATTTGATTGTCGCCTCTTGGTTTTGCAATCTCATCTTGGTCCTATTAATAAAAGCATCAGTTCTTTTTATGAAGCTACTATTCTCAGCCATATAAGATTCAGTTTTCAACATAAAAGCATTGAGAGAATTTTCCAAAGAACTAGATGTTGTCGGTTGTGCTACGGAAACTATTGCCGTGGCATATTCTGCTAGAATCCCGATGCTTTTGCATTCTGATTGTTCTGGTTTAGAGCATTGTTGGGATTACTCCATGAAAAATTCAGGTGCTTCTTCCAAGCTGGATTGTATATGTTGGACATCACATTGTTGTTCCGGTTGTAATTCCCCACATAAAAGCTGGATTCCGAATTTTGCATACTTTCAGAAGAATCATGGTTACCACCACATAACTTACAAAATGAATACATTATCTTGACCTTCTGTGTGTTGTTTGGTTTTTGCATGTTCTGGACCATCTTGGTTAGAGCGGCCAATTGTGCCGAAATTGAGTCTGATGATCCCAGTTCATGTATTGTGGCTTGGCGTCTAACTCATCCTCTTCTAGCAGAGGGAAATTGATAATCATTCTTGGCAAGCCTGTTTAGAATTTGCATTGCTTCCTCCGGAGAATTATCTAGGAGTATGTCGCTTGCCGAGTCATCTAGCATCATCCTTGTAGGTGTATTCACAGCGTTGTGAAACATTGTTACTTGTGTCCACACTGGGAATCTGTGTAGGGGCATTTGTGTAGAAGTTCTCTATATCGCTCCCAAGCCTCGTACATGGATTCATCATCTGTCTGCAGAAAAGAAGTAATTTCGTTACGAAGCTTATCAGTCAAATTTGTAGGATTAAATCGAGCAAGGAAATCATGACAAAGATAGGTCCAAGATACTATTGATCTGACAGGAATACTATTCAACCATGCTTTCGCCCTATCCCTCAGTGAATAGGGGAATAATCTTAGTCGTAAAACATCGGGGGTGACTTCTTGTATTTTGAATGAATTGCAAATCTCGAGGAAAGATTTAAGATGTTGTCATGCATCTTCAGTTGCTGAGCCGCCAAATTGACCAATTGTGTTGATCATATTGAACATCACCGGTTTCAACTCAAAGTGGTCGGCTTCAATTTCAGGTGTGACAACTCCTGGATTAAGTCCTTCAAGATCTTCTTCAAGATAGTCTCGAATAGTTTTGTTTCGTGCAAGAAACACTCCTCCTGCTGCTGGAACATCTTGACTCATATTACCGTCTTGATTAGCAATTGCTACTCTTAACCTTCGTCTGAGTCTTTGCAGGGTTCGTTCGATTTCTGGATCAAAGGGATATTCTTGTGTAATCGGTCTCGCCCTGGTCATATACCAATGCAAAACCAAAGTTTGTTAACCCTTTGAATCTTAAACAAGAAAAATAAAAAGTGCAAGAAAATAAAAACAAAGTCGCTATTGCCAATCCCCGGCAACGGTGCCAAAAACTTATTGCGCGTAATAAGTGCTCTGCAATTGTGCAAGTGTACACGTCGCAAGTTATAGTATAAAAGATATCGTCTCCACAGGGATTGGTGCCACTTCAAGAATCTAATCTCTTGCACTATAAAAAGTAAAAGAACACAAGTAGAAGATTGTATGAGTTTTAACTAACAACTAAACTAGAAAGCAAATAAGTAAAAGAAGATGTAATCAAATGAGAGAGAATAGGCCAGGTTATCGTGAGTTGAGGTGTGATAGCCGATTGGATCGTCTTGGTAAAAGAGTGCAAGGGCAACTCAGTTGTCGTGGCAACTTGCACAGCGGGGTTGCCTTGGCAACTAATCGACGGTTGCCTGGGCGACTGGCTGGGCAACAACTTCAAGGTTTGGTAGAGCGTTCTTCAATGGTTTCTTCTTATCCCTAAGACGAAACTCTAGCTATTTGTGCATGCCTTGATAATACATCCCTGCGTGAATCAAGGGTGAACAACAACTAATCTTGCGCTCCTCTTAGCCGTTGAAATCCTTAACTTATCCCTAACCGGATTAATCTTCACCATCAATAGATTGAATAAAGACCATACTCATTCGTTTCTTGAATCTAACTCTCCCGATATTAGATAAATATATAAAGTTACGAGATCCTCTCCAAATTCACTCGCAAACAAGAATAAGAACCAAGAATGAGTAAACCTTGAATTTAAAAGTGCAAACTCTTATTACCTAAACAAAATCCAATTGTTTCTCACAACCACAAAACACAATAACCTTAGCCAAATAGATTTAGTTCATGGCTAGGTTCCAAAGAAACACAAGACAAAGAATTCCTAGCATAAACCTAATTGAACAAGAAAGAAAAAGATGAAGAATGGTTGAAGCCTTGTCGAAATCTCTCCAAAGCTCTTGTTGAAATCTCCCTTGATCTCTTTGTCGAAATTTCTCCCCTCTCTCCCTCTATGGAGTTGACGACTTGGTCCTCAATTTATAGGGCTTGGTCAAAGTCTTTTTTTGAGGAAGAAGTTAAGTTTAAATTAAATATCTTTAAAGAATATAATTCTTTATTATATTTAAGTTTCTTCTAGAACTTCTCCTTTCTTCTTGGGATTTAATTTATCTTTAACCTCTTCATGGAAATCAAACTCCTTTGGGATTTAACTTTGTTCCACGTCATCTTGGGCTTATCTAGTCATCAATTTCAACTACCATATCATCTTATCCCTTATCGAAAATTGCCCTGGCAACTAGCTCGGCATCTCCTTCATGCATTGCCCTGGCAACTGGTTCCAGTCTTGCTTTGGCAAGTGATTCTGCACACACACACACAAAACACACCAAAGCAGTATCGTTTTCCACAAAATTAAGCAAAATATGAAATTAAGCTTGTCCACCAAGGAAACGATGCAAACATGCATGAATGGCTAATAATGCAACTAATATAAGCCTAAGTCTAGCAATAATATGAATAAAAAGGGTAATAAAAATAGTACTTTTGAACACTTAACATACCCCCAAACTCGAACTATTGCTTGTCCTCAAGCAATGCGAGCTAATAATTACCCGCCAAGACTTCAATTTTCACAAACTTAGCTTTGAACTTGATTTCAATTCTCAGAACCGTGGCACAAAGTATGATTGGCTTTTCATTTTTCGGAAAACTTAGGAGTTACTCGGAATCAAACTATAATGCTTGTGAGTGTGTGTGAAGTTGTGTGCAAGTTGATTTTTCAGATTCTATGCAAACAAGAGGTTTTCAAATTACTTCATTGGGTTCTTTTAACATGTTTTAACTGGAGCCGGTTTCGGGCACCTCTAGCATTTTGTTTTTAGTTTTCTTAAGTTAATTAATTTATTCGACTAGAGCCGGTTTCGGGCACCTCTAGCGATCAATTTTTAGCATATACTAGAGCCAATTTCGGGCACCTCTAGTGATCAATTTTTAGCACGTACTAGAGCCAATTTTGGGCACCTCTAGCATTCATCCAATTTTTATTCTAATCCCCTAACTTTTTAACTATCAACCTAAGTTCGCTAGAATTCCTTAAATCAATCAAGCCACACAGTGTTTCTTTAAGTTTAGCATCATAGTAACATTTGTAGCCCTTCTGTAGAGAAGAATACACCTTATAGACCGAGGATCTAATTTAGACTTAGTGGGACTATTTTTGTGAACGAAGACAGTACACCCAAACACTCTCAAAAGAAGAATAGAAGACATGGGTTTAAAAGTAGGATACTGATCTAAAAGACAGACTTTGGTGTTTGGAATTCAAAATCTTACTAGGCATCCTATTAATTAAATAGGTAGCTGTCAAAAGAGCCCCACCCTAGAAATGATTAGGGACATTAGAAGAAAACAACAAAGCCCGAGTAACTTCTAACAAAGGCCTATTTTTTCTCTCGGCAACCCCGTTTTGTTGAAGAGTATCAACACATGAACTTATTTGAACAATACCTTTCCCTCGAAAAAAAGCACCCAAAGTTTTAGCAAAGTACTCTCCCCCATTATCATATTGGGGAATTTTAATCTGATTTTGAAATTGGTTTTCAATCATAATGTAAAATCTTTTGAAAATTTGTTTAGTTTTAGACTTTTCTTTCATTAAATAAGTCTAGGTAGTTCGACTATGATCATCAATAAATGTTATGAACCATCGATAACCATTTATGTTGTTTATCTTAGGAGGGCCCCAAACGTCACTATGTATAAGGGGAAAAGGTTTAGAAGGTTTATAAGTGGATGGCAAATATGAAGTCTTAGTATGCTTAGAAAGCTGGCAGATAGAACACTGAAAAAGTTAAGGCTTTTTATTAACAAATAAATCTGAAAACAACTTGGCCAAATAATTAAAACTAGGATGGCCTAATCTAGAATGTCAAAGCATCACATCGTCAGAATGTCCTACAGCATAATGAAAAACAGACGAAGAAGAAAAACCACTATGAATATTTGTGGAAGAAAGAATTGGCTGAGCAGGAAGAACATAGAGCCCATTAAACAGTCTAGCTTTGCCAATCATCCTCCCCGAGTCCATTGCTTGCAATCCACAAGTGTTATCAGTAAATTTAGTAACACACTTCAAATCCCTAGTTAATTTACTGACTAAAAGTAGATTACAAGCCAAATTTGGGACATAAAGGACATCATGCAAAACTATATCCTTATTTATAAAAACAGAACCACTTCCTACAATGACAAATAAAGAACCATCAGTTGTTCGAATGGAGGATCGATGAGATGTATTCTGAAACTCACAAATCAGGTATTTCCTACCAGTCATGTGATCAGAGGCCCCAGAGTCGATGATCCATGCTGGTGCACCTTTTTCAGTAAGTAGGGCAGCAAAGATAGAACTACCTTGTGGACAGTCATGAGCTTACAAAGCAAGGGCGGAACTGCTTGTCCCATTTAATGACTCAGAAAAATCATTAGAACCATAATTGGATTCTGTGACATAATTGATTTGGGAAGAAGATGAATTGGTCATCGTGCTAGCTTTAGAAATCGGAACCTAATCTGAAACCATGTAGGATATGATGAAAACAGTTTTGTTTTCACAGTATTTTCATTCATAGTTAAACTTTACAAAGTGAGTCTTTTAAAAAGACTTCAGTACAGAGAGTTGCACTCTTGTTAAGAGTCATATAGCTCAACAATTCTTATCTTTTAAACTAAGAATAAGAATCTAAACTAATTAGATTTATCTACAGTAAATAACAAACTCTAATCATCTTATCTTATTTACACTCATAGTTTCCATTAGATTTTGCTAAGTTTTCAAATTTATCAAAAACAAAGAACCATCCGGAAATCGATGTTCGTAGTCGTAGTTGTTCGAAGAAGAGTACTTGGACGATTACTCGAAGTGGTAGCCTTTCATTCTGAGCTGCATGTGTGCTGGCTTCAATTGAGAGTTTTTGACAGTTCATCAATCTACATAGTTGCTCTCTTTCAACATCAGTAATCCATGGATGTGCCTGCGAATTGTGGGTTATGTAAAACGAATCCGGGTCTCGTACCTTTAAGTATTAACAACATTGAAATCAACCATGAGAGATGATAATAATGCTACCTTCAAGTATATATCAATTGCATGATAGAGGCTATCATCAAGTGGTCTTGCATAATCTGGGATGCTTGCAGTAAGTGCCTCGAACTTGGGAAGCTTGAAATTAACATCTGGCGCTACTTCGGCTTAAAATCCATCTATCAATCGGGCCACCATTGTCAATGGACCTAATGAATCAGATCCGTTCATCAATTGCCCCTCCTCGACTATGTTAGCCGGAGTTGTTATAGCTGAAGCCTGCTCTACTAACAGGAAATGATCAAGAATCCTCTGAACGCAGTTTATATCATAAAGATTCTCAGAATAGCTTGTATTCGGAATGAGCAAGTCGACAAGTGAAGCTTGATCCAACTGTGCTACGACCCTCTTCTCCAAATTTTCTCGGCACGATGGACTAGCATGCAGTACCATAGTCGTACGAAGCAGTCTAATGAGAAACTTTGATGATGTGACTCTCTTCTTGTTGGGAATTAACCCTACAATCTCTTCTAGGAGAGCCATTTGATCGGCTTCCAAAGGTTTCGTAATATATGTCCCCTGATTCGCATCGTCAAAGCTCGATTGTCGATTCATCAAGGGAAGATACCTCCTAACATAGTGTACCGCTGATGCAACAATGCTCTCAGGCCTCATGCCTCTTGATTCAATAGCTAAAATCAATCTTTTATATATTGGTAGACTAAGGAACGTTACATCTTCGTACCACCAATTATTGCCCGTAGGTTTCATCTTGGTCGAGGTCGATATTCCGTTCCATAAGCCATTATTTTCTGGACTTTGCTTGCTCTCACATCCCGCCAAAGGCCAGCCGTATAGACTTGGATCCTCACAATCCGTCATTGCCAATGAATCGATGCACCTCGACACAATGTGAAGCTCTTCAGCATATGGCATAACTTCTTCACATGCTTCAGAAGCTCGAATCGAATCCGCCCAAGTACCAAGCACTTCGCTAAGGAAGGACTCTGTTAGCAAAATGTGATTCTCATCTCCATAATCATCAGTCATCTGGAGGTACTCCGCTGCAAATCGAACGCTAAACATATTGTGCACGGTGAGTTCAATTCTAACACCGTAGCAAAACTTCGATATAAGCTCGAAAGCTTTGGCTCCACCAGGTAAATCATCAAGCCTCAAACTAAAACTCAATCCATCACCAGTAGAACACTCTTCAATAAGCTTCCTTAGCATCCCACTTCTCGGAAGCAACGGAAACTATAATCGATATTCGAAATGAACCGTTATCAAACCAACTCGGCTCGAAAAACACAACCATTTCAAAGACAAAATACAGATTAACACACCTTGCGGAGATGGAAAGACATTTCTCCAATGTTAATGTTAACATCACTAGGAAGTCCAGCTATACAGATCCTGAAAGAAGGAAGAACAACAAGAAACCACAAGTCCTTTTATATCCAGTAGTAGAATGATTGTTTTTATAATCCAATCCACCATTTTTGAACCTTAGAAACTCATTAACAAGAGATATAAGCCTAAGAATCATACAAACACTATTGTTTACATCATGTTCGGCACAATGGCCATGAAGATACGAACAAGATTCTTCTAAATACATGAAAAACTTTTTTAAGAAAATATTAAATATATTATGAGGGGCTTCAGGCTTGGAACCCAACCTCAAGAGTGCCATGATTATTTGTTATAATTTTGACGTTTTTAAAATAGAAAAAACCTTGAAACCAAGAAGACAAAGAAATGGATGAAGAATCATTGTCAACATGAAAAGAAAAATGATTAACAAAAATAAAAATAGTAAGTCAGCTAGTCTAAAGGAAACTTCAGAAGAAATATAAGGGCGTACTTCCCATTTGGCTTCCCTGGGAGTTGGCACTTACTTTCATCTCCTCATTTTTTTTCTCAATACTTTGCATTTCATTTTATTATTCCATTGTCTTTCACTTTGTTATATCATTATATCTCAGTTTTACGACCTTAATTTAATCACATTTTACCCTTTTTCTTTTTTTTTTGAACATAATCACATTTTATCTTTAAAATAAAATTATTCATACTTGCATATAATTTTAACACCAATAGTATGTAGACTGATTCAATCGATTAATTTTTACATTTAAATCGACTTAAGCTCACCTCTAAACATCAAGCTATGATTTCCATTATTATGCGAAAATTGAGTTATTGTTTTTATTAGCCATTACCCCTAGGATCTTGTTCTTTTGATTATGTTTATGATGATTCAAACTTAAAACATCAAATCTCAAAAATTTTGTGGGTTATATCTTATACTCAATATGTATAAAAAGATTTATCTAACCCTTCTTATTTAAATTATAAAATCTAAAATCTCTAACCCTAAAAATCTAAACTCTAAACTAAATCTTAAATTCTAAATTTTAGCAATAAACCCCTAAATCATAAAACCAAGCTCAAACCCCTAAACCTTAAATTTGACAAAGTTTACACAGATTATGTATCAATTTTATTTCTCAAACTTTATTATTACATTTAATCTTTAAATGGTATACTAGTTATTTTTTAATAAAAAATGGATATTCGTCATGTGGCTCATTAAAAAATCCTAAACTTAGTCGGAAGAAATACACATGACAATTAAAAATATAAAATATCCATTAACAAAACCAAAACACTACGTCCTCATAACATCAAACTGAACCCGAGACTATCTCTAAATCATGATCACGAGCGGAGAACATCCTGGCACCATCATCATGGAACTGACCTAGCACCATATATGGAGGAGCAGTGAAAAACCGATACCCACCAGTATCCTCTCCTACCAACTTGGTCAACCCATCAGCCACCTGATTAGCCTCTCTTCGAACCTGTTGCAGCTTTACCTCTCACTCTCTATCCAACAACTCATAAATTGAACAATACTCAATGAAACCCCCCGTTGAAGCAATCGTAACACCTCAACGCCATCGATCTCAAGAATGACCTTACGCACCCCTGAATCCCAAGCTCAGTTAAGGCATTCAAACATTCCCCAAAACTCAGCCTCCAGCACGGAACATCAGCCTACATACTTAGCAAACCCAAAACTCAACCACCTCTACTATTTCGGACGACACTACCACACGTAATAATACCCGTAGCGATGTCTCGAGCACCGTCAGTATTCAACTTACACCAACCAACAGAAGAAACTAGCCAATGACCCACCCGACCAGCTATAGGTTGCACAATGCTTGTCCTTACCAAAATCGAGTCTAAAACCCGAACACGGTCACCTTGAACATGCTTGCTTTGCTCCATGATATGAAAGGAACCAGCACTATCTAGATCGAACACACAAGTATTGCAATACTTTTATAAGTTCCAAAGGATCACTCCAAACAAGAAGTCCCAGTCCTGGCCATTTGTTGCAAAGTAATCCGGCCTCATCAGATTCACCCTCAACCATTCATGAAAGTCAACGGGCAAAAACTCAGTCAATTTATCAGGTTTAATGATGTTAACCCATTGCGACACCATTGTCAAACACGACTGGAACAAATGATCCAACGTCTCCTCACCCGAGCCGCACACTCCAAAATTCACACAGTTAGCCATATGTCAACGCATCCTTTCAGCATTGGTAAGCAAGTACCGCAAACGACAAGTAAAAGGAAAAAATTTAATTTTCGGTAATCCCCTGTACCAAGCTATGACTCACTCCCTTTTGTCCATCACTACAGCCCCAAATAAAACCCCGAATTAACTTTTTCACTTTCAAACACACCTCTTTAGGAAAAAGGGTTGACTGCATAGAATAATACAGAATAGAAGATAAAACTTCTTTCGCAAGCCTTATCCGACTTGCGAAAGATAAACTTTTTGCCTTCTATCTAAAGAGCCTATCTCGAACCTTTTGCACCACATAAGAATAAGCGCCATTAGTAACTCGTGAATGCAGCAACGATACCCCCAAATACTTCCCCAAATCACCCACTTCTTGAAATCCAAATTCCAAGAAAATATCATGACGTAGTTGCACATCCACATTCTTAGGTAAAAAACACGTTCATTTTGGCCACACTAACCTTTTGTCCAGAGGCTTAACAAAACTTTTTTAGGACCTCCTCTATTTCTGACACCCGCTGAGACTAGGATGGCCATGGGTCGGGTGAGGTCGAGTTTTTAGCCGACCAATACTGGACCCAAAAATTTAACATCTCTATCCAAACCCGACCTAACTCAACATTTTATGATATTATACCCGACCCAAAACCGAATTCTAGAGTAAAAATCTAAACCCAACCTGACCCGACCCAGTATAAATAAAAAATTATCATTTTTCATTATTATTCGATAAAATAAAGAGCTAATTAAAAAAATACAAATAAAAAGATAGCGTTATAATAATTATTCTATTTTTATTAGACAAAATAGAGAGATAATTGAAATAAATATATGTATATATATATAAAGAGGGGGTATTGTAGCAATTATACCTAAATATTTAGAATAAAATTGGTAGGGTATTTTTCACCTTGAACCCAAACTCGACCCGACCTTATCCTCAAAAAATTAGACCCGAACCTAAAATTTTCTTTAAAAAACTCGACCCTATAGGATCGAGTCAGGTCGAATCCATCGGGTATGGGTCAAATGGCCATCCCTAGCTGAGACGATACTTCCAAAAAAATCATCATATCATCTGTAAAGAACAAATGTCAGATCTCTAGACCCATTTTAACAAGCCGAATATGTTTCCAATTCTTCCCATGCACCGCCTCTTGTATATGTCACGGGCCGCCAGCCAAGGCCCGAGTCATTGGCACCACGGGGTGCACACCAGGGTTCCCAAGAGGTTCAGATAGAGATCTTGGGCCCAAAGAGACCACCAGACTTAGCCCGATCCGTGGGAGATTCTAGAAGGCATATCCATCCACTTTGACCTATGTAAACTTGCCTTGTATACATAGGATTTGTTACCATAGATAGATGGGAATATTCCCAGGATTGTACCATTGTGGTTGGTGGGCTTTGATCTTAGCCGTCGATGTAAATTTGTATAGACAGTCGGATTAGGGGGAACTCAACTATAAATAGAGGCCTTCCCCTCCTCATTTCATGTATCCAAGTTTCCAAGGAATAAATGCATTTACTCTAAATCCTCAGAGTGTTCTTGTGTTCTTTCTTTGTTCTTGAGCGTTCTTTCGAAGTTCTTCTTCGCTCATCTCTTTTGATCCTATTCCGCGTAGAACGCTTTGCGTTTGTCGGTGCTTGGGAAGTTTGATCTTCCGAGAGGGTTGAAAAGGCTTACTTAGGCGTTTGTCTTGAGTCACATCGCCTAAGGCCGCACGGTGGGCTGGTTGGAACTCTAGCCACGTGACAGTTGGTATCAGAGCCTTGTTCGAGCGACGTGAGCTAGTTCGAGGCACGAAGCATCGAGTTGAGATGGCACCAAAGAAGGGAGAGAATGATGCTGCGAGCCAGAAAGGTGTGGAGACCCAGGCGGACAAAGGAAGTCGAGCAAACTCGAGGGACAAGTTGTCGGCGCTCAAGGAGAGGGTCACCAGGCTTGAGGGATCTATGAAGGATTCTGCAGAGCGACTCGACGTGGTGGATACACGGCTCGAGGAGATGGATGACCAAGGTGATCAGTCAGAGGGAAAGAGAGATGCTCTCGAAGCCATGCTGAAGGCATTGAGGGTGGAAATGGTGGATCTGAAGGCAGAAGTGATGGTTTATCAGGCTGTCATGCGGAACGGTGTGTTAACCACGACGACACCTAGACCAATGAAGGACATTCCGAAGGCAAAAGAGTTCAAGGGGAACCGGTCGGCGAAAGATGTTGAAAACTTTATTTGGTGCATGGAGCGGTACTTCTGGGCAATGGGCATCACAGACGATGCCGAGAAGGTAAATACTGTTGTTGTTTACTTGACTGACGTTGCTTTGTTATGGTGGCGACGTAGGTGCCTTAATGAGAATAGTGGGGGCACGGCGTTGGAACCTGGGAGGAATTCCAAGAGGAGTTCAAGCAGCAGTTTTGCCCGAGTAACACGGAGAAAGAAGCCATGACCAAGTTTAGGAGGCTTCGACACGATGGATCCATTGCGGATTACATCCAAGAGTTTAGTGAGCTACAAATCCTTATCCCCGGCTTGTGTGAGAAGGATGCGTTTTTCACGTTTATGGATGGATTGAAGCCATGGGCCATGACCGAGTTAGAGCGGAGGGATGTGCAGGAACTTTCCAAAGCCCTAGCCATTGCGGAGTCCTTGACCGATTATAGTGCTTACAAGTCCATGGAGTCCAAGTCTTCCAAGCCCCATGGCAAGGGTATTGGTGGGAGAGACGAGGACGTGTCCGGAGATAGCAGCGATGATGGCAAGGAGAGGCTATTGACCAAGCCAGACCGGTATGTGAAACCAGATGATCGGAAGGATCGAGGATCCATAAGGTGTTATCATCGTGATGGTCCACACGTAGTGAAAGACTGTCCCAAGAAGAGGAGCCGCCTCGATGCCATTGTCCAGGAGGACGACGAGTCAGATGGAGAACCCGGTGAGTTGGTGCAATCGCTAGAATCAAATGAGGGAAGCCAAGGGTAGTAAAAGTACATCGAAAGTGTTACCGATGTAAGGGGCCGCATTTAGGGCGAGAATGCCCTGATCGAGTCAAGAAGTCCAAGGAGGACGAGCCCGAGAGTGTTGAGGCTGCGAAGCTTGGCTCGATGATATTGGATTCTGTCAAGGCAAGGAAGGGCCAGAAGCAGAATGGGTTGATGTTTGTCGACATCAACGTGGCGGGACGATCGAGGAATGCTTTGGTGGACACCGGGGTAAGCGATCTGTTCATGTCCAGGAAGGCTGCCGAGAAGCTTGGTCTTAAAGTTGTGGACTCAACCGGTAAGATCAAGGCGGTGAATTCAAGGGAAGTTCCAATTGTGGGGACAGTGCGGAAGATTGAGTTGCAGATTGGGGATTGGAAGGCCAAAGAGAATTTCGAGGTAATCGAGTTAGATGACTTTGATTTTATTTTGGGACTAAACTTCCTTGACCGTATTGAAGCTCTTATCATTTCGTTTACCAACGTCGTGTGCATCTTGGATCCGAGACAACGGTGCGTTGTGCCTGTATGCCGAGACAGCGGGCGAAGAACCAAGAAGCTCACAGCCGTTCAGCTTGTCGAAGATGCTCCAAGCCAATGAGGCATCGAGTTGGAGGCGACAGTTGGGGATAATACCTTGGATGGGCGAGAGTTGCCCGAGGCAGTTGGCATGAAGGCCGTCGAGGAGCCATCCATGAGCGGGGTGGCTGAGGCATCGAACTTCAATGGGAGAGAAGTGTCGATGGGATTTGCATTGCCGAGGAGCAATGGGGCATCAAACTTCAGGGACGAAGGATTGATGTGTAGAGTAAATACCGGGAAAATGAGTGAGGTACGTCTTGAACACGGTGATAGTGTGTTACAGTTTGATTTGCTGGATTTGTTGGGGTAGGGCGCAGAAAACCTAACCCATCAGATGGAGTTGCCAAGACTTGGTGCGGGCCGAAGCAGCCTTTCAGAGTTCCGAGGGTTCGTTCGGTGTTCAACGTGAAGGCATCCAAGTTTGTGCACAAGGATCGGGATAGTCCAGATCGGGGCAAGTCAGAACTGGTAGGAAAGAGTTCCTACGATCAAGATGTGCCTGAGACGGGTAATTTTGCATGGCGGTGCGAGCCAAAGCGAGCAGTCCTTATGGGGGACAACCGAATCAGAGTCCGGTGCTCTTTATGGGGAGAGCGGTCCTTATGGGGGGACAATCAAGCCAGATTCCGAGTTGGGAGCAAGCCAAGGTGAGCGGAAGGAAGCTCCAGGATCGATCTCAACTTTGTTCGAGAGGCGCGACGAGGGCGTCGCCAAGTTTGGTGGGGGAGATTGTCACGGGCCGCCAGCCAAGGCCCGAGTCATTGGCACCACAGGGTGCACACCAGGGTTCCCAAGAGGTTCAAATAGAGATCTTGGGCCCAAAGAGACCACCAGACTTAGCCCGATCCGTGGGAGATTCTAAAAGGCATATCCATCCACTTTGACCTATGTAAACTTGCCTTGTATACATAAGATTTGTTATCATAGATAGATGGGAATATTCCCAAGACTGTACCATTGTGGTTGGTGGGCTTTGATCTTAGCCGTCGTGTAAATTTGTATAGACCGTCGGATTAGGGGGAACTCAACTATAAATAGAGGTCTTCCCCTCCTCATTTCATGTATCCAAGTTTCCAAGGAATAAAGGCATTTACTCTAAATCCTTTGAGTGTTCTTGTGTTCTTTCTTTGTTCTTGAGCGTTCTTTCGAAGTTCTTCTTCGCTCATCTCTTTTGATCCTATTCCGCGTAGAACGCTTTGCGTTTGTCGGTGCTTGGGAAGTTTGATCTTCCGAGAGGGTTGAAAAGGCTTACTTAGGCGTTTGTCTTGAGTCACATCGCCTAAGGCCGCACGGTGGGCTAGTTGGAACTCTAGCCACGTGACATATAGCATGCGCTAACCTCTTCATAAAAAAACAAATAAGGAGACGGGGGATCCCCTTGACGTAACCCACACAAAAGCGAGAAAGCCATCGATGGTGAACCATTTCAAAGCACCTGGGATGAGACCAAAAACACACAACGCATAACTAACCTGCAAAAACTATTCAATAAACTAATATCCCGAGCGTGTCATCAGTGAACGACCACTCAAGCCTATCATAGGCTTTCTCGGGGTAAATTTTGATAGCCATAAATCCTATTTTGCCTTTCTTACTCTGCATCAAGTGAATCACTTCTTGAGCTATAATAATATTGTTCGTTATGAACCTTCCTGGAACAAAGCTAGTTTGAGCATTCGAAACCCAGTTAGAGAAGAACAGTTTAATATGGCTCACAATTGTCTGTCATAATTTTATACAGCACCGTACAGAGACTGATAGGTCTAAACTGGTTGATGGACTTAGGCATTTTAACCTTCGGCAAGAAGACAAGAAATGTACGGTTCAGGGATTCATTGAAAGTCTTACCCGTAAAAATATCATGCACAAAATTGCAAACAGAACACCCAACTATCGCCCAATTGCGCTAATAAAACAACACATTAAAACTATCAAGCCTAGGAGCCTTGAGTGGCCCCATATCGAAAAGAACCTTTTTAACCTCATCATCTGTAACCGTTTGATTAAACGTCTGTATGCTACCAACATCGATCGGCGAGAACAAACTATGCATCAGATAACTAGAACCATCCGTCCTTGTACCGGTGAACAGACCTTTGTAAAATTCCACGACCAAGGATTGCAGTCGCAACTGATCAAAACACCAACTACCATCATGATCAGACATAATTTTCACGTCTACGTTGCATCGTGCTCGCATGAAAGAATGACGTATTCATATCACCAAATTGAATCCATTGCACCCCTAAACTTTTGCAACCAAAAATTCTCCTCTTACAAAAGAATCTCGTCAAGCTTTGCTCGCAACTTGATATCAAACTTAACAAGAAAATATGAAAGCTCGACATGCAAAGCCTTATCAATACCCCTCAATCGAGCTAAAATCTGCTTCTTTCTCTGCCCAATATATCCGAAAACCGACTGATTCCATTGCTGAACTTTTCTTGCAAAAGTATTAACATTCTCCTTAACATCCTTGCTTAGATCCCACGATTCATGCTGGAAAGCCTCAAACTCCGAATGATCTTGCCAAGCAGCAAAGAATCGAAAAAGGCGATCCCCGTATACCTCCTTACCGCGAGGAATGAAAAAGAAAAAGACAATGATCTGAGCCCACTCGATCCAAGTGGGAAACCATAGTTGTAGGAAACATATCAACCCATCCTTCGTTCACCAAACATTGATCCAACCTTTTCCAAAGCATCCCTATATTTCAAGTAAAATCATCTCTCTGATACTTTGTTTCCAAAAACATGATAGTAAAAAAAATCATGGAACAAAGAGCTAACCTCGTTACCTCAAGTGAAACCACCATCTTTCTCCTTAAGCTGCAGAATTGTGTTAAAATCCTCACCCAACAACCAAGTAGACTCCCTACCAGGATTAAGCTCAGATAGCCTTCTCCACACATGCTTAAGCATCGAAGTATTAGGACTAGCATAAACCGTAGTGAAGAAAACCCAGTGAACCGCACCCACTTCACACACGCGGCCATGAATAAACTGATTCAAAACTCACAAAATCTCTACTTGCACTGAATTATTTCACAACACCCAAATTCCACCGCTCAAACTAGTTGCCTCCACCCAGAATAAATTAGGGAACCTCAACCGAGCAACCACCATATTAGCCATAACCCTACTAATTCGAGGTTCAAAAAGAACAACCATACTAGGACGGTTACTCCTGCAAAAATCCTTAAAATGCCAATGAAAAATAGGACTCGCGACCCCTTAATAATTCTAAAAGAAAAACTTAATCATTATAAATGAAATTAGAATAAAGGAACCAGCAAAACCTGTTGATTCATTGGTGTAGGCACCAAACCCTGCACTTCCACTTCCGTCACCTTAGTCAGCGTAGCGCATGTAAAGGCCGAGGCTAAACCACCACCCCTATCTTCTCCTAAAAGGCTAGGAGGATATGAAAAAATTCCATTTGACCCACTTTCCTTACCATGCATGATCGAGTCCTGAGAATTCTGCAGTAACCAATTCGTAAGGACAGGCCGTGGCGTAGGCTGGATCTCCTTGCCCATATGTATTTTCAATCCTGACTTGCCCCTATCCACCATATTTCTTCGTACTGGCCTGTTTAGAGCTACTATTAGCTAACTTTAGCTGTCACTTTTAAGTTAGTCGCCTCTAGAATAGCAATCACAGAATGATTGCCAGCAATGTTGTTCGCAGGATGAGAAGCCACTTGCGGCAACTCTCTTTCTCCCAAAGCTGCAACCTCCACTGATCCCACAGTTGGCCCTACGTACCTTACACTCTCATTTTCCTTCTCCTTCAGAACCACTCCTCCCCTTACGAACCTCACTTTCTGAAGTAATACTACTACCCATCCCAATACTTTTACTTCTTGAAACGGACTGATCACGAGACTTCTTATCCCCTTCATTCCCTATGCTTTTTCCAACTAAACCAGTAGCCTTTCCCAGTACTTCCCTATCCTTAGAAACCTCTACAGGATCACCCTCGACATTTAAAACATCAAACTGAGAACCACTTTTGGTTCTAGTCGCACCATCATTCGTTCTACACAAATAGTCACTAAACTATGTTAAAATGATCTTTTTAGTCACTAAACTTTTAAAAATTATAAAACAACCATTAAACTTATCAAACTATTACAAAATGGTCATTTATTCATTGCACGTTGTAAATTATTGATAGATATTGAAAAGTTTAATGATAATTTTTTAATAATTCAATAAATTTAATGATCATTTTGTGCTAATTTGATAAAGTTTAATGACCATTTTATAGCATATCAAAAAATTTAATGATCATTTTATAATTTTTAAAAGTTCAAATGACTAAAAATAAATATATGTAATATTATAATATAATATATACATATAAATTTCGGTTAATTTGGTTAGTTAACCGATTTCGATCCAAATCAACCGATAACTGAAGTTTGAAAAAACTATTAACCATTAACCGATCGAACCAAAATTAATTACTGATTAACCGAAAAAATTTTGGTTCGATCGGTTAATTCGGATAAAACTGAGGTTTGAATACTCCTACTCTCTAATGATGGAGAGAACTCCTTCCCCTTACAGTCCATCACGTTCACATCGAACCCATCTCTGAATGGATAATCTAGAGGATGCAAATTGGGATCAGCCAACAGCGCTAGATTTTCAAAAAGACTACCATTAGGGTTTGTTTAGGGTAAATTCTTCATTCTCCGGAGCCATTGTTTTTTTACGCCTCTATTACGCTTTTTCATTTTTTTTTTAAACTGTATTGTATTCAAAATGAAAAGGCTAGAAAAGAATCACACCACAAACATTGAAATTTCTATATATCAAATAGAACAATAAAACCTTAAAGGTGTGAAAATCAATAAAGTATAAGGCCTATCACTTTCAAAAGATCTAACAATCTTCTAATAAAAATTCAGTAATACTACTACTTTAATCAGAATGCTCTAAGAAAAAAGCAAGTTTTTTTCGCTACTTGATCTTGGCAAAACGACAGCACCACAAAAAGGAATCAAAACTTTATTGACCACTGATCTTCGCTGCTAACAGCGCTCGAGTGATATTCATCATACGAACGTTAAATTGATTAAAGCAGATAATACTGTCACAAAGACAGACTAATATTACCATAAAAGCATACGAAATAATTGCCATAAAAGCAGACGAAATAACTACAAAAAATATATATAAAATGAAATTGATAAAATAAAAAAATAAAAAAATATGCAAATAGAATTCATCAACAAAAACAAATTTTTATTTATATACAAAATTAACAAAACGACCAAGGCCGTTGTCATGCCCTAAAATCATACTAAAATATTTATAGAAAAAAATCACCGTACGGCCACATTGTACAAGAGAAACAATGCTGGTTCCATGATTTCATCAGGTCATTACACAGTAGACCCCACTGTTCATGAAACTAACGGCTCAGATCCAACAACGTACCATCAGCCATTGACGTTTAAGTAAAGTCAGCTAAAGAGAGCTTAGTTAGCACTTAGCAGTTCGTTCTAAGACTCGGGAACGCAACCCACATCCCCCCCTTTACAAATTCTAATATCACACATTTTGTCACAAAATCAATGGAAAACTAGAGTTTGTTTCTTTCAATCCATTAAAAATCGTGACTTTTTTCTTTTGTTAAAAAAAGTTAAGCAATGAACGTCAGCCGTCCGGCGGTGCACCCGGTGGAGGCTCCTCCGTTGACAGGGGCCGCGGTGCATGGTCCTAGAGTGAGGATGAAGGACGTTCAAGGCATGCCTGGGACTAAAGGAGGCCTTTTTCTTCGTCTTTCTCAGTTCAGTTTCGCCATCATTTCCGTCTCTGTAATGGCCACCACCAGTGATTTCCGCTCCGCCACTGCTTTTAGGTAATTAACCCTTTTTTATTTAATTTGTTAGCGAGGATCTTTTCCCTTTCCTGGGTTTTTCTTTTTTGTTGTATTGAATGTGAGGTTTTTTTTAGTTTGATTTTCTGTTCTGATCTTTCTAATTGTAAATTCTAGTTTCTACCTATAGAGTGTAAACTTGAGCTAATGAAAGAGACATTCAATTTGTTGGCCTTGATCATCAGCAAACTATTATAATTATTGTTTTAGCCTTATGGAGTAATAAACCTCCATTAGCTTATGATGTTTTAAGTAATTAACCCTCCGTTTTTCACATTTCCTTTTACATTCTGACGTTTCAATCTTTTCCCTTTCTTGGGTTTCTTTTATGTTGTATTGAATTTGATTTTTTGTTCTGATCTTTCTAATTGTAAATTCCAGTTTCAACCAATAGAGTGTAAACTTGAGCTAATAAAAAGTGACACTCAATTTGTTGGCCTTGACCATCACCAAACTACAACTCTCTTTAACTTTAAGTTTTTTGTCTAGAATTCTGATCTTTCTAGCAGATTATGGGAAATTTGATATGTTTATTCACCATCTTCCATTAATGTTTGGGTCAAAATATGCTGCAACTCCACTTTGGTAAAGTTTGAGATTTAATCCTTGTATTTAAAAAGTTAAAAATGAAGTTCTTTTTGCTTTTTAGGTTTGAAAATTCTAGTTCAAACACCATTAGTATTTTCTATCAAAATTTGCTTATTGTAAGGTATGTTTGCTGAGTTCATAATGCGTTGCTTATGAAGTTGGTGATTTCATGGGTGTATTGATGGAAAACTTTCACAGAAAATACTAATAATGTCAACGCTTGGACATAATGTTTGTAGCACATTTGAGCAAATGTCAAGACTTTGATGATCAGTGCAGTTGTGGATTCAATACCCCCCCCCCCCCCTAATTCAATCAATCTGAGCAGATAATAATGTAATATGTTAAGATAGAAATTGGCAATTTAAAGTTTAATATAATATCATTTAGATCTTTTCCTCAGGCTATGCTGGTTTTTGGTTTATAAGCTGAGATTCCGAAACAGTTTTGACAAAACTGTTGTTTGTTACATGTGAGAAGTTTCGTGATTTTAATTTTATTTGTAACATGAATATTTCATGCTTTTATGCATCAGCTACCTCGTTCTTGCGGTTGGCTTGCAAAGTTTGTGGAGCTTGTCTCTTGCATTTGTTGATATATACGCTCTTTTGGTGAAACGAAGCCTGCGGAATTACAAAGCTATCCGTTTGTTCACCATTGGTGATGGGGTAAGCGACTCTTGATCGAGCATACAGAGTCTGCAACAAGGCTTACCGTTAGATTATTCTGTGTTTGTTTGCTATTCACGTACTGGTTTAAGTCTAGGAAACTTGTAGGCTTGTTCTTGTTTCATCCTTTCATAAATTTATAAGGTCATTTACTCAAATACCTAAAGTTGAGTTTTGGTTGATGGGAGCTTGATTTTGTTAACCAATGTTTCACTTAGGAATCTTTCATTACATTGAGTATGCAGGTCGATTTTATACACAAAAGTTCTTTTAGTTCTTTAGGGTTAAAATTGCCATAACCAACAGGATGGTTGTTCTTACATTTTTCCCTTCATGTTCATACATACAGACTTACAGAGATCTTTTAAAAGAGAACAAAGGGTCTAAAAGTTCTAATCGTTAAAGAAAGAGACCCTTATACTGTAATTTAACCCTTATATTGTTCTCAATGCCCATGTTAGCCATGTTAGTCCGACCCTGATCCTTCATTTTCCTTAAAGTATCCATATCCGAAGTTATAAGACTCTATGTACATGCTAGTATCCATATCGCCATCTTTGGTGGGTTAACTTTGGGATTTACTGGTGGGAATGTTTAGTTAACTTTATTTGCTAGTTGAATAAACTTAGTGATGTTTCGATGCAGATCACTTCGACCCTTACATTTGCTGCAGCTTGTGCATCTGCTGGAATCACAGTGCTGATCGGAAGCGATCTCAACAAATGTGCTTTTAACCACTGCATCATGTTCGAGACTGCTACAGCAATGGCTTTCATCAGTTGGTTTGCCATGTCGCCATCGTTTCTAATGAATTTCTGGTCATTGGCATCCCAGTGATGAATTTATGGAGTTTGTATTTTTCGTTTACAGCGTTGAGCAGCCTATTTCAAATCTGTTTTATTGCCTATTGCATCAGCAGTGTAAATAGATCAGTTTTGCTAGGGTTCCTGAGCTATTTTCTTTTTTCGACTTCAAAAGTGCAATATATGTATCCTTGAGGGAAAGCAACCATTAAATTATAATTTACTTGCTTTGCCCCCTTTTCTCTCAACCTAGTAGTGCCTTAGAGGCTCTTCGATAATATGATTACTGTTTAAGCATTGGATGTTTTGATGAGACTCAAGCCTGTCCGGTGTTCGGATATCGGTTCAGCTTAGCTTTTGAGGTCAAAAGTTGGTTTTTCATATGGCAAATCCAATACTAAAATGTGTGATTTTTTGTTTTTGTTGTTAAAATCCAACCCACCCTTTAAAAATGGAGCTTTCGGAATTTGCAAGGAGGTTATTATGAAAGTTCGAGCTGGAAATAAAATTGAGTCGATTTAGATTATTTATGCAATTTATATATTTGAGTTAAATGTGAATAAATGTATAAGACATAATAAATAACTTGACAAACTAAATTATTTTTTTAAACATAAAAATTAAATTTGAACTTTTTCACATTAAATTTAAATTAACTTATAACAACCTCATTTATAGTAAAAGTCTAAAATTTCAGAATAAATGACCCAATGGGCAAATAAGAGCCCTACAGATTTCCCCAAAATCTCTGGACTAATATCGTTATTTCAAAAGCCCAAAACTTTTCAAACCCCAAATCCCTAATTTTCCACCCCTTTAAACTCTTCAACACTCTGCCCATTACCACTTCGCCGCCGCACAAATTCCCACTCTGATCTCGCTCCCCAACCCGTCAAATTCCTACCCCTAAACATGCCGCCGAAGTTCGACCCGACCCAAGTCGTCGACGTCTTCGTTCGAGTCACCGGTGGCGAAGTCGGAGCTGCCAGTTCCCTCGCACCCAAAATCGGTCCTTTGGGGCTCTCCCCGAAGAAAATTGGTGAAGACATCGCCAAAGAAACCGCCAAGGACTGGAAGGGTTTACGTGACACCGTCAAGCTTACCGTCCAGAACCGTCAAGCTAAAGTGACCGTAGTCCCCTTCGCCGCCGCTCTGGTCATCAAGGCGCTGAGAGAGCCTGAAAGGGATCGTAAGAAGACGAAGAATATCAAGCATAATGGCAACATTAGCCTTGATGATGTGATCGAGATTGCCAGAGTCATGAGGCCGAGATCCATGGCTAAGGATCTGAGAGGAACCGTGAAGGAGATATTGGGAACTTGCGTCTCTGTCGGGTGTACGGTTGATGGGAAAGACCCTAAAGATCTGCAGGAGGAGATTTCTGATGGGGATATTGTTACGATCGACACTACTGAGTCATCATTAGAATTCCACCCTGAAGAGTTGGCCGAGCTGGAGGGGAACGATGAGCTGGAACATTCAGTTAAGGAGGTCCAAGAATTACGCAGGGGTAAAAGAGAGAGGAAGGCTCCAAAGGCACTAACCGACTTTGTCCGGTTCTAGATGTCTAGCTAATAAAAGGAAATGCTTTTGTAATTAGGAAACCATGAAAACTCTGCACATTTGGAATTCTTTGAATCCAATTTCTCTCTTTTCTATCTATCTATTCTTCGCTATTCTTTGAGTATTAGTTGATCACAACAGTTTGGTGCTTTCATTGAGAGAGTAACCATGGTCAATAACACAGACGCCATCAAAGCTTTGCAAGATACTATCAGTCGCCATGAACAAGCTCTGTCTAATCTTCAAAAGCATGCTGAAGACCAGACTCATTGGAACGAGAATACCCAAAAGACGCTTCAAGATATGGCCAGACAACTGGCAACTATATCGCAAGCTATGGGGCTGACAGCTCAACCATCACAGACTGCGGAAGGAGAACCAGTGGTGAATCGAGGGAAAGTCAAAATCAAAGTGGAGTCTGACGATGTGTTTCCGTTCGCTCCGCGATCTGTCCAAGTCTAACTTCCAATCTTCACTGGCAAAGACCCCGAAGAATGGCTCGACTCTGCCCAAGACTACTTTGACTTCTACAACACGGAAGATCATCACCGGGTTACTATGGCCTCTTTTCGGATGGAAGGGACGGCAAAAAAATGGTATCGTTGGATACAACGACAACGACAATTAGCTGGTTGGGATCATTTGGTCGACGCTATTCGCCGTCGATTTTTTGTGTCTGAGATCGAGTCCCCTGAAGGGCAGTTAACCAAGTTGATTCAACTTTCGACAGTGGAAGAATACCAAACAAGGTTTGAGGAAATGGCCCTAAGAACGACGGCTCATTTGACTGAGGGATTTTTGACTCAATGTTTTGTGTCAGGCTTGCGTCCCGATATTAAACATGAAGTTTTGGCCCAACGGCCAACGACCATGATGGATGTTTTAGCATTAGCACGCTTCCATGAAGCTAAAATCAGTGAAGCAAAGAAATTGGTCGGTCGTAATAATGCACCCAAGCTGCCTGCTCTATTGCCCACACCAGCCTTAACTCCAGTAGGGCCCAAGGCCATGCCAGGTAGACCCCCACCTTTGGAAGCAACCACATTTCGTTCCCATTCTATTCAACCTCGCAGATTATCCGCCGTCGAGGCTCAAGCACGCAGAAAAAAAGGACTATGCTATTACTGCGATGAGAAGTTTATGCCGGGCCACAAGTGTCGTGAACCCCAATTGTTCTGTTTGGATGAAGCTCAAAAGACTGAGAGTAGTTTGGATGAGGCGATCGTTGAGGGTACACGAGAAAATTCAGGTCTTCGTGAGGAAGACGATCGTGAACAATGTTTGGTGTCCTTCAATGCGTTGTCCGGATGCATAACACCTAATACCCTCAGGGTGCGGGGTGAAGTCAAAGGACGCTATATTAACATCTTGATTGACGGAGGTAGCACACATAATTTCGTGCAAGCCTGGACTGCTCGATATTTGGGTTTACCAATTACAGCAACCCCAAATTTTTTAGTGTTAGTTGGGAACGGAGATAAGCTAGGCAGTGAGGGTTGTGTTCGAAATCTCAAGATTCGAGTTCAAGGAATGGAGGTGCGAACTAATTTCTACATATTGCTGTAAGAAGGTATAGAAATGATGCTTGGAGTTGCTTGGATGGCAACGCTAGGTCCAGTGACGATGGATTTTGCTAAGTTAAAATTTCAATTTTGACAAGGAAAAACTGAGCATCTATGGCAAGGGGAGGCTGGATCCGAGCCACAACTCGTTTGTTTGCAATCTTTGCGTCGAATGGTAGACACTTGCGCAGTACAATGTTATTGTCTTCAGTTGGGTCAGGAATCCGAGATGCCTGGAATGGTTGCGCAGGATGACATGGGAAAGCTACTGGCAGAATTTTCTGATGTATTCTTGCCACCAACAGGTTTACCACCGGCGAGAGACCATGACCACGCGATTCATCTAGATCCTTCGAGCAAACCCGTGAATGTTAAGCCCTACCGATACCCTCACTATCAGAAGCAAGAAGTGGAGCGCCAAGTGCAACACTTACTGGAACATCACCTAATCCGTAAGAGTCAAAGCCCCTTTTCATCTCCTGTTTTGTTGGTTAAAAAGAAAGATGGTACTTGGCGGTTTTGTGTTGATTACAGGGCGTTGAATGCTATTACCGTGAAGGACAAGTTTCCAATCCCTACGGCAGAGGAGCTATTTGATGAATTAGGAGGATCACGATACTTTTCGAAGCTTGATTTACTTGCTGGGTACCATCAGGTTAGAGTACGAGCTGAGGATGTGCCGAAAACTGCCTTTCGAACACACGAGGGTCATTACGAGTTCCTTGTAATGCCGTTTGGTCTCACCAACGCGCCTTCGACCTTCCAGGCAACCATGAATGACCTGTTTCGTCCATATTTGCGCAATTTTGTTCTTGTATTCTTAGACGATATACTTATTTACAGTCAGGCCTGGCAGGAACACTTTGGGCGCGTTCGACAGGTGTTACAGACATTGCAGCACAATGGGTTAGTGGCAAAACAGTCGAAGTGTGCTTTCGGTCAAGAAAAAGTGGATTATTTAGGCCATATGGTGTCTAAAAAAGGTTTAGCAGTGGATCCAACGAAGATTGAAGCCATTCGAGCTTGGCCATTACCAACCACGGTGAAGGGAGTTCGAGGGTTTCTAGGAATCGTTGGGTACTACCGCAAGTTCATAAAAGGGTTTGCCACCATTGCAGCACCGTTATCTGATTTGTTGCGCAAGAGGGAAGCTTTTGAGTGGTCTGAATCGGCACAGAGGGCTTTTGATCACCTCAAGTAATGTCTTTGCTCGGCTCCGGTATTAGGACTACCAAATTTTGATGAGGAGTTCATTGTCGAAACCGATGCGTCCGAGGTGGGAATAGGAGCAGTTCTGCAGCAAGGAGGGAGACCACTTGCATTTTACAGTCAAAAGTTAAGCCCGAGGATGCAGGCTGCATCAACATATCACCGTGAAATGTTCGCTATCACTCAGGCCGTGGGGAAGTGGCGACGATATTTATTGGGTCGAAGGTTCAGCATCATCACGGATCAGAGGTCTCTTCGAGAGCTCAACCAACAGACGGTCCAAACACCGGAACAACAGCGATGGTTATCCAAATTGATTGGCTTCGACTTTGATATTCGATATCGCCCAGGAAAACTAAATGATGTGGCTGATGCATTGTCGAGGGAGGTGGCGGCAAGTTGTATGACCCTTTCTCGACCATTATTTGGGGTCCTTGAGGACATACGTGTGGCCACTGTGCAAGACTTGACTCAGAAAATTCATGAGGGTAATCAGGACAAACTGGACTATGTCGACCAAGGGGGACTGGTATTGTTTCAAGGCAGAATTATGGTACCAAATGAAGCAGCCTTGCGAACCTTATTACTCCGAGAATTTCATGGTTCAAAAATAGGGGGTCACTCAAGAATTAATCGAACTTACCGTCGACTGTCAGCTAGTTTCTATTGGAAGACCATGAGGCAGGATGTTCGACAATATGTGCAACATTGTCAGATTTGCCAAATGATGAAAAGTGAAAGCTTGAAACCAGCGGGTCTGCTTCAACCTTTACCGGATCCGGATCAGGTATTTGAGGATCTTGCTCTTGATTTTATAGTTGGGTTACCACGATCGAATGGTAAGGAAACTATTTTGGTAGTGGTTGATAGACTCACTAAGTACGGACATTTCTTTGCTCTTCCAAAGAAGTTTGACAGTAAAGGCGTGGCCAAAGTCTTGATTCAGGGGGTGGTTAAACTACATGGGATTCCCAAGTCCTTAGTAAGTGATCGGGATAGAATCTTCATCAGCGAGGTGTGGACAGAAATGGCTAAGCTGCAAGGGACAGAACTATGCATGAGTTCGGCTTATCATCCTCAATTGGATGGCCAAACGGAAGCGCTAAACCGTTGTCTTGAGATATACTTGCGATGCATGGCGAATGACGATCCTAGTAAATGGGAGCAATAACTGACATGGGCAGAATATTGGTACAATACGGCTACCAAAATTCAGCCTGTATGACACCATTCAAGGCATTATATGGTCGTGACCCCCTACCATGGTGGATTACTTGGAAGGCAGTGCTAGGAGCGACCAAGTGCACCGGGAACTTAAAGAACGTAATGAGATACTTAGCGTGTTAAAACAGAATTTATGGCAGGAACAAGTTCGCATGAAAAATCAGGCCGACAAACGTCGTAGGGAACTCGAATTGGAAGTGGGAAGTTGGGTATATGTCAAGTTACAACCATACCGCCAATTGTCCATTCGATTGAGGCGACAACAGAAACTGAGTCCTCGGTTCTTTGGTCCTTACCAGGTGGAGAAGAGGGTCGGTGCTGTGGCGTATAAGTTGAAGTTGCCTGAAGCGTCTAAGATTCATCCGGTGTTTCATGTTTCACAGTTGAAGTCATGCCGCGGACAACCCCTACAGCAGGTCACGCCCTTGCCACTCTTACACCAGGAGATACCCGAGCCTATTACTATAGAGAACCTTGAGGACAAGGTTCATGTGGAAGAAGGGGGTAATGTTATGATCGACACTACTGAGTCATCATTAGAATTCCACCCTGAAGAGTCGGCCGAGCTGGAGGGAAACGATGAGCTGGAACATTCAGTTAAGGATTTCCAAGAATTACGCAGGGGTAAAAGAGAGAGGAAGGCTCCAAAGGCACTAACCGACTTTGTCCGGTTCTAGATGTCTAGCTAATAAAAGGAAATGCTTTTGTAATTAGGAAACCATGAAAACTCTGCACATTTGGAATTCTTTGAATCCAATTTCTCTCTTTTCTATCTATCTATTCTTCGCTATTCTTTGAGTGTTAGTTGATCACAACAGATATCGATGTTCCCTTAGAATGAACAGATAAAGTTGTGTTTTTTATAAGTTTTTCTTAATTGCTTGAAATATGATCATGATCAAGTTCCCCAGTGGGTTTCATGCTCAAGAATCTATGGTTTAAATTTTGGTTTAGGTGATTTTGCTTATTATGGAACTTTAATACTGAGATGAAATCTTGATTTAAATTGAATCCATTTTCAGATGCACTTAATTTGCTTCTGCTTTTTTTATGAAATTGCTGAATGCATGAATCTGATTTTTGAGGATTTCCCCCTGTCAATATTCTGTTTCGATAGCATTCTGCCTTTTGTTGATGATTTTGATTTTGATTTTGATTTTGATTCTGATTCAGTAACGTTGATGCCTATACATTGTTTTTGAATGTAGTCAAGTAGTCTTGATTTAATTCTGTTTCGATAGCATTCTGCCTTTTTTGGATTCTTTTTTGAAGTTTAGTTTTTTTTTTTCTTTGAAAAGGGATTATTTTTAAGTTTAGTTAGTAATAGGATTACTTGGAATGTTATTTTCACTTTTTGGTTGTGAAACATTATAAGATTAGTTGAAGCCAAATTTTATTAAATTTTTCTTTGAATAAATTTTCTTAATGTTTAATTTTTAATATTAAATTGAAAATATTTGTATGAAAAATCATAAAATTATTTTCGCTATATTTTTAAAATTTTACAATAACTTTATGTTTAATGTATTACAATATAGTTCGTATATTAAATAATATTTAAAAATAAATTTATATACGTAAATTATATATGTAAAATTATCTAATTATATATATATATAATTATTCAAATCAAATATTTTCAGTTAATTTAATTATTGACATTTTAAACAATTTGGCAAATAATCAATAAAAAAAATCATTGTGAAACTGAAAATTATTGATTATTCAATTTGGTAATCAGACTTTCAATTGTTTCAATGTTACTATTATATTTTGTATAATAATGCATTTAGTCTTTTACGTTTGCATATTTAAACAATTTAGTTTTAATTCGAAAAAATTAATTTTAACCCTCATTATGTGCATATTATTTTAATTTGACCTTATTTTTAATTAAAATAATTTAATCTTAAAATGAATATATATATATATATATATGAAAATAGTTTAAAGTTTACACAAGCCTTTTAATTTTAGGGTTTAGGGTTTTAAGTTAGGGTTTAGTTTTTAGGGTGTAGAATTTAAGATTTATAGTTGGAATTTAGAGTTTAAGGTTTAGGTTTTAGGGTGCTAAGGTTAGAGATTTATGTTTTAGATTTTATAGTTTAAATACGAAGGTTGTGTAAATTTTTTTACACAGTTTGTGTATCAATATATATATATATATATATATATATATATATATATATATATATCTTTTGCAATACATGAGCGAATCTATTAAGGACCTGGTGGGTCACGTGACCTACCATTAATTTTTTGAGTAAACTACCACAGATGTCACTCAATTATGGGTAAGATACATTTGGGTCACCCAATTTTTAAAATTTACATTTGAGTCACTCAAAAACGAGTAAGGTTACATTTGGGTCACTCAATTATGGGTAATGTTACATTTGAGTCACCCTTCATATTTAAAAAAAAAACATTTTGGTCAATTCTAAAATGTTCGTACTTTTGATAACCTTTATCTTTGAAACTCGGAAGAACTTTCACGATATCACACTTACCTCTTTAAAACGTTCTATTTGACAAGAAAAAATGGTTGATCCCGAATTTCTCTACTCATCCCTTTATCAATTCAACTTTTTTGTTATTAGGCCTGTAAACGAACTGAACGAACACGAACGAGGGTATGTTAATGTTCGTTCGCTTAATTTTAATCAAATAAATGAACGAACACAAACAACTAAACGAACATAATTTTTTGTTCGTGTTTGTTTGTTAAAGAATGTAGCTTGTTCGTGTTCATTCATGTTCGTTCGTTAAAATGATAAACGAACATAAAGGAACGAACATAAAAGGACATATGTGAATAAATTTAAACGAACATAAACAAATTGAACATATGTGAATAAATTTATTTTTTTTAAAATATAATACTTTTGTTATGAAAAATAATAAATATAAATAGATATATGTGAATAAATTTAAACGAACATAAACGAACGGATTACCGAACATCTATGAGCGTAAATGAACGAACGAGCTATTTGTTCGTGTTCGTTCATTTAATTAAACGAACATAAAATCTTGTCCATATTCATTCGTTTAATAAATAAACAAACATAAACGAATTTCCTGTTGAACGGCTCGCTGAACGTTTGGTTTGTTTACAGTCCTACTTGTCATTTTAACCAATTGGGGATTGTTATTACTTTTTTAATTTTTTTTCAAGTAAGGATATTTTTTTAACAAAATGAATTTGTTGATGTTATTTAGTCTGTTGTAGTCAAATTGATTGTTTGGAAGAATTTAAACTTTTAAGCCTCTAAATAAGGTAAATAGGAATATGAGAGTATGTAGTCGGCAGTTAATAGTAATCTCAAGGCGATTACATAACTCCAGTTCCGCAGAACAGCAACATCCACAGCTCAAGAAGTATGCTACAGGGCAGGCTTTGTATTTTGCTTGATATTTCATCCAATCCCTTATTCTCATAATAATCGTCCAGTGCCCATTGATACTTGGACTGATTTAAGCCAAACCAGCGAGCTAAATGGTCATTTATCTTTTTAGCATAATTTATGAGATACAAGTACACAATCTTTTTCATCTCCAAATTCTCAGTTTGCATGCAATTCACGACGATACATCCTTTCCGGCTGTCATTGCAGCAACAACCTTCTTTCTTTTATCCTTCACAACACACTAAAGATTACAGTCCCATAAGATGCAACACGAAAAAACATAGGCAAAAATATTATGGGGTTATGAAGACTTGACGACGGCCTGGAGTTTGCATATACCCCAATAATTATTGAGACTGATAACAAGGATTACCTACTGATTATTCTCTTTGTCGTTCAAAAACAAATTAATCATTTTTATTGATTTTTGTCAATAGTTGACACTATAAATAATGTATTATTATCACATGGAGGAATGTTTATAAACCAAATGCATGAACGGTTTTTCAAAAAAAGATGCTCATATTATCTTATCTTGTATGAATTCGAATTCCGACATTTATTTTAAGGATATAAATGCATCTCTATTTAATAAAAGAACGCAGCTTAAGTAGCATTGAGGTTTAGGCCAATGGATCATATGTGGCATTTTGTTGATGTTTAAATTCATGGCTGGTCTTGAAGTCATTTTCTATTTCTAGCGCTTTGACTCTGCTAGAAATTGCCCTGGAATCAGGGTTTGTTATTCATTGATTTCAATCCTATCTTTGGATCAGTCAAAAACCATGTCCATGTTTCTCTCAACTACTCTGTTTAAGCTCTCCATTTAAACCTCATCTCGGCACGGTCATCTTCACCAATCACAATTGATTCCTTAGTTCTCTCTTAAAAGAAAACCTAAAGGTTCCTTTTTGGAAGTCCTCCCCAGGTTTTATATCATCTCTCTTCTTTCTTGGAACAGGAGGAAGAGAGGTATTCCCATTGTTTTAACCATCAACAAAACATCAGAATTTGGATCTTCCAAATGGCCAAGGAAAGCAGGCAAACAACTTCTTGGATGGAAATAGCTCCGGCTCCAATCATTTATCCACAAAAGCCTTCAAGTTCTCCAGGTTTGGAAACAATCTTTGAAGATGTTGCAGAGGAATATGATGACATTGCTTGATACATGTTATATATATCTGAATTCTTTGTCTTTTTTAGCTATCTAAGTAATGTTTTCGTTGTCTTGTGTTAGAACAATGGTAATCCTGAGGGATTGAGAAAACTAAGCATTCATTGAATTAGCAATGTAACTGTAAATTTTGTATATGTATATATATACACTTTCTATGAAAGAAAGAAATCTAAGATATTCTTAAATCATGTTTCACCTTTGGCTTTTAGTGCAACAAACAGAACAGAAATGTGGAACTGATATGAAGCAGATATAAAGAGAGTAATCAGGCAATAACCTACACAAATAATGTGTGAATTTTTTATTCAAGCAAACTGAAGACCTTAGTGGTGGCTTATTCTGCTGCTCAACCACACCAAGCAACTTAGTTTCCTCTCAACTTATCAGAAGATGAGGAAAACTGACCACCATAACATACATAATAACAACAACATTAGACTAATACATAGATTGACTCATGTTTCAAACAAGACAGATATCTAAAGACAGAATCCCACCATTAACCTGGTGGTCTCTAATCTCCCCACCATTGATGGACATAAACACCAGTTCTTCTAAGGGCCTTGAAGAGATCCATGCAGTCTCCCTTCACTACTCCTCCTCCGTTTTCGATTCGGTCTGAACAGTGTAGGAAAAGCTCATCGACGAAGCATATGGTTCCACTTTCGAACAAGTCTGAGAGCATTTTCAATTCCACTGCCCCTGCATTCATCCTCAGAACGACAAAGTCTGCATGTTGGACTGTTTCTTTAACCCAGAGAAGGAAGTCGAATCCTTCATCTTCAACAAACGGATCCGAATCATCAATAAGATCGGAATCAGTCAACGTCTTACTTCCTGAACCGATTGTAGCTCTATTTCCAGCAAGGCCTGGGTAGTAAACAAAGTTGATACCGGGCTTGTTGACATAGGATGGCATCACCGAAGTATTATGATCGACGAAATAGACGTTGAAGGCCTTGCGATCCACGGGATACGAAGGCAAGAACCAATCTTTAACATTGGAGTTCAAATGCTCACCTGCTCCAATATCAATATACACCAAACGTTGCTTATCAGATATGTTGACGAACTCAGGCAAATAAGCAATACTTCTTCCAATCCCAACTGGTTTCTCCTCCAAAAGAGGCTCAATGTTATCCAATATATCTTTGGTGTTTGCCATAGATGGACAATCGGCCAGAAGCCGATACTGCTCGAAGTAAGAGGTGTTTTCAAGTTTCTTCATGAATACAATCAATGTAAAGTTATCCACATAATCAACATGAACAACGGTGGAAGCTTTCAGCAAGGAAGAAAACGGAGTTGCAGACCGGATCAAGCTAGTAGGGTCCAAACCACTCGGACCGACAAGCATGGACCCGATTCCACCAGGCTTTAGAACACGTTCAATCTCAAGCACAAGAATAGCAGGGGCTGAAACCTTTTCGAGGTCCCTAGATATCACAAAATCATAGGAATTGTCAACATAATCGAGCTCATAAACAAATCTCTTACGCTTAAGAGAGAAGAAGGGGTGCCTGTAAACCCCAGTAACATCAGAGAATCCTAAGTCTCTCAATGCCATAACAGCCGACATTGACCCTTCACCAACACAAAGAGCTTTTGCAGTGTAATTCAACATTTGTTTTCCCATTAGCTCTTTAACCACGCCGGTTGTCAAGTTCATGTTTTGTTCACATTGAACCGATCCAAATGAACCCCAAACTTTGGAGAACAAAAAGTTGCCGGGGAACATGTTGGAGCTTGAAGAACCGGGTCCAATGCCACAGCCTGCCGAGGTTGATAGTGTATACAAAAAATCTGGATCGGCCCCGGAGATCATTTGCAGCATAGGAACAATCGACAAAGCAGCAGCAAGCATGAAAGCGCGTAAAAGGACACGCCTCCCTAACCCGTGAAACATCATCGACTTAAAGGTCTTAAAATTCATGGTCATTTTCAGTAGCAGCAAGAAAGATACAATATTTAAGAGCAGAGAGTTGTTTTATCAACAAAAAAGAGAGCCGAGAGAAATTGAAGCCAATACAGAAACGAGAAAACCAAATCTAGCGAGTGCAAAACCTGGAGGAAGTGTGATTTCCACCCACGAGGAGACCCATTGATCTTTGAGCAGTTAACCATACCTTCATTGGAACCCTTTTGCTCGACTTCACTTGAAACAGAATTCCCTCCATTTCCCCAATGGAAACACCCCCAAAGACTCGATGTTTAACCACACTACCTTACATCCTTTGATAAATTAGCTTCAATCTCAATCTGGGTTTTCAACTTTTGATCGAAACAACGAAAAAAAACCCCCAAAAATGAAAACTTTCAGTGAGGGGTTCTGTTCTGTCCCAAATGAGGAGATGGTTGGAGTGCAGTGTGAAAAGAAGGTCGCTTTATTTAGGTGTGGAAGCAACGAAAAAACGTGGATCTATCACCACTAGCAGCTAAGCAAAATAATGTGGTGGGGACAAAGAGGACAGAGGAAGATGCTTACGAGACGTGTGTTGGGATTACGTGGCAGCTTTAGGTAGCTTCTCTAATCTGTAAAGAAAGGAGGCACGCTCACAAAGATCACAAAAGGTTTCATAAACCCATTGTTTTTTCCCCCTGTGAAAGAGCGTTGGATATGGGACCCACTCCACATGGTACTGGGCATTTTCTATTGTTTATTGCAGTGCGTGTCTGACATGGTACGATTTATTGGGTCCAGTTTTGTCTGTCCATACGTAGAAACCTCTTTTTCAGACCACCTTAATTGTTCGGCATTTTTAAATGAATAATCATTTTTATTATTTAATTAGAGAAATGACGTCCATCTAAAATTACTCGGAAAAATTATCTTTAAATTGATGACATAAAAATACTTCACGTTATAGATCTCGCTTTTTGTAAGAAGCAAGAATTAATTAACGTGGATGAACTTTTTAGATAATTTATTAAAAAATATGAAAAAAATACTTCACGTTCTATATATAATGAGATTCTCAAAAAATTAAAAGGACGAATTAATTTATCGTTAGACTTTATTATAACGAATTCGTTTTCTGCACAACAGTTATGACCGATATGCTATAATTTATTAAAATAACAAAAATATCCTAATTAAAAAGACGGTACACAGTAATTATAAAAAGATCATAATTTTAAAATATTGTAAATGATACTTTCAAATTTTAAATGATCTTAATTATTAGATATTCATTCATATTTTAATCAAATATTTTAATTGAATATAAAAAACTGAAAAAATATTATAATTAAATAAATAAAAAATATCAAAATCAAAAACATTGAAATTTTATTTAAAATTCAAATAAAAACTAAATTATCTTCGTACTATTTAAAAAATAATTATCTTCATAATCAAAAAAAATTTTAAATATAAAATTTGAAAATCCTGGAAACTTGATTCAAATAAAATAAAAATATATGGATTCAATTCGAATAATTTAAATTCTTTCTAAATAAATTATTATAACTATATTTTAATTAAAAATATCGTAATTATTAATTTAGAAGGATCTTAAATGATCCTAATTATTAAAAGATTCATTCATATTTTAATCGAATATAAAATAAAAAATAAGAAAATATTTTAATCAAATAAAATAAAACAGAAAAATATAAAGATTAAAAAAACATTAAAATTTTATTTAAATTGAAAAAAACTGAATATTGTTATAAAAAAATAATTATGAAGAACTATTATAAAAAAGAATGATTATCTTCATAAAATCAAAAAAGATTTTAAAATATAAATTTTAAAAATCTTGAGAACTCGTTTTCTGCACATAGCGAGTTTCGTTCTGAAAGTATTGAAATTGATTCGCATTAAAGTCACGTCTTTTTAATAAAACTCTCTTTCTGCAAGTAGCGAGTTTCACTGAAAAGTCACTTTGGAAGGAGTGCGAAAACTGCTATAAATGGGGCCCATTCCTCTTCCTCTAAACACACTTATCCGAGAATCTCTTCTTCTTATCTACTTTTTTCTTAAAAATATTAGTTAAAGAGTTTGAATATTCGATACAATGGCAGGATTATTTAGACTGGATCAGATACATGTCTTCGACTTCTGGCGAACAAATGATTTGGTACTATCTTATCTTTATCTTATTTTGTGTTTTCTTATTAGTTAAGTAAATTTTATTAATTGTTATTTATTTATTTGGCATTTTTAGTTATTTATTATTTTTAAATTTTAATTTTAAGGTGTATAAACGTGTGTTGAGTTGTTATGTCAACCGTATCACGAGATTACTTCATCTTGATATTGTTCCGTATTTAGAACAAACCGATTTTGGCCACGTCATCACTATAATTAGTGGTACCAAGTTGCATCCTCCATTGGTAAACGTGTTGCTAAAAAAGTAAAGGTCAGAGACACAAATTTCATCTTCCGTGTGGTGAGGCTACTATTGCCCTGCAGGATGTTGCATTTCATCTTGGTTTGCCTGTTGACGGAGAGGTTATAATCGGTATTGCTGAAGATAATTGGTACGACGTGTATTGTGGATTGCTCGGAATTCCTCCAGACAAGTTGGATGGTGGTAAAATAAAGATAACTTTTTTGGACAAAAATTTTACAGATCTACCCCGAATGCTTTTGAAGGAATTAAGAAGGTTAATATAATTTTTATTAATGACTATTTTTTTGTTATTTATAATTTTGATATTTTATTTTATTGTAAATTTTTATCTCTAATTATTGCTTTTGCATCGATTTGCTCATGCCCATATTTTATGAGTTATTGTGGGGATCTTGATGTCAGACAAATCCCACAACAAAGTGCATTTGATGTGGTTGCCTCATCTACGCGATTTTGAGCAATCTAAAAAGATGAGTTAGGGATTGACAGTCTTGACATATCTATTTAGGGAGATTTGTAAAATCGTAGACCCGGACAAACATGTTATTGGAGGGTGTCTTATGTTTTTGCAGGACTTGGTTTTGAACACTGTTTATACGCCCGATTCTTAACCAACAAGGTCCGACCCTATTTAAATTTCCACCACTTTAGAGGTAATAAAAAATAAAGTAAGTTTATATTAAACATTTTTTATAATATAACAATAATAATATTTTGTTGTATGAATGATAGATGGAGTGGTCCATTATCTCACGTAGGACTACCAACAACTCAGTGAGATTTTAGTCTGTTGATCGATAAGAGAGATAAGATAAAATTTTTAATCGATTTCATTATTTTAATTTAAAAATCATTTTTTTTCAAATCGAATTTATCTAACTTAGTTTATAAAAATTGTATAGTTTCTGTGGACATCGTACGATGATGCTGATTTTATCCATTGTATTCTATTGAAAATATTTCAGAGTTCGAACGTTTAGATGTTGAGGGTCCCGCTGATACATTATGAAATAGTCGAGTGACATCCTGCCAATCGCATATTGCGACAATTCTACTTTGTCCAACCAATTCTGCGAGAACCTGTCAATTTGGACGAATTGCATTGCTTAACGCGGCAAGAGAAGACGAATGTTAATTGGGGACATCATTATACGGTGTGGATGATGCAGTGGAGGGATAGGTTCGGTAGGCGACCCATTTGTGAACCCATCGTCGACCATAGTGTTACATTTGATTACATGTAGTGGTATAAAAGAAAATAGGAAGCCGCATATACTCACCCCAGCGGAGAGAGAATGAGAAATAGACGTGTCTCCCCTAATATCTGCCCGCCGATGCAACGGTTGTTGATGCAACGCGGTAGCAGAGGAAGAGAGCAAAGCCAGAGAAGAAGAACACACGCTCTAACCTCGTCATCGGGAACAATACATGCACATGCACAGCCAGTAGTAGAGCTTGAGATATTGGTGCCACCACCTCCATTCACCCACTCGACCCATTCATAATTCACCATATAGGGAGTTTATCATTTTAGCATATGGGGGTCTGTTGGAAGGTTTTTTCACGGACACGTTTCTTCCCTATACAACGCTTGCGGGCACGTCGACTCTTCATGTACATGTACCAACATATTATCCTTTATTTCCTTATGTATCTATTTTACCATTATATCAATTTCTACCATTGGCAATATACTTCGGATCTAGTATTGTTGACCAGATGCCACCGTAGGAGCCTATTCTATATCGATTCTAATGCCAGCGGTGGTACTACAAATACAAATAGCGATGATGATAATGATAAAGAAGAAGCTAGAGTGAGTCAAAAAAATCCCCGTCGGACTCGTCGTTCACCATAGTGCGGTACGGGTAGACATAGGTGTCATTAGGTGTTTTTATGTTTTAATCATAACTATGTAACATTTAAAATTTTTTATATTAATGAAAAAAGATGATAACTGTTTGTTTGGAATCATAAATACTTTGACCCATCATATTTAATAAAAAACGATACACGAAGCTACGCTTAGTTGAAATGAATAGAAGATGAGACTATTTTTGTGTCGTCGTAGTCTGTAGACATGTCTGATGTTAAGTTTAGTTCCTCAATTTTTTTTGTTCTTTCTTCTGTCATTTACTGTAATTATGTAGCAGAACTGCCTCTTCATCTTGTGACAACGGAGTTGGTTGTGTTTTTTATGAATATGATTCTTCATCAAATTTTACAGTCAACTCGATGTTCGTACCCCCGACATGGGTGTAACTCCTAAACATCTTGCGAATGTCGCTTATATTTGATAAGGTCAACATGTAATGCACTTCAGAGCTGGGCTCATCAATGGGTATTTTTGCTTGCAACGAAGACATTTGTCGTGTTGTAGATTTTTAAGCTGTATTGAAATCAAATCATATAAACCATCTTTTTTGATCTTATGTTGAAAGAAGTGTAGAAATAAGTTCCCAAATGAAACACCGTTACAGAAAATCTTGCCATAATATGCTAATGGCCGATTTTTTATTGTTTTAAGTTTTCGTTGAATGTGCAAACACAATGTAAATTTTTATAGACGGAAGAATATATCGTATTAAAAAAAGACCCCACGCTCTGCAGAACGCGAGTTCTATTGGCATCTCACCTCAATGCGTATGCTATTGCTGCCACGTCAAAAATTTCTACAAAACTCGCTTTTTGTAAGAAGCAAGTTTCTTGCCCTATCAGTATGACTGATGAGGCGTGTATGAAACGTGTCTGAAAAAAAGAGTCACTGCATTTTCGAGGACGCAAAAATGTTTTATTATACCCAATATTATACAAAAGTGAAGGCAAACGAACCATATCAATTGCTATCAATTGCAATATTTCATACAAGGCAAGGACAATGGAAGTGAATAACAACAACTTATTTTTCCAGACGTCACTTTCAGATAAGTGTTTTAGTTGTAAGTTTATGCGAGACTTGTAACACCCTTAACGTATACTCGTAGACCGAATATACACTAAAGATGTTATCAAATTATTAAGAAAACTTGACTAATTTTTTTACAACTTTATCCTGTTGTTTAACCCTTTCTCAGTTTAAATGAAAAACTACATCAACCTATAGCAGCTAGTTTCGACCCTGAATTTTTTACAAAATTTATAAATATGTTTTTGAAATAAAAATATTATTCAGGGTGAGAACTAGGTACCCTGCCTAAGACCCTTTCTTGATTTTAAAATTTTTACACGAATAGAGTTAAACAACATTTAGCTATGTTATAAATCATAACCATTTGTAGTAAACCATATTCTAAGTTCATACATTCGTAATAGTGTAGCGATGTCCTTTTTTTATCGCTAAAAAAAACGTGGTGGATTTTCGAAGGTGTTTTTGAAAGGTGTTTGTGATTCTTTTGGATATAAAATATTTATTCCATGGGGTTTTAAAAGAAACCGCATTAAAAAATGGAGTCGCCACCGGCCACTTAGGTAGGCCGGACACCATAAAACCAGAGATTCAAAAAGATTGGGTTCGGGAGTCGGTTACGGATGGGGAAGGATTAGCACCCCCACACCGCCCAAAACTGGTACTTTAATAATTATCGCTTTATTAATATTGGATTTTCCGGATTAGAGTGACGATTATTTTAAAATTCGGTCATAATTGCGAATAAATTTTAAGGGCCCCGTTATCCGAAAATAAACGCCCAACCACTATCACTACGCCTGATACTGGCCCCGTTTACTCTCGGATAAAAGGGCACCGCATTGACAATTTATATATCATATGCAATCTTAGTGGCAAAAATATAAAACATGGCAAAATATTTAAATGCAATAAATATTGACATAACATAATACTAATCTAACATAAATGATATACTAGACTAAAATATGCATATATACATATTATTCTAAATAATAGATAAAAACAACTTTAACAAGTCAGAATAACAAGGCAGGAATAATTACGTATATAGATGAACAAATATTTCAAAAAGACATACATGCTAGTAATAAAACATATTTCAACATATATGGAACAATATATTATACATAAAAGAAGACACACTAACACGTAACCTAAAAGCCAAGAAAACATACAATACGTACAAAAATACAAGAACATGCCGTTTTGAGTCAAATAGAACATAACATGCTTTAATACGAATAACTAGGATAAAAAAATACATAACTATCGTAAGCTTAATACACATATACATTTAAACATAAAATATGAGGCATATACGAGGGATATAAAATAAAACAATAGAATACATCAACATATACGACTATAATACAAACATGAGTATTTACAAAGAAATAGGAATGAAATGAAAGAAAAATAAAAGTCAGTGGCAGAAATTAAAGAACAGTAATAGGCAATTTAAGGACTAAAATTCGAAGTAAACAGAACCTAAAAGGATCAAAACTGTAATTAGACCAAGGGGCAGACCCAAAATGAAAAATTCAAAAACGCGGGATGGTTAAGGGGGTAATTTTACCATTTAAAATCTGAATTCGACTAATTTAGTGATCAAATCGAAATAAAATGGAAAAGAAAAAGGACCGAAATCGTGATTAACCCATGCGGTAAGACAAAAATGAAAATATTGGAAACGCGGGGGGATTAAGTGTGTGATTTTCCCATTTCACGAAATAATAATAACTATAAAAGCCCTCTTTTTAGGCCGAAATCAAATTTCCCCTCATTTCTTTCATTTTCAGTTTTGTAATATTGCTTATGTTCTTCGTTTTCTTTCAACTATCCCCTGAAACCCAGAATCCGGCGGCCGGCCGCTGCTAACCGGCACCGGCGAGCCTCCAAAACAAACCGAAATGACCCCCGTTTCACCCTCGACATGAATCCGTGGTTGGATTCAGAGGATACACCCCTATTTGCCCTAGATCTAGGAAATACGAACAAAAAAAACACTTTTAACCAAAAACAAAACTACAAAGGGGGCCTTCCCCTTCCTCCAGTTCACCATATCCGGCTTGGGGAAGCCGAAAGGCTTATCACTGAGGAGGGGAGACCCACAAACGGTGACGGTAACGACCTCTAACTCTCTCTCTCTCTTTTTACTACGTATCTTTTGTATGCATGCGATAAAAGTAACAAGAAAAGTACCACTGGACTTGCGTTGCTTCTTTTTTGTATTTCTGAAAAAACTTGTTACAATACACTCTCTGTTTTTTTTTGTTACCACCCCTCTGTTACAACTCTCCTCTCCCCGTTTCATATCTATGCTTCTTTGTTTTGTACAAGTTGTATCTTGCTTTTTCAGATCTGGACTGACAACTTGTTGCTTGTTGTATTTGGCATGTTTCGGAACACGATGGTTGAATATCGGCATGGTGGCGGTATGGATGTTCTCCAAATGCCAGAGATGCGTTCTCGGCCGTTAGATCGATCGATCTAACGGTCGAGATGGCTTGAAGGACGAACGGCCCGGATGAAGCCTCGATTTGATGAGACGGCTCAGATCTTGCCACGTGGAGCTCCGCAATGGCGAGTCGAACGCGTGGGGCTCACGCGCGCGCGTGGGATATCAAAGCGTCCGCGCGTGGCACTCGAACGGTCCATACGTGTGGAACACGCGGCTGGCAGATATTTTTGACTTCTTGGTTGGATCGTGGCCGTGGGATCAGATCTTGATCCGACGGCCCCTGACCACCACCGCATACACAGATTGTAATTAGATAAGTTTTGGGCCAACCGGGCCTTGTAACTATTTGTAATGGACTTGGATCGTAATTTATTTATTTAATATATATAATTTTTTGGATTTCATTTCATATCAGCCCAATAATATTAATAATAATATAATTATAATAAGCAATACACATACATGATACAAACATATACTTATACAAGTATAACATATTGGCATATATATATATAATCCTACACATAATTAACATAACATCTATATACACTAAACAAATACGCTCGTACTCTAGATACATACGCGACACACATATATCATTAATATGTATACATATATAGCTTATAATATACATGCACACCATACCTTATATATATTAGTAATACTCATGCAAACAATAAACATATAATATAATAAATATACATGCAACACTAATATGTATTTCTGGTAAAAATGAGTGATTACTGATTTGCCCCTCTTTGCTTGTTCTCATAGAATGGGAAACAAAGCAAAGATTCATAAGCACTCATTTTTATCAGACTTCCCTGTTTGTAGCTTTGGAAAAACGTGTTCTTTTGGACATCTCCGCTCTTCCTTAGCTGAATCTTCGGGCTTGTAAGTTCTTCCTATATAGTGCTTCGTCACCTTCCGATCTTGGAGCTACAGGCTCTTACTATATAGAACCCTTCACTTCGAGACTGTAAAGCTTGGAGTCCTTCCTATATAGAACTCTTCGCCTTCAACGCTGGTTTCTCCTATATAAAACCTTTTGCTCCGCTGATGGATTCTTCCGACTGGGGGTTCCTCCTATATAGAACTGCTAGTCTTCAAATCCTAGAGCCGTCAGCCCTTCCTATATAGAACTTTTGGCGTCTGAAATCTCAGAGCTACAGGTTCTTCCTATATAGAACCTTTCATTCTAAGACAATGAAGCTCGGAGCCTTTCCTATATAAGACTCTTCACAAAAGGTTTCTTATATAACCTTGTGTCATAGGTGAATTCCTCCAACTGGGAGTTCTTTTTGAGATTCTGGATTTAGGGTTCTCCCTCTATGGAACCTTTTACTGGGGCTTGAAAATGCAGGTTCCTTTTTTTTTACGAGGCTGTTGCCATTTTTGGACCTACGCTACTAAAACTGCCGCATCATGCCCGAAGGACTTACTAATGGCCCGAAGGACTTATCACCATGCTCGAAAGACTTTCTGATGGCCCGAAGGACTTAACATCGTGCCCGAAGGACTTATCGATGACCCGAAAGATTTAACATCTGGATCTAACGCCGCTATGGCTGCCGTTCTTTGGGGACTCACGCCGATATGCTGCCACATCATGCCCGAAGGACTTACTGATGGCCCGAAGGACTTATCACCATGCTCAAAAGACTTATTGGTGGCCCGAAAGACTTAACATCGTGCCCGAAGGACTTATCGATGACCCGAAGGATTTAACATCTGGATCTGACGCTGATATGGCTATTGTTCTATGGGGACTCACGCTGATATGCTGCCGCATCATGCCCAAATGACTTACTGATGGCCCGAAGGACTTATCACCATGCTCAAAAGACTTATTGGTGGCCCGAAGGACTTAACATCGTGCCCGAAGGACTTATCGATGACCCGAAGGATTTAACATCTGGATCTGACGCCGATATGGCTATTGTTCTATGGGGACTCATGCCGATATATCTGCCGCATCATGCCCGAAGGACTTACCGATGGCCCGGGACTTATCACCATGCTCAAAAGACTTATTGGTGGCCCGAAGGACTTAACATCATGCCCGAAGGACTTATCGATGACCCAAGGATTTAACATTCTGGATCGACGCCGATATGGCTATTGTTCTATGGGGACTCACGCGATATCTTCGTCGCATCATGCCCGAAGGACTTACTGATGGCCCGAAGGACTTATCACCATGCTCAAAAGACTTATTGGTGGCCCGAGGGACTTAACATCGTGCCCAAAGGACTTACCGATGACCCGAAGGATTTAACATCTGGATCTGACGCCGCTATGGCTATTGTTCTATGGGGACTCACGCTGATATGCTGCCGCATCATGCCCGAAGGACTTACTGATGCCTCGAAGGACTTATCACCATGCTCAAAAGACTTATTGGTGGCCCGAAGGACTTAACATCGTGCCCGAAGGACTTATCGATGACCCGAAGGATTTAACATTTGGATCTGACGCCGATATGGCTATTGTTCTTTGGGGACTCACGCTGATATGCTGCCACATCATGCCCGAAGGACTTACTGATGGCCCGAAAGACTTATCACCACGCTCAAAAGACTTATTGGTGGCCCGAGGGACTTAACATCGTGCCCGAAGGACTTACCGATGACCCGAAGGATTTAACATCTGGATCTGACGCCGATATGGCTATTGTTCTTTCGGGACTTTGGTAAATTCTTAGATAATTCTTCAAATACCTGTTTAGGAACAAGCAAAATTGACATGCCCCTATCTATATGATGCATGTGATGTTGTGCTTTCTTTCTCTTCTTTTTCTTTTTCTTTGTTTCTTTTTCTCCCTTTTTTTTCTTTTTATTGTTAATCTTATGTCCTGAAAAGTCATTCTTCTGATTTCTCTATTTCCTTTCCTTTTGCGGTATGCTCAATTTTGATCTTCATTTTGTCAAATTTTGCTCAATGGGCATCCGCTCTTGTTCTTTTGCACGAGCATCCGCCTTTCTTCTTCGGGTCTCTCGTCTCGCTTCACCAACAAACATTATATCATGCGTGTGCAGAGATTCTTACTATTCTTTCTTTCTGCATTGCCCCATTCGATCGTGCTCGGCTATCTTCCAGTTCTTTTGACCCAACATTCTGAGTATTTGTTAATTTCATCATCGGGGTGAGCGAAATGCTTCTTAACCTCAATCTTCTTGTTGCCTCTTGACGGACACCATTCATCGATCTCTGTGCTTTAATTCTTTAGAGACTCACTGTTTACTTTTTACCGTCCCCTCACTTTGTAAGCTCATTCTTGTCATGTTTCGTCCTTCATTTTCTTGAACCAAACAAGACACCGTGGCTGGAATTCGCTTCTTGTTCTTGAGCTGTCTAACACCTATACCTCTGTTATCATCTTCATTCTATGCATTGTGAGGTCATTTCTGGTTAGGGGCTTCAATAGTATCCGCCTCCTTGTGTTCTGGATCTTACCCCTGAAGTAATACATGGAAATTTTTGTTGCTTTAACTTGTCAATTTGCTGATTGGTGTTCCACTGAAGGGTATCATTTAGATTAACTTACAAGATTTTGAAAACACAGCATAGGAGCTCTGGATATCATGTGCAAGAGTGGCTTAGATTCAACCACTTGGTAATTCAAAGATGTGAAGTCTTCCCTGGTGACTCGGTTCATCCTCATGATTACCGCGTTGCTGCAGAGTGCTACTCTTTCTCAATTCTCATTATCTACTCCGCCCCCAAAAGGGTAGGCTTGTATAACCACTTGAGCGCAGAAATATTACTCTAGGAATGGAGTTCTGGGTGGTGCGAGTCTTAATTTTTCCCATGATATCGCCTATTTTCTTTTTTTTTCTTTTTTGTTTTTTTGTTTTTGTTTTTATCATTATTTGAAGAAATCAATTCGTCACAGTCCTTTGTCTTGAGGACAACGATGGAGCAAACAACACTGCCCCAAGTTACTTGGCATAGTCACGATTTGAAAATATTACCATCACTCATGAAGCTAAGGTTTCTTGAATTGGATGATATATCTCCACCCTATCGCTTCAGCGAAGTGCCCCAAAATTTCCATACTCTTATCCGAACAAGCCTATTACCAGGTTTCGAACATAGGAGTAATTTTTATTATTATTTTCTCCTTCTTTATTTTTATTTCTTTTTTCTTTCTTTTCTTTTTCTCTTCTTTTTTTTGTTTTATTTCTTCTTTAATACCTAGAAGATTATGCCTAGAGTTTCAATTTCAAGCAACTCTACATGGTTAACATTTAGAGCTTTTTTATCCTTGAATATCATCGAAAGAGTAATAATCTCGCTTTGCTGACCAGAGTCCGGTGGGGAAGATCACACATCATCGTTGTCACGACATCTATCTAATGTCACATCTTGCAATTGATGTCCAGCGTCCTACAACGGCGAGAAAATATCTATGTGCTTTCAAAAACATTATATGTTGTTTAAATGTGTTCTTTATTGAAATAAAAATCAACAAACATGCCCCGTCACAAAAGATCCTTGCCACATGGGGGCCACATAGAGTTGATTCCTTGTATTACTTCAGGAAGGTATTTTAATGTAGAGACACCTCTGGCTTCTTCAGCACTATGTAGATTTGCTTCTCATCCTTGGTCTTCCACTGCTTGATCAGCTCTTGCGTCAGGGTTCCATCATTGACCAGCTTCTTGATTTCCTCTAGTAAAGGTCTACATTTTCTGGTGGGATGCCCCGGTGCCCCCATATGGAATTCACATGTGCTACTCGAGTCAAAACTATGGGCATACAGATCAGGTACACTCTTCATCGGCCTAGGAACAAGATAGTGACCCTCTACCAGATGAGGCCAAATGTCTGAGATAGATGTTCCACACACTTCCAAATTTGCGCTCGTCCGAGGAATTTTCCTTGATGACCCCGATTTGTCAGTCTGTCTCCTTCTTTTACGGCCACGCAAACCTTGGAGATGACACTCATTTACCTCTCCATCTTTATCTATCTTATCTTCGCTTCGGTCCTTAGACTTTAGGCCCAATTTTCCTTCTTTGATTGCATATTCTATCCTCTCTCCAATCGTCATGAAATCTTCAAATCCGTTTCTCGATTTCTCCAACATCACATCGAAGAAGGGAGAAGGAAGCGTTGCATGAAATAGGGGAGTCAACTCTTCTTCTGCTATAGGGGGCTGGACTTGGGTCGCCAAACATCGCCACCTTAATGCTTATTCCCTGAAGCTTTCACTTGGTCTTATTTTCTCATTCTCAAGAAATCGATTGTGGTGCTAAATCTAAAGCATATTTGTATTGATCCAAGAAGGCATTAGCGAGGTCACCCCATGACCTAACTGATTTTTTGCTCAAATGGTTATACCACACTTCTTTGTTGGTCCCGTCAAAGCTATCATGGAAATGGTGGATCAACAATTCTTCGTTCTTCATGTATCCTTCCATTTTTCTACAAAACATGGTTATGTGAATCTTCTGGCACTGGTTCCGTCATATCGCGCAAATTTGGGAACCTTGAAATCTGGAGGAATGACCAAATCAGGACTAGGCGAGTTCCATCGTATTGAAAACATTTATCTTCTGCTTTCTTCCTAAGCTCTTTCTCAATTCTTTCTTCTAACGGTCAAGCCTCGACTCTTCAATTCGTTCCATTTTCCGATTAATTTCGCCATCGAACCCTGTGTATTAAATGATGAAGTGCCATACGATGATAAAACAATGCAAAGAACGTGATGCAAATGCAATGATGAATGCAATAAAGCATTGATTCCGCAAGTGATTTGTCCATATAGGACATCTTTCATTCAGACCAAGAGGTTTCATTACATCCGTATTAGGGTTTTCTGAGATAGTGGTGAGCCCCGCACCTAATGTCTTGACCTCATTCAATAGTCCCGCTCGCCTTTCCTTCTCGGTCCAATGTCGGATCCATATTCGCTTATTGGTGCCGCCAGATCGGCTAAATCTGCTACTGTTGAGCTACTTGTCGGGCTTGAGTCGTAACCATCTTCATGTCCCGGTCTTTTTCTCGTATTGTTTGCTCGGCCTTTTGTAGCTTAACGGTCATTGCCCCAAAGACGGATCTCACCGGGTATGTAAAGCAGTCTCGAGCCTCACTATCTCTGCTCTTTGAGTGCTGCGTTTTTCATTTGGAAGGCTTGTGATTCATTCCTTTCCCGGTGCAGACTTGATTTGTGGATATCTTCCATGGCTGATCGCTTTCCAACTCATTTTGAGAAAGTCGCGTTGGGCCTCGCCTTCTTCCACCTTACGTGATAATGATCCGACTTTATTCTTACTATTCTTGCATTTCGCCTTCCAAATGCTCGAACCGTTCCTCACCTGAATCATACCATTGACCCACTCTTCCGCGGTGTCACCTGCATCAAACTCTTGAATTCAAAGTGCAGCTTCCGTACTCGCCTTGTACATTCTTTGATTTCATGCTAAGATTGTGCCTCTCATGCTTGAGCTGGTCGCGCTTGCGTGCAAGTTCATCTTCTGAGACGCTTTTATTATTGACTCCTAACTTTATCCCGCTTGAGTGACCCACTTCTGTGTTATCCGAACCTTGGGCTCGGTATTGACCTTCCTTCGACTTTGCCCCTCGGGCAACGGCTGGGTCGGGTGAAGAATCGGGTTGTCCGTCTTCAAATCCAAAATTCCCATTCGATAAGATCTCAAACTCGTCCTTCGTGGCCCTACAATTTCAAAGTGTGATGACTCGAATCGCCTATGTGGTAGCTGCACCAGACACGACTGTTGTAATCTTTCGGATAAGGAGGTTTTCTTGGTACAGACTTCATTGGTATGATAAGGTTCATTTCAACAAGCAACGGAAGTAACTCGGTGTATCTCATGGGCATAGGATAATGTCTTCTGATGTCATTAGATTCTCGAACTTCCCCTGGTTTTGCCTCTGTTCCCTGGGTATCTTCCCCAGATATGCTACTTGTCTGCTTCTTGAGATTAATCACAAAGGGATTTGATTTGTTATATTTAACGGTGTTATCTATTTTGACATTCTGACCATTCTGATCCACATTCTGTTCCCCGATCGAATCTTTTCTGAGTTCGACATGTTGCTTGCCTTTCATCATGGCATTCATCTGGTCCATCATCTCGGACATCTGCTTCTTTAGTTCTTGTATTTCATCTTGTTTGTCACCAGGATTGACACTGCTTACCGAATCTGTTCTGAAGTCCTTGAATGATTCTTCTTCGGCTGTCCCCGGTCTAGTCTCGGGATGGAGCTTTGGAATTGGACCCCCTTCCTTCAGGTCAAAGAACCTTTGGTCCATCATGAACAATCTTCTATTATGGGAGAAATCACTCGGGAATCAATGCCCCTGTGTAATGCGAATGCGATGATATGCAAAAACAAAGCAAAAGAAGACAAGTCAGTACCGGACAAAAATGATAAGTACATAATAAAAGGGCAAATTAAATGCGATAAGCAAACAAGGCAATCCTATTTACATTCCATCTAAGACACCTACGTTATCCGCCTGGTCCTAACAGGGTGGGTTTCTATGTGTTCTCTATATGCAGTTTTGGTTCTAGGAGGTACCCAATTGTCCTCATTGTCCTCTACTAAGAGTAACAAGGCCCCCAATCATCACCCATTATAGACTTCTTTCAACCGGGTCCAATTCAGGGGGACCCATTCGCTTATGCCCGTACGAAGGAACGATATCCTTACGAAAGCATAAGTTACTCGAGCCCCGAAGGTACTTGCTTGGCCCATACGGGAGAACGATATCTCCACGAAAGCATTAGCGTTTTCTCCCCACTTAGAAAGACGGGTTTATATGCCATATTTTAAATGCGTTAAAATAAACGCGCAATTATGACCGAATGTTAATTTAATAGTCACTTTAATCCGGAATTGCTAATATTAGTAAAATGTAATTATTTTAAAAAGCTTGACTCTCATTTGTTTTTTTTTTTTTGAAAAACAAAAAAAATCCTCAATGAGTCGCCATCCAGAGCGATGTCCTTTTTTATCGCTAAAAAAACGTGGTGGATTTTTCAAGGTGTTTTTGAAAGGTGTTTGTGATTCTTTTGGATATAAAATATTTATTCCATGGGGTTTTAAAAGAAACCGCATTTTAAAAAATGGAGTCGCCACCGGCCACTTAGGTAGGCCGGACACCATAAAACCAGAGATTCAAAAAGATTGGGTTCGGGAGTCGGTTACGGATGGGGAAGGATTAGCACCCCTACACCGCCCAAAATTGGTACTTTAATAATTACCGCTTTATTAATATTGGATTTTCCGGATTAGAGTGACGATTATTTTAAAATTCGGTCATAATTGCGAATAAATTTTAAGGGCCCCGTTATCCGAAAATAAACGCCCAACCACTATCACTACGCCTGATACTGGCCCCGTTTACTCTCGGATAAAAGGGCACCGCATTAACAACTTATATATCATATGCAATCTTAGTGGCAAAAATATAAAACATGGCAAAATATTTAAATGCAATAAATATTGACATAACAAAATACTAATCTAACATAAATGATATACTAGACTAAAACATGCATATATACATATTATTCTAAATAATAGATAAAAACAACTTTAACAAGTCAGAATAACAAGGCAGGAATAATTACGTATATAGATGAACAAATATTTCAAAAAGACATACATGCTAGTAATAAAACATATTTCAACATATATGGAACAATATATTATACATAAAAGAAGACACACTAACACGTAACCTAAAAGCCAAGAAAACATACAATACGTACAAAAATACAAGAACATGTTGTTTACGAGTCAAATAGAACATAACATGCTTTAATACGAATAACCGGATAAAAAAATACATAACTATCGTAAGCTTAATACACATATACATTTAAACATAAAATATGAGGCATATACGAGGGATATAAAATAAAACAATAGAATACATCAACATATACGACTATAATACAAACATGAGTATTTACAAAGAAATAGGACTGAAATGAAAGAAAAATAAAAGTCAGTGGCAGAAATTAAAGAACAGTAATAGGCAATTTAAGGACTAAAATTCGAAGTAAACAGAACCTAAAAGGATCAAAACTGTAATTAGACCAAGGGGCAGACCCAAAATGAAAAATTCAAAAACGCGGGATGGTTAAGGGGGTAATTTTACCATTTAAAATCTGAATTCGACTAATTTAGTGATCAAATCGAAATAAAATGGAAAAGAAAAAGGATCGAAATCGTGATTAACCCATGCGGCAAGACAAAAATGAAAATATTGGAAACGCGAGGGGATTAAGTGTGTGATTTTCCCATTTCACGAAATAATAATAACTATAAAAGCCCTCTTTTCAGGCCGAAATCAAATTTCCCCTCATTTCTTTCATTTTCAGTTTTGTAATATTGCTTATGTTCTTCGTTTTCTTTCAACTATCCCCTGAAACCCAGAATCCGGCGGCCGGCCGCCCGTTCTTCTCCGCCGCCGCTAACTGCAACTGCGAGCCTCCAAAACACACCGAAATGACCCCCGTTTCACCCTCGACATGAATCCGTGGTTGGATTCAGAGGATACACCCCTATTTGCCCTAGATCTAGGAAATACGAACAAAAAAAACACTTTTAACCAAAAACAAAACTACAAAGGGGCCTTCCCCTTCCTCCAGTTCACCATATCCGGCTTGGGGAAGCCGAAAGGCTTATCACTGAGGAGGGGAGACCCACAAACGGTGATGGTAACGACCTCTAACTCTCTCTCTCTCTCTTTTTACTACGTTATCTTTTTGTATGCATGCGATAAAAGTAACAAGAAAAGTACCACTTTGGACTTGCGTTGCTTCTTTTTGTATTTTGAAAAAAAACTTGTTACAATACACTCTCTGCTTTTTTTTGTTACCACCCTCAATTACAACTCTCCTCCTCCCCGTTTCATATCTATGCTTCTTTGTTTTGTACAAGTTGTATCTTGCTTTTTCAGATCTGGACTGACAACTTGTTGCTTGTTGTATTTGGCATGTTCTGAGCACGATGGTTGAATATCGGCATGGTGGCGGTATGGATGTTCTGCCAGCGGCCAGACGCGTTCTCGGCCGTTAGATCAGATCTGATCTAACGGTCGAGATGGCTTGAAGGACGAACGGCCTGGATGAAGCCTCGATTTGATGAGACGGCTCCGGATCTTGCCACGTGGAGCTCCGCGATGGAGAGTCGAACGCGTGGGGACGCGCGTGGGATATCAAAGCGTCCGCGCGCGTGGCACTCGAAGCGGTCCATACGTGTGGAACACGCGTCGGGCAGATATTTTTGACTTCTTGGTTGGATCGTGGCCGTGGGATCAGATCTTGATCCGACGCCCTGACCACCGCATACACAGATTGTAATTAGATAAGTTTTGGGTTTGGGCCTTGTAACTATTTGTAACTGGACTTGGACTGTAATTTATTTATTTAATATATATAATTTTTTGGATTTCATTTCATATCAGCCCAATAATATTAATAATAATATAATTATAACAGCAATACACATACATGATACAAACATATACTTATACAAGTATAACATATTGGCATATATATATATAATCCTACACATAATTAACATAACATCTATATACACTAAACAAATACGCTCGTACTCTAGATACATACGCGACACACATATATCATTAATATGTATACATATATAGCTTATAATATACATGCACACCATACCTTATATATATTAGTAATACTCATGCAAACAATAAACATATAATATAATAAATATACATGCAACACTAATATGTATTTACAGGTAAAAAATGAGTGATTCTGATTTGCCCCTCTTTGCTTGTTCTCATAGAATGGGAAACAAAGCAAAGATTCATAAGCACTCATTTTTATCGGACTTCCTGTTTGTAGCTTTGGAAAACGTGTTCTTTTGGACATCTCCGCTCTTCCTTAGCTGAATCTTGGGCTTGTAAGTTCTTCCTATATAGTGCTTCGTCACCTTCCGATCTTGGAGCTAAGGGCTCTTACTATATAGAACCCTTCACTTCGAGCCTGTAAAGCTTGGAGTCCTTCCTATATAGAACTCTTCGCCTTCAACGCTGGTTTCTCCTATATAAAACCTTTTGCTCCGCTGATGGATTCTTCCGACTTGGGGTTCCTCCTATATAGAACTGCTAGTCTTCTTCAAATCCTAGAGCCGTCAGCCCTTCCTATATAGAACTTTTGGCGTCGAAATCTCGAGAGCTCTGAGGTTCTTCCTATATAGAACCTTTCATTCTAAGACAATGAAGCTCGGAGCCTTTCCTATATAAGACTCTTCACAAAAGGTTTCTTATATAACCTTGTGTCATAGGTGAATTCCTCCAACTGGGAGTTCTTTTTGAGATTCTGGATTTAGGGTTCTCCCTCTATGGAACCTTTTCTTTTTGGGGCTTGAAAATGCAGGTTCTTTTTTTTTTTACTAAAGGTGTTGCCATTTTTGGACCCTACGCTACTAAAGCGCCGCATCATGCCCGAAGGACTTACTAATGGCCGAAGGACTTATCACCATGCTCGAAAGACTTTACGATGGCCCGAAGGACTTAACATCGTGCCCGAAGGACTTATCGATGACCGAAAGATTTAACATGGTGGATCTAACGCCGCTATGGGCCGTTCTTTGGGGACTCACGCCGATATCTTTGCCACATCATGCCGAAGGACTTCTTGATGGCCCGAAGGACTTATCACCATGCTCAAAAGACTTATTGGTGGCCCGAAGACTTAACATCGTGCCCGAAGGACTTATCGATGACCCGAAGGATTTAACATCCGGATCGGCGATATGGCTATTGTTCTATGGGGACTCACGCTGATATCTTTGCCGCATCATGCCCAAATGACTTATTGATGGCCCGAAGGACTTATCACCATGCTCAAAAGACTTATTGGTGGCGAAGGACTTAACATCGTGCCCGAAGGACTTATCGATGACCCGAAGGATTTAACATCTCGGATCGGCGCCGATATGGCTATTGTTCTATGGGGACTCATCTTTGATATCTTTGCCGCATCATGCCCGAAGGACTTCTTGATGGCCCGAAGGACTTATCACCATGCTCAAAAGACTTATTGGTGGCCGAAGGACTTAACATCATGCCCGAAGGACTTATCGATGACCGAAGGATTTAACATACGGATCGGCGCCGATATGGCTATTGTTCTATGGGGACTCACGGCGATATCTTTGTCGCATCATGCCCGAAGGACTTCTTGATGGCGAAGGACTTATCACCATGCTCAAAAGACTTATTGGTGGCGAGGGACTTAACATCGTGCCCAAAGGACTTACCGATGACCCGAAGGATTTAACATCTGGATCGGCCGCTATGGCTATTGTTCTATGGGGACTCATGCTTTGATATCTTTGCCGCATCATGCCCGAAGGACTTCTTGATGCCTCGAAGGACTTATCACCATGCTCAAAGACTTATTGGTGGCCCGAAGGACTTAACATCGTGCCCGAAGGACTTATCGATGACCCGAAGGATTTAACATTTGGATCCGCGGCGATATGGCTATTGTTCTTTGGGGACTCACGCGATATCTGCCACATCATGCCCGAAGGACTTTGCGATGGCGAAAGACTTATCACCACGCTCAAAAGACTTATTGGTGGCGAGGGACTTAACATCGTGCCCGAAGGACTTACCGATGACCCGAAGGATTTAACATCTGGATCTGACGCCGATATGGCTATTGTTCTTTCGGGACTTTGGTAAATTCTTAGATAATTCTTCAAATACCTGTTTAGGAACAAGCAAAATTGACATGCCCCTATCTATATGATGCATGTGATGTTGTGCTTTCTTTCTCTTCTTTTTCTTTTTCTTTGTTTCTTTTTCTCCCTTTTTTTTCTTTTTATTGTTAATCTTATGTCCTGAAAAGTCATTCTTCTGATTTCTCTATTTCCTTTCCTTTTGCGGTATGCTCAATTTTGATCTTCATTTCTGTCAAATTTTGCTCAATGGGCATCTGCTCTTGTTCTTTTGCACGAGCATCCGCCTTTCTTCTTCGGGGTCTCTGTCTGCTTCACCAACAAACATTATATCATGCGTGTGCAGAGATTCTTACTATTCTTTCTTTCTGCATTGCCCCATTCGATCGTGCTCGGCTATCTTCCAGTTCTTTTGACCCAACATTCTGAGTATTTGTTAATTTCATCATCGGGGTGAGCGAAATGCTTCTTAACCTCAATCTTCTTGTTGCCTCTTGACGGACACCATTCATCGATCTCTGTGCTTTAATTCTTTAGAGACTCACTGTTTACTTTTTACCGTCCCCTCACTTTGTAAGCTCATTCTTGTCATGTTTCGTCCTTCATTTTCTTGAACCAAACAAGACACCGTGTATTTGGAATTCGCTTCTTGTTCTTGAGCTGTCTAACACCTATACCTCTGTTATCATCTTCATTCTATGCATTGTGAGGTCATTTACGGTTAGGGGCTTCAATAGTATCCGCCTCCTTGTGTTCTGGATCTTACCCCTAAAGTAATACATGGAAATTTTTGTTGCTTTAACTTGTCAATTTGCTGATTGGTGTTCCCCTTTGAAGGGTATCATTTAGATTAACTTACAAGATTTTGAAAACACAGCATAGGAGCTCTGGATATCATGTGCAAGAGTGGCTTAGATTCAACCACTTGGTAATTCAAAGATGTGAAGTCTTCCTGGTGACTCGGTTCATCCTCATGATTACAGCGTTCTTTGCAGTGCTACTCTTTCTCAATTCTCATTATCTACTCCGCCCCAAAAGGGTAGGCTTTGTATAACCACTTGAGCGCAGAAATATTACTCTAGGAATGGAGTTACGGGTGGTGCAGTCTTAATTTTCCCATGATATCGCCTATTTTTTTTTTTTTTCTTTTTTTTTTTGTTTTTGTTTTTATCATTATTTGAAGAAATCAATTCGTCACGATCCTTTGTCTTGAGGACAACGATGGAGCAAACAACTTTGCCCCAAGTTACTTGGCATAGTCACGATTTGAAAATATTACCATCACTCATGAAGCTAAGGTTTCTTGAATTGGATGATATATCTCCACCCTATCGCTTCAAAAAGTGCCCCAAAATTTCCATACTCTTATCCGAACAAGCCTATTACGGTTTTGAACATAGGAGTAATTTTTATTATTATTTTCTCCTTCTTTATTTTTATTTCTTTTTTCTTTCTTTTCTTTTTCTCTTCTTTTTTTTGTTTTATTTCTTCTTTAATACCTAGAAGATTATGCCTAGAGTTTCAATTTCAAGCAACTCTACATGGTTAACATTTAGAGCTTTTTATCCTTGAATATCATCGAAAAGAGTAATAATCTCGCTTTGCTTGAGAGTCGGTGGGGAAGATCACACATCATCGTTGTCACGACATCTATCTAATGTCACATCTTGCAATTGATGTCCAGCGTCCTACAACGGCGAGAAAATATCTATGTGCTTTCAAAAACATTATATGTTAAGCGAAATGTGTTCTTTATTGAAATAAAAATCAACAAACATGCCCCGTCACAAAAGATCCTTGCCACATGGGGGCCACATAGAGTTGATTCCTTGTATTACTTCAGGAAGGTATTTTAATGTAGAGACACCTCTGGCTTCTTCAGCACTATGTAGATTTGCTTCTCATCCTTGGTCTTCCACTGCTTGATCAGCTCTTGCGTCAGGGTTCCATCATTGACCAGCTTCTTGATTTCCTCTAGTAAAGGTCTACATTTTCTGGTGGGATGCCCCGGTGCCCCCATATGGAATTCACATGTGCTACTCGAGTCAAAACTATGGGCATCTGGATCAGGTACACTCTTCATCGGCCTAGGAACAAGATAGTGACCCTCTACGGATGAGGCCAAATGTCCGAGATAGATGTTCCACACACTTCCAAATTTGCGCTCGTCCGAGGAATTTTCCTTGATGACCCCGATTTGTCGGTCTGTCTCTTCTTTTACGCCACGCAAACCTTGGAGATGACACTCATTTACCTCTCCATCTTTATCTATCTTATCTTCGCTTCGGTCCTTAGACTTTAGGCCCAATTTTCCTTCTTTGATTGCATATTCTATCCTCTCTCCAATCGTCATGAAATCTTCAAATCCGTTTCTCGATTTCTCCAACATCACATCGAAGAAGGAGAAGAAAGCGTTGCATGAAATAGGAGTCAACTCTTCTTCTGCTATAGGGGGCTGGACTTGGGTCGCCAAACATCGCCACCTTAATGCTTATTCCCTGAAGCTTTCACTTGGTCTTATTTTCTCATTCTGAAGAAACTGTCGACAGGGTGCTAAATCTAAAGCATATTTGTATTGATCCAAGAAGGCATTAGCGAGGTCACCCCATGACCTAACTTGATTTCTGTTCAAATGGTTATACCACACCGCTTTGTTGGTCCCACAAAGCTATCATGGAAATGGTGGATCAACAATTCTTCGTTCTTCATGTATCCTTCCATTTTTCTACAAAACATGGTTATGTGAATCTTCGGGCAGCTGGTTCCGTCATACTGCGCAAATTTGGGAACCTTGAAATCTGGAGGAATGACCAAATCAGGGACTAGGCAGAGTTCCATCGTATTGAAAACATTTATCTTCTGTTTCTTCCTAAGCTCTTTCTCAATTCTTTCTTCTAACTGGTCAAGCCTCGACTCTTCAATTCGTTCCATTTTCCGATTAATTCTGCCGCCGAACCCCAGGTATTAAATGATGAAGTGCCATACGATGATAAAACAATGCAAAGAACGTGATGCAAATGCAATGATGAATGCAATAAAGCATTGATTCCGCAAGTGATTTGTCCATATAGGACATCTTTCATTCAGACCAAGAGGTTTCATTACATCCGGTATTAGGGTTTTACAGATAGTGGTGAGCCCTGGCACCTAATGTCTTGACCTCATTCAATGATCCGTCGCTTTTCCTTCTCGGTCCAATGCTGGATCCATATTCTGGCTTATTGGTGCTGCTGCATCGGCTAAATCTGCTACCTGTTGAGCTACTTGTCGGGCTTGAGTCGTAACCATCTTCATGTCCCGGTCTTTTTCTCGTATTGTTTGCTCGGCCTTTTGTAGCTTAACGGTCATTGCCCCAAGACGGATCTCATTTGGTATGTAAAGCAGTCTCGAGCCTCACTATATCTGTTCTTTGAGTGCTGCGTTTTTCATTTGGAAGGCTTGTGATTCATTCCTTTCTGGTGCGGACTTGATTTGTGGATATCTTCCATGGCGATCGCTTTCCAACTCATTTTGGAGAAAGTCGCGTTGGCCCTCGGCTTCTTCCAGCTACGTGATAATGATCGACTTTATTCTTACTATTCTTGCATTTACGCTTCCGGCGTTCGAACCGTTCTCTCGGCTGAATCATACCATTGACCCACTCTTCCGCGGTGTCACCGGATCAAACTCTTGAATTCAAAGTGCAGCCACGGTACTCGTCTTGTACATTCTTTGATTTCATGCTAAGATTGTGCCTCTCATGCTTGAGCTGGTCGCGCTTGCGTGCAAGTTCATCTTCCGAGACGCTTTTATTATTGACTCTAACTTTATCCCGCTTGAGTGACCCTTACGTGTTATCCGAACCTTGGGCTCGGTATTGACCTTCCTTCGACTTTGCCCCTCGGCAACGGCTGGCTGGTGAAGAATCGGGGTTGTCCGTCTTGAAATCCAAAATTCCCATTTCGATAAGATCTCAAACTCGTCCTTGAGGGCCCTACAATTTTTCGGTGTGATGACTCGAATCGCCTATGTGGTAGCTGCACCGGACACACATTGTTGTAATCTTTCGGATAAGGAGGTTTTCTTGGGTGGACTTCATTGGTATGATAAGGTTCATTTCAACAAGCAACGGAAGTAACTCGGTGTATCTCATGGGCATAGGATAATGTCTTACGATGTCATTAGATTCTCGAACTTCCCCGGTTTTGCCCTCTTTCCTGGGTATCTTCCCCGGATATGCTACTTGTCCGCTTCTTGAGATTAATCACAAAGGGATTTGATTTGTTATATTTAACGGTGTTATCTATTTTGACATTTCGACCATTCGATCCACATTACATTCCCCGATCGAATCTTTTCGAGTTCGACATGTTGCTTGCCTTTCATCATGGCATTCATCCGGGTCCATCATCTCGGACATCGCTTCTTTAGTTCTTGTATTTCATCTTGTTTGTCACCAGGATTGACACTGCTTACCGAATCTGTTCTGAAGTCCTTGAATGATTCTTCTTCGGCTGTCCCCGGTCTAGTCTCGGGATGGAGCTTTGGAATTGGACCCCCTTCCTTCAGGTCAAAGAACCTTTGGTCCATCATGAACAATCTTCTATTATGGGAGAAATCACTCGGGAATCAATGCCCCTGTGTAATGCGAATGCGATGATATGCAAAAACAAAGCAAAAGAAGACAAGTCAGTACCGGACAAAAATGATAAGTACATAATAAAAGGGCAAATTAAATGCGATAAGCAAACAAGGCAATCCTATTTACATTCCATCTAAGACACCTACGTTATCCGCCTGGTCCTAACAGGGTGGGTTTCTATGTGTTCTCTATATGCAGTTTTGGTTCTAGGAGGTACCCGAATTGTCCTTGCTGTCCTCTACTAAGAGTAACAAGGCCCCCAATCATCACCCATTATAGACTTCTTTCAACCGGGTCCAATTCAGGGGGACCCATTCGCTTATGCCCGTACGAAGGAACGATATCCTTACGAAAGCATAAGTTACTCGAGCCCCGAAGGTACTTGCTTGGCCCATACGGGAGAACGATATCTCCACGAAAGCATTAGCGTTTTCCCCCCACTTAGAAAGACGGGTTTATATGCCATATTTTAAATGCGTTAAAATAAACGCGCAATTATGACCGAATGTTAATTTAATAGTCACTTTAATCCGGAATTGCTAATATTAGTAAAGCGGTAATTATTTTAAAAGCTTGACTCTCATTTGTTTTTTTTCTTTGAAAAAACAAAAAAATCATCCCCAGCGGAGTCGCCATCTGTAGCGATGTCCTTTTTTTATCGCTAAAAAAAACGTGGTGGATTTTCGAAGGTGTTTTTGAAAGGTGTTTGTGATTCTTTTGGATATAAAATATTTATTCCATGGGGTTTTAAAAGAAACCGCATTAAAAAATGGAGTCGCCACCGGCCACTTAGGTAGGCCGGACACCATAAAACCAGAGATTCAAAAAGATTGGGTTCGGGAGTCGGTTACGGATGGGGAAGGATTAGCACCCCTACACCGCCCAAAACTGGTACATTAATAATTACCGCTTTATTAATATTGGATTTTCCGGATTAGAGTGACGATTATTTTAAAATTCGGTCATAATTGCGAATAAATTTTAAGGGCCCCGTTATCCGAAAATAAACGCCCAACCACTATCACTATGCCTGATACTGGCCCCGTTTACTCTCGGATAAAAGGGCACCGCATTGACAATTTATATATCATATGCAATCTTAGTGGCAAAAATATAAAACATGGCAAAATATTTAAATGCAATAAATATTGACATAACAAAATACTAATCTAACATAAATGATATACTAGACTAAAACATGCATATATACATATTATTCTAAATAATAGATAAAAACAACTTTAACAAGTCAGAATAACAAGGCAGGAATAATTACGTATATAGATGAACAAATATTTCAAAAAGACATACATGCTAGTAATAAAACATATTTCAACATATATGGAACAATATATTATACATAAAAGAAGACACACTAACACGTAACCTAAAAGCCAAGAAAACATACAATACGTACAAAAATACAAGAACATGTTGTTTACGAGTCAAATAGAACATAACATGCTTTAATACGAATAACCGGATAAAAAAATACATAACTATCGTAAGCTTAATACACATATACATTTAAACATAAAATATGAGGCATATACGAGGATATAAAATAAAACAATAGAATACATCAACATATACGACTATAATACAAACATGAGTATTTACAAAGAAATAGAGTGAAATGAAAAGAAAAAAATAAAAATCAGTGGCGTAAATTAAAGAACGATAATAGGCAATTTAAGGACTAAAATCAAGTAAAATGCAGAACCTAAAAGGATCAAAAGCGTAATTAGACCAAAGGCGGACCAAAATGAAAAATTCAAAAACGCGGGATGGTTAAGGGGGTAATTTTACCATTTAAAATCTGAATTCGACTAATTTAGTGATCAAATCGAAATAAAATGGAAAAGAAAAAGGATCGAAATCGTGATTAACCCATGCGGCAAGACAAAAATGAAAATATTGGAAACGCGAGGGGATTAAGTGTGTGATTTTCCCATTTCACGAAATAATAATAACTATAAAAGCCCTCTTTTCAGGCCGAAATCAAATTTCCCCTCATTTCTTTCATTTTCAGTTTTGTAATATTGCTTATGTTCTTCGTTTTCTTTCAACTATCCCCTGAAACCCAGAATCCGGCGGCCAGCCGCCGTGTTCTCCACCGCCGGCCGCCGCTAACCAGCGCCGGCGAGCCTCCAAAACACACCGAAATGACCCCCGTTTCACCCTCGACATGAATCCGTGGTTGGATTCAGAGGATACACCCCTATTTGCCCTAGATCTAGGAAATACGAACAAAAAAAAACACTTTTAACCAAAAACAAAACTACAAAGGGGGCCTTCCCCTTCCTCCAGTTCACCATATCCGGCTTGGGGAAGCCGAAAGGCTTATCACTGAGGAGGGGAGACCCACAAACGGTGACGGTAACGACCTCTAACTCTCTCTCTCTCTCTTTTACTACGTATCTTTTTGTATGCATGCGATAAAAGTAACAAGAAAAGTACCACTGGACTTGCGTTGCTTCTTTTTTGTATTTCTGAAAAAACTTGTTACAATACACTCTCTGTTTTTTTTTGTTACCACCCCTCTGTTACAACTCTCCTCTCCCCGTTTCATATCTATGCTTCTTTGTTTTGTACAAGTTGTATCTTGCTTTTTCAGATCTGGACTGACAACTTGTTGCTTGTTGTATTTGGCATGTTCTGAGCACGATGGTTGAATATCGGCATGGTGGCGGTATGGATGTTCTGCCAGCGGCCAGACGCGTTCTCGGCCGTTAGATCAGATCTGATCTAACGGTCGAGATGGCTTGAAGGACGAACGGCCTGGATGAAGCCTCGATTTGATGAGACGGCTCCAGATCTTGCCACGTGGAGCTCCGCAGTCGAGGAGTCAGAACGCGTGGGGCTCACGCGCGCGTGGGATATCAAAGCGTCCGCGCGTGGCACTCGAACGGTCCATACGTGTGGAACACGCGGCTGGCAGATATTTTTGACTTCTTGGTTGGATCGTGGCCGTGGGATCAGATCTTGATCCGACGGCCCACAGCCACCTGCATACACAGTTGTAATTAGATAAGTTTTGGGCCAACCGGGCCTTATAACTATTTGTAACTGGACTTGGACTGTAATTTATTTATTTAATATATATAATTTTTTGGATTTCATTTCATATCAGCCCAATAATATTAATAATAATATAATTATAACAGCAATACACATACATGATACAAACATATACTTATACAAGTATAACATATTGGCATACGTATATATAATCCTACACATAATTAACATAACATCTATATACACTAAACAAATACGCTCGTACTCTAGATACATACGCGACACACATATATCATTAATATGTATACATATATAGCTTATAATATACATGCACACCATACCTTATATATATTAGTAATACTCATGCAAACAATAAACATATAATATAATAAATATACATGCAACACTAATATGTATTTACAGGTAAAAAATGAGTGATTACAAATAGTACATAACCTATTATAAACTTAAGTTTACAAAACTGTCATGCTTTAACTCACATATGTTCAAATACATGCCACTAGACATCAAAATTATAACTTAAAATGTACATACCGTGAGCTACTATTGTAACTTGATATATCAAAATACTTCTTCTTCCCGCTACTTTACTTTGGAGAACCTACGTGTGAAATAAACACACGCTAAGTACGAACTTAGTGAGGCATAGTTTCATTTAACAAACTAAAGTGAAATAATACTTATCACATGGTGTCATAACAAGTTTTCTACCTAAGATAGAATAATACTATCACAGTTTTCATATTCGCTAGAACTAACATGAGTATTCATAAGTTCCTGAATTATTCATGGTTCCAGTACTCTATCATCATAAAGAAAGTCACATACACATGGTATGTTTTGTATACGTAACATACTTCACATACATAATATAATTCACATGAAAAACATGGTATACACATAACATGATTCACACATATATATAACATGATTCATATACATGATATGGTTTATATACATAACATGATTTATAATCATGACATGGTTCATATACGAAGCATGATTCATTTGTTAACATAATTCTTATACGTGGCATGTTTCCTTTACATGACATGATCCTCATACATGGCATAAATCACTTACATGACATAAATCTCATACTTGGCATGATTCACATACATGATATCATTCATATATATAACATGATTTTATATACGTGTCATGATTCGTTTGACATTGCCCAAAGTAAACTATATGAGACCGAGGTACGTGAGTCATCTTGATAAAACACCGTAGTGTCTAACATGAACATGAAGATGAGTACGTACTCGGGGATGCTCTTTGCTCCCCATAAACATGAAGCACCTCGACAGTGCACTCGGGCACAGTGGGCGTGGATCCCCAGGGTGCATGTGACACAATCATTTTGTCACAATATATTTTTGATAACTGGAACATGATGGTGCAGCTGCTAAGGACTCTATGGCATGCCAACTATACCGTGGACTCTCATAATAATACTTGGGCATTTCTTTTATTATCAATCATTCATCATAATCAATCATATCAATAAACATTTCATGCTTCATGCTTAATCATAAATGTTTATGGTAACCATAGATCATCATATATAAACATATTTATGGCAACATAGATTAACATACATACATACATACATACATACATACATACATACATACATACATACATACATATCATGTAACATTGTATATAATTAAGGTTGACTATTCGCTAGTCTTCCTATTTGTAAATTAAACATGTAAATGCACTCACCAGTTTTAGTGCAGTACAGCCTCACTAAGCTTTACTCGCGAATCTTATCCTTCTTTTTATCACTTGGGTCTCCTTCGTTTTCTTTTGAAACTGTATAGAACCAATTAACATATATATCACCATTCTTGTGTTTGACTTAAATCTAATAGTGCTAATTTAATTCTTGAACATGACTATTCGAATATAAAAATTTTCTGGAAATTTTCCCAAATATTTGCAAATTGCCGAATTAGTCCCTAGGTCTTTAGTGACTAATTTGGAAATTAGACAATTGTTCAAACCCATTTTTGAACAATTTCCATAATTAATTTCTTATTTTGGACTATTTCCTTTTTAGTCCCCAAACTTATAAAAGTGACATTTTGGTCACTTTATTGCCTGTGTACATTAAATTAATGTAAAATTAAACCTTTCACTTAATTATAACATTTTTATACATTTTCCATTAACTTCTAAACTTTATTCACTTTAGTCATTCACCAATTCTTTATTTCGAATTTGGTCCCTCTTGGCTCCTTTCTTGACATTTCAATCCTTCAACTTTCATAACATGCTTAAATCTTCAATTCTATCAATTTTCCATAAATTCAAGACCAATCCCCAACTTTTACTAAATTGTCAAATTGGTCCTCGAATTTCCAAAAATTTTCATTTTGGTCCCTAATCACCAATTCAAGCCACTATCATAATTCAATGATTTCAATGCTAAAATAATTTTTACAATAATCTCCCTTAATTTTTCCAAAATTTTGAAATGGTCCCTAAAATTACAACTTGGGAAATTATTCAACATATCATCAAAATAAGTCTCCTAACATCATAATTCAATCAATCCCATCCTCAATTTAACTTCCTAACCAAAACCACCAAATTTTAGGGTTAGGGTTTATAATCTCTAACATGGAATTTATCCAAATCCAACCTTAATTCCATGTTTAAATCATTAAATTAACTAACTACAAGTCTAATTCCATCATCAACTTCAATTTCCAAAACCAATCTTCATCCATAACATAACTCATACCTAACCTTTATCATGCAAGAATACTATCAAAATGAAGAGAATCAAGTGTAGAATAATTTACCTTAAACAAATTTGCTTGAAACTAGTCATGATTTTCTTCAAAATTGGCTTGAAAGTTTTGAAACTTCTTTCTCCTTCTTATTTTGCTGAGTTCGAACAACCTTGAAAATGGGTGGGATGATTTTTTATCATCTTTTCATATATTTAATCCATGTGTAATATTAAATGAATTTAAAATTCATTTAAATAGTGAAATTACCATCTTGCCCTTTTATTATAATGGCCATGATTAAATCTCATAAAAATCAATGGCTAAGATTTAATCCATGTGTAAACCTTCTTCCAAAATTGCCCTCAAAGTTTCAAAATATTTCAAAAATTCCATCCATGGAAAATGTCCAATTTGCCCTCTAACTAGACTTTATTTACAACAAGTATTGAAAATAGCCATTCCATCACCATCTAACTAAATATAGTTAGAATCCAACCAAATGTAATAAAATACTCATAAAATAATATTTTATGAGTTTTCCATAATTCCTTGGATTGTCTTTAAAATTTTAATTCGATCCGATATATCGATAATTACCAGGAAATTTTACCAGATGCATTTCCTTTTAGAAATCTTATTTCCACAATCCATCTCGAACATTATTAACTTAAAATAAATCATTTTTATCAATCAAAATATTAAATATGGGACCTTCCCATATGGTCACCCATCCTTGTATTACTCTGGTTTGAGCACGCTTAACAATTTTTATTCGATCCAAAATGCTAATAATACAAGCCTCGTACGAAAAATCCGAGTAACACGAAAATGCCACTCTTGGGGGTGAACTATTCATTTATGGGGTTAACTTACATAACTTTTGGAAATTACATATTGGTCTCTGAACCTTTTCAAGTTCACACTTTTACCCCTAAACTTTCAAAAATTTCAATTTGGTCACTAGTCCAAAATTGGGATATTACAAGACTTCTCGATTATTATATAGTTTAAAGTCATAACAATTCTGCTAATGTTTGTTCATCTCTCTGTATGATCGTAGATATTCTCAAAATAAGTCGAGAAGAAGAACTATTACTGTTTTGGTATACTATGATGGAAAGATGATCAGTGATACATCTTTCGACATCATTTTTCTGTCCTCAAATACTGTTACGATAACACTACCAAAGAAATTAACGTATAAGGTGTTGAGGAAGAAAGTCTCAAACAATATTCCATATGTTTTCGGAAAAAACTAGACCCATTGAAGTATCGGTTATCGACGTTGTTAGAGACTTTATAATACTTAATATACCACGTTACGGACAACGGTGATGTGTAATTGATGGTGAAATCTCATTTGAGGTATTCATTAGGAGGGTCGCTAGAGCTGTATACAACATTTTCTGATGATGATGCTATCAGAGTCCCAAATTGAAGATGAACAGATTTTGACTTCGATCTTAATGTTTAGAGTTTGATAGCAAATTTACGAAATAACTTTAACTTATTAAGTACATGCATTACACGCAACGACTTGGATACATTGTCGTCTTTGATGCCAAGGTATTCTTGCGTAGCTAGCTTCGACTTGAACCCGCCACCAACCTATCATTTAACGTACAATCCATATAGTATGGGTGTGGTTGTGTCATCATCTCAAAAATGATATAAGGTCGACAGACCATGAAGATTTTAACCCGTTTGATGATTTTGCATATGGATGATATTCAACGTATATCCCTAGTGTGGATTATGTGTCACCATATATAAGAGACATTCTTACGCTGGTGTTGTCGACCTTAATCTTGGTAATACGGTTCGTGAGCAGTCTTGTGATCGACGAACAACTGCTACACCTATTAACATAATATTTGATGACTCAAAACTATTCTGTTTTGAGAGGGATAATTTTGACGAAAAACCAGTAAGGGAGGCCATCCTTGATCGTGACGAGGTAGGCCCCTTCTATGAAGAACCAGAAGACTTTGCCATGCTAGTGGGAGTGGAGAATGATGTTGAAGAAAACAAAAAAACACGCTGCACCTTTTAACGTTCCTCATGCTGCCAACAACTCAAATCCTATTTCTTATTGCTAGCCATCATCCCACTTTACAATGATTGGTGGAAGCCTTCAATGCTCCAGAATTTTCGTAATTCCCACATATTGAGCAATACAACTAACATGGTAATGGTGAACTCTATAAGGGAATGGTCTTTAAGACAAAAAACTCACTGTGGTTGCTATTAAGAACTACAATATAGGCCGTTCAGTTACGTCGACTATGTATAAAACTGCAGCGAACAAGAACATTACTGAATGTGTCCACAAGAACCAAAGATGTAATTAGAGGGTTCGTGTATCATGCTTGAAGAAGATGAGCAACCTATGAAAGATCACAAAATACGTCCAACCTCATACATGCACCGTTAGTAGCCTCAGTCAGGATCATCGCAACTTGGATATGTACGTGCTTTGCGATGCCTTCATTCTACTGGTCAAAGCAAATCCACATATAATAGTTGCAACTTGTATTGTTGAAATTATATCTCAATACTACTACACAATTTATTACCATAAAGCATGGTATACAAGGTATAGAACCCTACAAAATTGTATGGCCAATGGGAAGAATCATATAAAGAGTTACAGCCATGGCTAAAAATGATGAAAAAATATACCGGGAACGATTGTGAAACTAGAAAATGTACTGGTGTAAAAAATGTTCATGTTGTACAAGGTGTATATTAATTCTTCCGGCTATTTTGGATATTTCTATAGTACGTTAATGTATTATGCCATTACAAGCTGATAGTTCAGATCGACAGTACTTGGTTGTACGACAAATACACACAGATATTATTATTAGCGGTTGCACAAGACGACAATAGAAAAACTATTCCCATCTCCTCGCAATAGTTGAAAAGAAAGATATTGACTCTTGGGAATTCTTCCTTAAGAACTTACAAAGATATGTTCTATCTCATGTTATGCGTGATAGAGGTGATAGGATATGTGTTATTTCTAACAGAGGCGCAGTGATCAAATACACAATCGAGTGTATAGGCCAGTCTTGGCAACCTCCATATATTTATCACCGGTACTATTTACGCCATATTGCCACAAATTATTTGCAAAAGTACAAGAATGAAGATAAACGTCTAATGGTGCTTCAAATGGGTACGTCTTTCACTATTTTGGGTTTATGATATCTTTGCATTTATTATTACTTATTAACTATTTCATCTTTTATTGAATAGGCCATACACATTACGTACATAAGGTTGAAGAGCTACTTGAAGAAGTCAAAGTTAGAAATCTATTGGGCTATAACTACCTTGTTCATATCCTCAGGGAGAAATGGCTTCAATCATTTGATGGGGGTCGTCGATATGGTCACATGACAACAAACTTGGCTGAGGCGATCAATTCATCACTGAAAGGAGTGCGATATTTGCCTATCACTTCTGTTGTTAAAGCAACATATTATTGGTTGGCAACCATTTTTGCAACCTTGGGAAATAAGCAGTTGATTAGATGATAAGTGGGCATAGAGTCCACCCAAACCCCCTCACAAAATTTTAAACATGTGTGCATCATTCAAATGCGATGAATGCGACCTACTTATCTCACGAACGACATTTATTTTGTGTTTTAAAATATTCGAGGCCGTTTGAAGGCATAGAGCACAACGCATACGAGGTTGATCTACGAGAAAGAACCTGCCAGTGCAAAGTCTTTCAAACATTCAAATACCCATGAGCGCACGCTATTGCTGCTTGTTCTTCTATACAGATTCATTATATGACATTCGTTGATCCGGTATACTTACTTGAATCCGTATTCAAAGTTTATCAATACGAGTTTTCTTTCATTGGAAATGAATATGATCTGGATGTAGTTGATGATGAACCTACAATACGACAATATCGTGCACTACGACGCGAGAAACATGGTCGTCCATGATCAACACGGATTTACTGTGACGAGGATTTGGTCGAACATTAAGAAAAAACCGGACAGCCAAAACTGTGCATTATCTGTAGGAATCCTGAACACAATAAGAGCAAATGTCCTAATCGGTCAGGCCCTCACATCGATTAATTGTACTTTTTCATTGTACTGCTACTTTTCTAATCAATAAAATTTCTTCGTTAAGTTTCAATTTCTTTTGGTTTGGAACCATTTTCAACGCGATTTTAACCCCGTTTATAATGCTTCGTATGTGCCAATATCAGTCTCAACTGATAGATAAGTTCTAATACTACGCCTCCAACTTTAAAATTTATGTCAATTTTCAGACTAGCATCCTAGAAAAACCACTCGAACATGCATATAAGCTTGTTCTTTATGCACAAAACCAAGCTTTGGAACCATTTTCAACGTGATTTTTACCCCTATTTATAGTGCATCGTTTGTGCCAATATTAGCCTCATCTGAAAGATAAGTTCCAATACTACGCCTCTAAACTTAAAAATTACACAAATTTTGTGATTAGATTGTTCCTCATTGCACAAAACCAAGCTTTGGAACTATTTTCAACGCGATTTTTACCCCGTTTATAATGTCTTGTATATGCCAATATTAGCCTAAAGTGAAAGATAATTTCCAATACTATGACTCTAAGCTTAAAAATTATGAAAAATTTCTAATTAATAACCCGGAAAAATATTTCGAACATGCCTATAAACCCTTGTATTCCAGTCTTGAATAGCACTGAACTCGAACTCGCTTCTTGTAGAAAGCGAGTTCAGTGTTATATAGTCCGTTGATAAATTCAATTTCTCGTGTCTCTATGTGCAAAATGTGGGGTCCTTTTTTGAAATTTAATAATGGGTTATCTGAGAAGTCCTTCCACGTAGGATGGAACTCGCTTTCTGCAGAAAGCGAGGTCTATAAATGCTTTTTGCAGAACGCGACGTGGGCAATTTAGGAGTCATTTTTCCAAATAATTCGTTCTTCCAATTAAATAATAAAAAGAAATATTCATATAAAAAGCCTAATTGTTCATCATCCATGGCTTGGCCCGGCAACAAGCTTTGTACTTTTTTGTTTCTAGAGCTACCCATCAGTGTGCATATTAAATTAATAATAACCCATTTCCCCTTTTTGGGTTCTCTTTGCCCCCAAATCATTGATATTTTAGTCCAACATAACCTTTATGCTTAGACAGGCCCATAGTTGGAAAAAACGAATAATAAACTGAACCCCATAGGTAAAGAAGTTGGGATATATCAACTATATTGACTGTTTAAGATTGAATCGTTTTCTCACAATGCAGCTTAGCACAGCTTTGTTTGAGTATTTAAGATTGAATTCTAAGAGGAGAATGCAATGACAGCCGAGTGGCAGAGCACATCTCACCTGGGTCTTACCCCTCCCCTAGGTCCTGGAATCCCAATAGGAGCATCCCCCATCTCCCTCCCCTAGGATTAGATAATGTTCAAAAAAAAAAAAAATCCAATTCTAAGAGAAAAAGAATGGTGAGACTTTTTAGTCGTATAAAGCTCTCTTCATGATTAGCAGTAAAATCTTGTCATTCCAGGACAAACTTGAACATCTGCATGTTCCAAATCAGTTTTTCTTTTCTAATGGTGATGATGCATCACCAATAATAATAACACATGCACCTCTAAGATATACTACAAATCTTAAATGAGCAAACTGATTTGGTGATGCATCATGACCAACTGTAAGTACAAATCATACTGTAATGGTGATGATGAATCACCAACAAAAATCCGTTTGTACTTACAGTGGAAGTTCTTTCTTCCTCCGTCTCTCTCTTTGCTGCTGTCATTGGCATTTTTATCCTTGGATATACAACGGATTCAGTTGGTTACCCTTATTGCTTCAGGAAAACCAACTGATAATGTGAGATGAACCTTAACACCAGCAAAATATCAATGTATATCTGGTCATTGTTTGTAGCTAGAACTGCTAATCTTGCTCGAAAGTAATGGTTTATCCTTGGAAATGGAACTTAACACGGTTTCATTGTTGCTTGGTTGGCTTTCTACAACACCGGGTCTCATCCAGACTTTTATCTGCCCCTCTCGACAAACAATACAGATTCTTGGGTAAAAATCAAGCCTGAGAGGGGTTCGGTATGAAAATGATGAGCAACTAGTGGTGATATTTTCGGAACATCTCGAATGATTGGAGCAGGTTGCAGGGTACCAAATGGGCACACATTGTCCCAGTGGGAAGTTTGGCTCCTGGTGCTGTATGTGGGAGATCCACCAGGAGGGCATCGATGCAATGGCACAACAATTTCATCCATTTCCAGGTCCCACAATAACAACTGTGTATCCTACACACGACGAAGCAATAATGAGGCGTGAAGGGATCATACAAAAGGCTCATTAAGTTCAAATTCTATATGTAATAATGCTTAAAACCTGCAATCAGTAATAGGTTTTGGCCATCATCCTATTCGTCCGGTTGCCTCATTTGTATGCTAACTATTAGCTGTTCAAGATGCTATTTGAACAAGAACCTGAACCAAGTATAACCTACGAATATATAGTAACCATCGCAGACCTAAGTTTCAAGGGCCCTATAACTAGGACAGCTATTATTTTACCAGGCTAACAACATTTACATACTTGACCAACAGAACCGAACCGTTACCCCACAGTCTCCCCTGCCCCATCTGAATTAGGTGATGGCCAATACGAATCAAACGCCACTCCGCTAACCTGCCGGCACCATTAGAAAGAAACGAGTACAGAGCCATTTGTCATCCACAACAAATAAACAAGCCTTCTTTATAAAACAATGATCTTACCCGTCACCCCATGCCACAACCTTTCGATCTTCCATACTCCAAATTTGAACCAGATCATCTTCACCTCCGGTCAGAATATATTTTCCATCCATAATGTTCAATGTTGTCAATAAGAAATTCCGTTTTCTCCAAAAGTGATAGCTTGGGACTTGGATATTTTACAAAAACAAATGCAAAGTGACCTCTAGATAAACAGCAATGTACAAGTCTAAATAATTAGAACACATAAATCTACAAAGAACATAAAGGATGAAGTAATTTAAATCTCGCCTGCGATTTACAGAACCATCTTTATCGTAATGTTGTGCCCCGACAAGCTTCCTTCCAACATCCTGTATCTGCTGTCTCAATGACACTGAGTAAACTACAATAATACACATAGAACACATAAGTTTGCAGGGTTCAGACATTGGATATAATTTTGCAAATGAAAACAAGCTAAAAATGATTACCATCACCAGAATTCAACGCAATAAGCAAATCATGCCCATTCTTGGCATCATGGGCGAATCTATTAAGGGACCCGGTGGATGAGACCCACAATTAATTTTTGGGTAAACTACCATGGAGGTCACTCAATTATGTGTAAGGTTACATTTGGGTCACCCAATTTTTAAAAATTACATTTGCATCACTCAAAAAATGGGTAAGGTTACATTTAGGTCACTCAATTATGGGTAAGGTTACATTTGAGTCACCCTTCATATTTAAAAAAAAATTACATTTTGGTCAATTCTAAAATGTTCGAACTTTTGATAACATTTGTCTTTGAAACTCGGAAGATCTTTCACGATATCACACTTATCTCTTTAAAACGTTCTATTTGACAAGAAAAAATGGTTGATCCCGAATTTCTCTACTCATCCCTTTATCAATTTAACTTTCTTATCATTAGGCATGTAAACGAACCAAACGAAACACGAACGAGGGTATGTTTGTGTTCGTTCGTTTAATTTTAACCGAACAAATGAACGAAGACGAACAACTAAACGAACATAATTTTTTGTTCGTGTTCGTTTGTTAAGGAACGTAGCTTGTTCGTGTTCATTCATGTTCGTTCGTTAAAATGATAAACGAACGTAAACGAACGAACATAAAATGACATATGTGAATAAATTTAAGCGAACATAAACGAATGAACATATGTGAATAAATTTAATTTTTTAAAATATAATACTTTTGTTATGAAAAATAATAAATATAAATGAACATATGTGAATAAATTTAAACGAACATAAACGAATAGATTATCGAACGTTCACAAACGTAAATGAATGAACGAGCCATTTTTTCGTGTCGTTCATTTAATTAAACAAACATAAAATCTTGTCCATATTCGTAACGGCTCGTTGAACATTTGGTTTGTTTATAGCCCTACTTGTCATTTTAACCAATTGGGGATTGTTATTACTTTTTTAATTTTTTTCCAAGTAAGGAGATTTCTTTAACAAAATTAATTTTTTTGATGTTATTTAGTATGTTGTAGTCAAATTGATTGTCTGGAGGGATTCAAAGTCTTAAGCCTCTAAATAAGGTAAATAGGTGAACCACCAAATTTAAACTCCTAGATCCGACTCTGCGTGGCATCCTGATCACAGGCATGGCGGACGGGGTTCGAATTACCGAATTCATGGGCAAATCTATTAAGGGACCCGGTGGGTCACGTGACCCACCATTATTTATTTGGGTAAACTATCACGGAGGTCACTCAATTATGGGTAAGGTTTCATTTGGGTCACCCAGTTTTTAAAAATTACATTTGAGTCACTAAAAAATGGGTAAGGTTACATTTGGATCACTCAATTATGGATAAAGTTACATTTGAGTCATCCTTCATATATAATTTTTTTTTTACATTTTGGTCTATTCTAAAATGTTCGAACTTTTGATAACCTTTGTCTTTGAAACTCGGAAGAATTTTTATCATATCACACTTATCTCTTTAAAGCATTCTATTTGACAAGAAAAAAAATGCTTGATCCCGAATTTCTCTACTCATCCCTTAATCAATTCAACTTTCTTGTCATTAGGCCTATAAACGAACCGAACGGACACGAACGAATGTGTGTTCATGTTCTTTCATTTAATTTTAACCGAACAAATGAAGAACACGAACAACTAAACGAACATAAGTTTTTGTTCGTGTTCGTTTGTTAAGGAATGTAGCTTGTTTGTGTTCGTTTGTTAAAATGATAAACAAACGAACATGAAAAGACATATGTGAATAAATATAAACGAACATAAACGAACGAGCATATGTGAATAAATTTAATTTTTTTAAATATAATACTTTTGTTATGAAAAATAATAAATATAAATGGATATATGTGAATAAATTTAAACGAACATATATAAATGAACGGATTACCAAACATTCGCGAACATAAATGAACGAACGAGCAATTTTTCGTGTTCGTTCATTTAATTTAAACGAACATAAAATCTTGTCCATATTCGTTCGTTTAATAAATAAACGAACTTCCTGTCGAACGGCTCGCTGAAGTTTGGTTCGTTTATAGCCCTACTTGTCATGTTAACCAATTGGGAATTGTTATTACTTTTTTAATTCTTTTTTTCAAGTAAGGAGATTTCTTTAACAAAATGATTTTTTTTGATGCTATTTAGTCTGTTGTAGTCAAATTGATTGTCTGGAGGGATTTAAAGTCTTAAACCTCGAAATAAAGTAAATAGGTGAACCATTAAATTTAAATTCCTAAATTCGCCCCTGCTTGGTATCTTGATCAAATGCATGGCAGGCGGGCTCCAATTCTGAAGTGGATAGATTTTATTGGATCCTACATTAAACACCATGACCAATCTTTCCCATCCATCAAAAACCTTAACAACAGAATGCTAAATTACCTTATCCTGAGAATTCAAATCACTTATAAAAATAGCATCACCAACATTGAAGATTAAATTAGTTCCTTTCCCATCAAAATTTGACTAGAGATATATAACACTGACTATAGTCCTTTGAATTCAATCTTTCAACAACAATGTTCAAATTGATAATCAAACTAACTAAATAAAATATGTTCATTCAGTGCTTCCAACATATGGCGATGGGAATTTCTTTAAAAAAAAAATCCTATTTTTACTAATAAGTTGGAAATGCTCACTGGTTATAAAACTTAAGTACAAAAAACGCCAAAAATAGAAGAAATCTCATACTAAAAACAAATAGACCAATTTGAAGTGATACAAATAAAGATGGGTCCTAATTAAAATAGAATACTAGTCACACAAAAAATCAATAACTTGAAAAAAAAAAGGACAATTCAAAGGAAAAAAAAATCCTAGAAATTTGAAGTTACCCGAGTAACCGTTTTGGCACAAGAGTAGTGAACAAAGGCCAAAAAAAGAGAGTAACGAAACAGGAAGGCTTAGTCAAAAAAATGCCCACGTTATATTTTAGATACGTGTCTAAAATATTTTGACTCAAGCAGACGCCTAAGAATCCGTTTGATTCTAGTAAATGAAGTCTATTTTTATTTTCTTAAAAAATAGAAAACGGTGAAAAAAATGTGTTTGGTTGAAAAATTAGAAAATAAGTTAAAATTTGAAAATATAAAAAATATTTTTATTATTTTCATTGAAAATGTTTTAGGAAATTGGAAAAATATGAAAATAAGGTTTTTAGTTTGAACTTCATTTAACCTGAGTTCAAATCCTTCTAATGTCATTTTTTAAAACTTTGGTTTATTTACTCATATTTTATTTATTTATTGTTATACTAATATTTTCTAACTATATTTTATTTTAATTTATTTAATAAATATCTTTTCATTTCTATTTTAAAAAATTAGATATCAAATACATTTTCACTATTTCATTTTTGAAAACAAATTTTCTTCCCTATTAACGAAGCATGTTTTCTAATTTTTAAAAAATTGAAAATGAAAATTATTTTTTGAAATTGAAAATAGAAAACAAAAATAAAAAATATTTTCTAAAACCAAACAGACCCTTGTTTTCACCGTTATTATTTTAGGTGTCTAGCCTTTAAGAGCTGTTTAAAAAATTCTTTTAATTTGTCAAAACATTGACACATGTCTTTGATTTTTATTTTTTATTATTTTTTATTTCTTTTAACTTAATTTTTTAAAAAAATCATTAAATTTTCTAAAATTCACAAAATAACTCAAATCCTTAGATCTCCAAATCAAGTCACTATTTTCGTCGTTCATCACACTATCGGCAACAAATAAGAGAAATGATAGTGGGATCCGATGACGAAAGTGGTAGAAACGCCGTTGACGATTAGTGGAGGCAACGTCTGAAATCAGAATTTGGGACTTAGAGATTTTGGGACTATTTTGGGAAGTTTTGAGAATTTTAGGATATTTTTAAAAATATTATTTTTTTTAAAAAAATAAAATAAAATAAAACATGTCACATGTCATGTTTTTATTTGCTAACATAATTTTTTAAACGGTTGTTAACGACCGGAGTGGAGGCAGAAATTTAGTTCGATGTGTTAAAATTTAAAATTTTATGAAGCAATTTTTTTAAGTATGTAGGAACAAACAATTGGGTCAATATTTTTTAAGGTTGTCAATTTTCTTTCAAGGGATGTCGATATTCATTTAAAATTATATTAATTTTATTTTTAATATTATTTTATATTAAACGGAAAAACAATTATCTCCATAATTTTTTGATTGCCATAGACAGGGACGGGGCTATTAAGGGGTGGGGAGGGGCAATTGCCCCCCACCTCTAAAAAAATTTATTTTTTCACTGCCCCTCTGAAAAATTTTATTTTTTCACTTTGGTCCTCCTATATAAATTATTTTAAAAATTAGTATATTTCTAAATTTGCCCCCCACTTTTAAACATTTATGTTTTACCCCCTAACCCCAAATTCTGACTTCGTCCCTGGCCATAGACAAGGTGGTTCCGTCCATGTTAATGACAAAACACCTAACATTAAACCGGTGAAAATATTTTTTTATAATATACATATCCGTCTTACGATCCATGTTCGAAGTACGAGGCTATCATTCTCAACAATGTTATCTCCATAATTTGAATTCGTATTTTTTTTAAAAGTACAATATATCTTATCAATATATCGAACAATACTATATTGGTGAAAATATTAAACATCTACTTAGACTTTCGACACTTATTTAAATAATACTTTAGTAAACAAAGGCCATAGAAAAAGAGCGACGAAACCGGAAAAAGAAATGAAAAGGTTACAAATAAGGGACAAAGAAAAACTGACCGTTCCAAAAATCCACGTGTCGCTCTACTTACTCGCCTGTATCCTTCACTCTTCTTTTCCCCTTGTACTCTCTCACTCTTTTCCTTCACATTATTCCTGGTTTGTTTCCTCACTTTTCCTCTGTTTTAATCCAAAGGAAAAACATTCGCTTTCTCTCAGTTCTTTTTCCTCTCAAAAGCTCTCGAATTTTTACACCATTTCTTCTTCAACCAAACAAGGAATAATTATTATTGTCTTTCTTTTTTCTTTTAATGGGGTTTCGACAATTACCAGAATCTGAACCAAAATAATGTTGTCATTTTCTTACAAGGCCAAATCCATTGTTTCCCTTAGTTTCCTCTGTTTTGTCAGCACGATCTTCGCAACAACAGAGTTGGATTTCGGAACACTAACCCTCAGCAGTCTAAAACTCCTCGGCGACGCTCTCTTAAACAACAGGAGCGTGAGCCTCACTCGCGAACTCCAAGTACCTTACTCCGGCGCCGGCAGGGTTTTGTATTCGAAACCGGTGAGATTCCGGAAACGGGGAACTCATTCCCCTTGTAGCTTCTCCACTTCCTTCTCATTCTCCTTCTCCATCACCAACCTCAACCCTTCCTCCATCGGCGGCGGCTTAGCCTTTGTCATTTCCCCCGACGCCCAATTCGTCGGCGCCGCCGGAGGGTCTTTGGGTCTCCTCGATGAAAAGGGTTGAACTGAAAGACATTAACGGGAACCACGTTTGGTTGGATCTTAACAGTGTGGTTTCTTCTCAATTGGCGATTTGGTAGCTTTAGACATTGATCTAAAGAGCGGCGATCTCGTTAATTCGTGGATCGAATACGATGCTTCGTCGAATGCTTTTAATGTCTCCATTTCGTATTCAAATTTGAAACCCGAAGAACCCATTTTATCATTGACTTTGAATCTCAACCAATATGTTAATGATTTCATGTACGTTGGGTTTTCGGGTTCAACCCAAGGCAGCACCGAGGTTCATAATATAGAATGGTGGAGTTTTAGCTCTTCTTTCGAGTCAAACACAGGGTCAACATCTTCTCCATCGCCTCCGCCTCCGCCGCCAACGTCTACTTTAATGAACCCAACGGCGAATACAGCTAATTCACCTCCGCCTTCATTGGCTCCTTCAGGTTCAGATTCCAGTCCCACCACTCAACAAAAGAGCAGTAAGTCATCTTCTTGCCATAACCAGCTCTGCAAAAAAGGTCCGGCGGTGGCCGGAGTGGTAACCGCTGGAGCTTTCTTTTTGGCCTTATTTGCGGCGGGTCTAATCTGGGTTTACTCTAAAAAGTTCAAAAAGGAGGAAAAATCCGAGCCTTTTGCGCCGGAGATCATCAAAACGCCAAAGGAATTCACTTATAAAGAGCTTAAAGAAGCCACGAGATGCTTCAATGGTAACAGAATAATCGGCCACGGTGCTTTTGGGACTGTTTATAAAGGTATTTTATCCGATAACGGCGACATTGTGGCCGTAAAGAGATGCAGCCATAGTACTCAAGGAAAGGCCGAGTTTTTGTCCGAATTATCCATAAGGTTCACTACCGAACTATTTAGCATATCTATTTTGACCCTTGAACTATTAAACTTGTCAATCAGACCACTAAACTTATTAAATTAATCTATTTTGACCACCGCTATTAAAAAATTAAATTAATTTGATCCTAATTTTATTTTAATTAAATAAAATTAATCAATCAATCGGATGATGACACGTATTGAATTAATTTACTCAAATTTTAATTTATTTTATTTAACATCTAATATATTTTTTCTCCAATCAGGTAGTGACACTGGTTAGAGGAAAATTAGTGAATAATGACATTGGGGAGGTTCGAACCTGGCATAAGAGGGTGAAAACCCAAGCCTTTTACCGCTGAGCCAAACAACTCTTAGTGATATAAATTGCACACTTTGATATACATATCTTATACTTCAGTAAATGTTAGGGAAAAAAGAAGTAAAAATGGTTGAAAGGGAACTCGAACTTAGATCACTTGGGATGTGTATAATCACACAAATATTCAATTTAATTTAAATATGAAAATTATTAAATATTTGATTATAAAAAATATTCGATTTAAAAGAAAAAATTCGATTTAAAATATTCGAATATTTTTTCTTTTTCATATTTAAATTAAATAGAATATTAATTAAAATATTAAATATTTAATTTAAAATATTGATTTAAAAGAAAAGAAATTAGTTTTAAAAAAGTATTCAAATATTTAAAATATTCGAATATTTTAAATATTTGATTTAAAAGAAAAGAAAATTGATTTAAAAAAATATTTGATTTAAAAGAAAAGAAATGTGATTTAAAAAGTATTTAATTTTTTTAAATTGAATTTAAAATACTTTAAATATTCGAATATTTTAAATATTCGAATATTTTAAATATTCGAATATTTTAAATATTCGAATACTTTTTTAAATCAAATTTCTTTTCTTTTAAATCAAATATTTTTTAAATCGAATATTTAATATTTTAATAAATATTCGATTTAATTTAAATATAAAAATAAAAAATATTCAAATATTTTAAATCGAATTTCTTTTCACTCTAACATTTACTGAACTATAAGATATGTATATCAAATGTGCAATTTATATCACTAAGAGCCGCTTGGCTTAGGTAAAGGCTTGAGTTTTCACCCTCTTGTCCCAGGTTCAAACTTCCCCAATGCTATTCTTCGAATTTCTTTTCACCCTAACATTTACTGAACTATAAGATATGTATATCAAATGTGCAATTTATATCTCTAACAGCTGCTTGGCTCAGTGGTAAAGGCTTGGGCTTTCACCCTTTTGTCCCAAGTTTGAACCTCCCCAATGCCATTCTTATTTTTCACTATTTTTCCTCTAACCAGGTGGTGACACGTGTTAGTACATGATTGGAGGGAAAAATATATTAAATAAAATAAATTAAAATTTGAGTAAATTAATCCAATTGGGTGATGACACGTGTCATGTCATCATCCAATTGGTTGATTAATTTTATTTAATTAAAATAAAATTAGGATCAAATTGATTTAATAAGTAAATAACATGGACTAAATGTGTAATTTTGCAAAATTTTCTTAACTGCCACGTCACCCCTCCGTCACCCCTCTGTTAGTTTTTAACGGCTGTGGTCAAAATAGGTCAATTTAATAAGTTTGGTGGTTTGATTGACGAGTTCGATAGTTCGGTGGTCAAAATAGGTACGCCCAAATAGTTCGGTGGTCACTGGTGTAGTTTACCCTATCAATAATTGGGACTCTTGGGCATCGAAATCTCGTGCGATTGCAAGGATGGTGCCATGAAAAATGAGAGATTTTGTTAGTTTACGATTTAATGCCTAATGGGAGTTTGGATAAAGCATTGTATGAAGCTCGAGCGCCATTGCCATGGGTTCATAGGCAGAGAATAGTCTTAGGCGTTGCCTCTGCATTGGCCTATTTGCATCAAGAATGTGACCATCAGGTTATCCACAGAGATGTCAAGATCAACAACATAATGCTCGATGAAGGGTTCAACGCAAAGCTAGGCGATTTCGGTTTAGCAAGGCGAGTTGAGCATGATAAGTCCCCAGATGCCACAGTGGCTACTGGCACAATGGGGTATCTGGCGCCCGAATATCTCCTCACGGGATGAGCCACGGAGAAAACCGACGTGTTCAGCTATGGCGCGGTGGTTCTCGAAGTGGCTAGTGGGACGCCACCAATCGAGAGAGACGACACGGGTAACAGTTTGAAATGCAATGCCAATTTGGTGGAATGGGTTTGGCGTTTGCATCAGGAAGGTAGATTGTTAAGTGCTGCCGATCCGAGGTTGGAAGGCGAGTTCGAGGAGGGTTCCATGAGGAGGGTTTTAATGGTGGGGTTAGCTTGTTCGCACCCCGACGCAATGGCTCGACCTACAATGAGGGGTGTGTTCCAGATGCTGGCAGGTGAAGCTGATGTTCCCGTGGTTCCAAGAGCCAAACCTTCGATGAGTTACACCACTTCTCGTCTATTGTTGAGCTTGCAAGATAGTGTATCAGACTGCAATGGCATGGTGACCATCTCTAGCTCCTCATCAGAAAACAGCTACATTGGCCCTGAACTTGTGTAAATCAAAGGGCAGATATTCCACAATATTTTTCCATGGACTCGTATTAATATGATTATTCATTTGTTTATTAATTGATAGAGTTAGAGGTTGCTTCAAATAGTGTTTGGGGACAAAGAAAATGTTTGACAGGAGTCAATTTCTCTTGTAGAATAAAGGGATCTTCAATTTTCCTTTATGGAAAGGTTGGCTAGTTGCTTTCGCAAGCAATCCCCCAGTGTCAAAAGCCGACACTGGAGCTTTAAGTAGAGGCTCGGTAAGGCAAGGTGTGTGTAATACCCGAATTTTGAACATGTTTTATATAATAAATAAATAAATAATGTAAATAAATCTAAAAATAAATAAAATAACCCATAAACATAATCCAAATGTCCAATTACGTATACAAGTCCTAATTACAAAAGCTTAAATATATTAAAGCCCAAAATCCAATTACAATTCATTTTTCCCGCCCATTTACAACCCAATTTGGGTAAAAAAAGGCCCAACAAATACACTTGTGTTTTTTTCTCCCGCCCAATTGGCCACGTGGCACTCGGCCATTAGCCCGTTCAAGCTTCACACGGATTGAAGCCCTTTCCCCAAGCCAGCTGTCAACATCTCATATGCCCTAACGTCAGCACCTACATCAACTATAAATAGAGAGAGAAATTAATGAACAGTAATACTAGCCAATAATAATTACAGGCAATTATTGCAATGATAAAGGAGGAGAGAGAAAGTTGAGCAGCCATATCAGAAAAGCTCAAGAGCAGCCGAAGAAGACGACTGGACGTTGTCGCTGGATCTTGTCAACGTCATTAGAAGGTAGTTTTCTACCTTTTCTTTTTATTTCCTGCAAATAAAAAGACAAAAAAAACATTAGTCATAGTTTTTTTAAAAAAATAATAAAAAACAGGAACATAAAAATAAGGATAGAGCCGTCAGAGTTCATATTTGGTTGTCGAGTCACTAGAGAGGATGATGGAGTCGAAAATGAGGGAATATGGTTCAGGTAGTTAGATTTAGGAGGGGAAGAAGGGAGATTCTAACGAATCAAGCTCTAGTTCTAGGTTTAGGTGAAATCGGAGGAAAATGAAGGTTTTTGGTGGTTTTAGGGTTTCAACACAGTGGCCGAAAATTGCCCTACGGTTGAGTACGATGGCCGAAGCTAGGTTAGGGATGGTCAGAGCATGGTGGTTTGGAAATAGGCTAGGGTGATTAGAGTTGGGTGGCTTCGGATCTAGTGGTAGAGTGAAAGGCGGAGTGTGGTCGGAAAAGATGAAGTTCATCCTGTTCTTGAAGAACATGGATGGACATTCATCCAAAAACAAAGATTTTGATATGTTTTTACGAGTTTTCTGGGTTGTGGAGTGTTTGAGTTGAGAGAATTTGAGGGAAGAGAGATAATGAATTTGGTGTTATGGCCGATTTAACTCGGTTGAGGGCTATAAGTAGTCGAGTCAAAATGGTGCCGTTTTGGGCATCGGGCTGACCCAAGGTCCGCGTTTAACTATCCGGGTCTAGATAAAAGGGTCCACGTCTTTTTAAAAGAGGGCTATTATCCCATTTAGTCCTTGAAGCTTTGAAGTGTAATTCATTTTAGTCACTAATTGTAATAAAATCAAAGTTTTAAAAGTTTTAGTTTCTTTCAATTTCATCATTTCTAGCTTTAATTATTTAATTTAATTGTTTTAAATTATTTGTATGATGCATTTTTAAATTGAGCATATAGGATTGTATGTTAGATAATTAAATCACTTAGATTGATTAATTGTTAGAGCCTTTAGATTTTAGGTTCCTTAATTTAGATTAAATAAAAATTAGGAAGATCATTGTAGTAATTAAATGTATGTTAAATAGAAATCTTGGGCCCAAATTTGGATAGTGTTCTATTGTTTACAATGTGGTGTTTATCTCAATGTTGGCCTTAAGAAGGTACATTTAATATACATTTTCACCTATAATTAAATAATAATTTAGTTAGTTTAATTAAAGCCTTAATTAAGCTAGCACTTTAATTAATTAGAATAGTTAATTAATTAGGAATATTATTAATTTAAGGGCTTTAATATATGGACGATGGTCAAGCAATTGGCATTTCTCATGAAATCCTTTAAATTAAATAATATTCATACTTTAGGTAACTTTAATTAACTAGAGACACCTTAAGTTTGCACTTAAGATAATAATAAATCATGCATACAAACCTTTTATGTTGGAAATTTATTTTTGAATATGAATAGGGGTGCCACTTAACGAGGTGCTTTTAATCTCATATTTAGATAAAATGAATTTCCTTATAAAAGGATATCTCCATTTGGAATACAAATTCATTTAATAATTAAGGATCAAAATAAATTCAAATAATTATTCGCAATGCCAAAATGCCACGTAAAATTAAGGTACCGATAACGGGCGTTTGTGGGGGGTGCTAATCCTTCCCCCACACGTAACTGACTCCCAAACCCAACTTTTAAGAAATGAATCTCTGGTTTGTTTTTACGGTATTTGGTCTACCTCGAAGTGATCGGTGGCGACTCCAATTGTTTTTCAAAAGGAAATAAAAGGTAAATTTGGTTTAAAAATAGATTAATTGATTTTCCAAAGTTAAAATAAAAATGATTTAAAATCAAAATGAATTAAAAAGGGTCAAAACCCTAATTTTACAAAAAAATCAATCGTCATGTTATTTTTACACATGATTTCAAAAATGGTAACGACAGATTGGCGACTCCGTTGGGGACTTTTTTAAAAAAACTGAGAGTCAGGGCTAATTAGTTTTATGTGGCATTTTGGCATTTTAGGACAGTAATTTGAATTTAAATTTTTCCATAATTATTGGATAATTTTTTAGAAAGAATGGAGATTCCTTTTTCTTGTGTGATTTAAAATGTCATTCATGCATAAGCCTTCTACTTGGGCTTTTTACCCTTAAGTGGGAGTGAGGCATGATCCTATGTGAGTTATCTAGCTCCGTGATCGAAATTTTGTCCTCCTTTCGGTATACCAATCTTATACACTATGAGGTCACGCCTCCACTATAAGGGGACGTATACTCATAAATCGATGTCTTGCTGTCGTAGTAGACAGCAACGACAGTTCGGGTACCCAGAGTCTAGAACGAAAACCACATGCTGAAATCTAGAAACCTACCCCACTAGAGCCAGACAGAGACCTAGGATAGATGTTGTTGATTTAAATACATTTCTCTAGTTATTCATCGTGTTTTTTGTTTACATTTAATTTAAGTTTTATTGCAAAGTACTGACATGTTTTTTATTTTTGTTTTTTCTATATGGCATCATGATTGTATTCATAAGGGTATTGAGTTTGAAGTTAATTAAATAGGAAATGTCTCATATTGCTGAAGGGTCTGATAGACAGGGAGATGATAATACTACAATATGGTCATGGTCAGAAGAAACCCAATTCATAAAAGGGGACAGTATCCGGGGAGATTATGTGACACGAACCAAGAGCATCACAAGAATGAATTCAGGTCAGAATAGTTATTTACCGGAGCTTAAAATGATGTGAGAACAATGGGATGAAACCATGAAGAAGGCTTTTTAGACAGAGTTTGGGGATATAGTAATGTTATTGGGCGTTCCAGTAGATCGAGAGCTAATTAGGGCTATGACACAATATTAGAACCCAGCATACAATTGTTTCACGTTTGGAGAGGTGGATATGATACCCACATTAGAGGAGTATGAGGCTTTGATACACTGCCCAAGATTTGAGAAAGACAACATTTATACGAGACCTCCTAACAATTCAACCTTTAGAAGAAAGTTGAAGGTAATTACTGGAAATAATGAAATTTGGTTTAACGGGAAGTTAAAAAAAGGGAACGACGAGGTGACCGAGGACAATGAACGCATACATTGAAAAGTTATTCAAGAATTGATTCTAGCAAGTGATGAGTCGGAAAGAAAGAGAAGCTTGCACGCTCTATTTATCTACGGGTTGGTGTTATTTTCGAGGACCTCAGATTATATAGACCCGTCAAGTTTAGGGTTGTTTGAGCGCTTAGAGAACAAGGTAAATCCGGTACCAGCTATCTTGGTAGAGACTTATAGAACACTGACTGCTTGTAAAAGAGTAGGGAATGGAAGATTCTGGGGCTGTGCTCAATTGTTGGAGGTTTGGTTTCGGGGGCATAGATGGGTTACACCTTATAGAGCTTGTAGGTTCTGTGTTGACTATTCACTATTGGAGGAACACCTTGCTGCATATCCGATTGAGAGAATGACAAAAGATCAGTGGAAGGAGCACTTTTTGAACATGAAAGATTCGGAGGTCGTTTGGAAAGCTCATTGGTTGAATCTAATCAGTTACTTATATCGATCTGGAAAATTCGAATGGGTTCCGTTGCCAGGGATTTGGGGAGGGACAGTCTACTGCCCATTGTTAGTGTCTCATCAATTTGGATCAAGACAGTTTATTCCTGCTACTACTGGTATGGAAGAGTTTGAGTATATGCACAAGACAGAGGGCTATAAAGTAAAAGTAAAGGATGTTGTAACAGCGTGGGAGACACCGAGAAGGTTAAAGCTTCAGGATAGGTCAGAAGTCATGAAAAACTATATAGAATGGAAGGCTCGAAGGGTTAATGACGACATTCTACAGAAGAGTTCAGGTAATACTGGTTTGACCAATGAAAGTGGGAGGGATGCACCATCAGTAGTGGAAAAATTGAAACATGACCACGAGAAGGAGATGAAAGGGTATGAAAGGCAAATTGATGAGCTGAAACAAAAGCTTTCCTTAGAAACATTAGAGATAGATGTACAGAAAGGCAAGAAAAAGGAACTTTGTGAACATAATCAAAAATTTAGTCAAGAATTGAAGGACCTGAAAAAAATTATTCTGAATGTAAAAGGCCACAAAAGAAGGTACGAGCAAGGTGATTGAAAATTTATCTGAAAATTAGAAAGGTTACAAGGGAAAAGAACGACTACAAGAAAATGTACGATGACAATGTGAAATTATCAAAGAAAAAGATACAGAACTTGAGAGAATCATATAATAGCATAAAAAAGAAGCTAGAAGGAAAAGAGGCACAAAATTTAGAGTTGTCAACTCAGAATTTGGAATTGCTAGCACATAATGAAGAATTAATATCCCAAGTATCGCAAATGGAGCAAGTTATCACAGGGCACTACAATGAAGGAATGGATGCTGCGGAAGAAGAGAATCAAGGGATGAAGAAAAAGGTGGCTGAATTAGAAAACACGGTCCAAGACTTGAAAGGAAAACTTGTAAGTTTTGAGGGAGCATTGTATCAAGAAAGTGGTGCGTGGAAACTTAAGTACGAAGTAGCTCAACGTACAATCCAAGATCAGAATAATGAACTGGTTAATTTCAAGGGACGTGTAAGGATCATTGCTCAGTATGTGTAGATATTATCAAAGGATGCTACCAAATTGCTACAACGACCTGAAATCGATCTGGAGCTTGAAGAAATGGCCATTCGCTTGCTGAACGAGATAGTTAACTTAGGAGTTAGAGCCAATAGTTTTCTGTAATTGAAGTTATCTATTTTCTGTATTCGACTTTTCTTAGCTAAATGGATGTTTCTTTAAGTATTGGCTTTTGAACTTAATAGCCTTTTGCATTTTTGCATTCATGCATTCGTACATCAACATATTACATTATTTTTCTATTAATAAAAGATTTTTAACAAAGAAAGGTTCTATGGCAGTTTTTTTGAAACACAATTATTCCGCATTCATATGGAACACGATTACGCTCCATGACCTTGGCTATTGAGGACAAAATTGCTAGTCTTGAGAATGATCGTGTTGAGGTGCAGAATAGATTTGGTAGGATTGAGCAGTCTAAGAATGATCACTTTGCCCAATTACAGAGGGATATTATCAGCCATTTGACTGCTTTGCTTGGACCAAACGAATATGAAAAGAGCAAGGTACAAGAAGGTATTACAAACAATGTGAACTACCAGATAGACACTACATCTCATATGAAGGAAAAGCCTGAAGGACCACCTCCTGTAAAGAAGGTCCAAATCAATCTAGCTGAAGCAACTGCCAACCACCCGGTCCATATTAGAGTAAATTTTGGAAGTGGTGATGAAGTCCTGGATTTGAATATGGTTAATGAAGTTGAAAGGATTCGTGTTGAGATTGAGAGGAAATATGAGGAGCGTTGTAAGGCCCTAGAAGACAGACTGTTGGAAATGTAAAAAATAAATAGTCAAGGGTATAATGCTGTTGACTTGAGTTTGGTTGCTGATTTAATCCTCCCACCCAAATTCAAAGTGCCTGATTTTGAAAAGTACGATGGAACGACCTACCCAAAGGCACATCTCACCATGTATTGTCGTAAGATGGCCATTTATCTAAAAGATGAAAAATTATTGATTCACTATTTTTAAGATAGTTTGACGGGTTCAGCGGCATGCTGGTACTCTCAATTAAGTTGGGTCAACATTAGGTCGTAAAAGGATCTTTCTAGAGCTTTTGAGGAGCAATATAAGCATGTGTCTGAAATGGTTCCTAGCCGGGTCATGTTGTAAGCTACGGAACAGAAACCTACTGAGAGTTTTTGTCAGTATACACAAAGGTGGAGGGAATTAGCGGAACAAGTACAACCAACATTGATGGAAAATGAAGTCAATCACATGTTTGTAAATACTCTGAGGGGACCACTCTTCGAGCATTTGATAGGTAATGCTACTCATAATTTTGCCGATATGGTGATGACTGGCGAGTTGATTGAAGCAACCATTAAGAGTGGAATGTTGGAAAGTGGGGAAAGTTTTCGCAAGAATTCTAAGAGGAAGGACAACAAAATGAACAATATGAGTGCTTATGAGGCCCCGAAGAATGTTACAATTTCATCGTCTGGTGCATCATGAAGTTTACAAAATTCAAATATGAAGGATTCTCAAGGCTCAAGAAATGACAGAATGAATTTCACACATTTACCAGTGTTATATACGAAGCTATATCCACTGTTGTTTGATGGAGATTTGGTAAGACCCTATTATCTGACACCCCTTCAACCTCCATATCCTCCACGGTATGATCCGAAGGCGCATTGCGAGTATCATGCTGGGATCCCGGGGTACACAATTGAGAATTGCACAACGTTTAAAAAGGTAGTCTAGAATTTAGTGAATACTAGAGTGTTGAAGTTTGATGAACCTAATATAACAGCTAATCCTTTGCCGAACCATGGAGGGCGAGGGGTGAATGCAATAGATGAAGATGATGAGGCTAAGCGGCTAAAGACTGATTTGTCTGAAATCAGATCTCCTTTGAAATGGGTGTTCGAACAATTATACAATGCTAGAATGATACAGATGGGCATGAAGGTTGAAAAAGAAGTGGAGTCGGACATTTATTGTGAATATCATCAGGTGAATGGACATGAAATTCAGCATTGTTCTGAGTTCATATATTTGATCCAGAAGATGATGAATAACAAGGAGATTGAATTTTTTGAGAAAACATGTAGGAGAAAAGAGTTAGAGGTATGCACTTCTGAAAGTTCAAGGGTCAGATATGGAGTAAGTAGGCCATTGGTTATTTCTGCCAGACCAAAGGTTGGAAGCTCCTCCAGTAATGTAAAGTCGGTAGCAGCTTCTAGGATTGTAATATCTCCTCCAGCACCGTTTGCATTCAAGGACATTCGAAAGGTTCTGTGGAATTATGCTGGCAATATGGCAATACCCGAGAAGTCAAAGCTTTAGGAGGAGGTAAAATCGCTGGAAGAGACAAAGAAAGTAGAAAAGTCTGATGTGGAGACGGTGAATGAAGTTGGGCACTTCACCAGGAGCGAGAAATGATATTATCCAAAAATTTCAAAAGAATCTGAAAAAGAGAAAGCAAAGGTTCTAATGCAAGAAAGAATATTTGGGGAGGAACCGGTCCCAAAAATAAATGAGCCCGTCACTGAAGAGCAAGCCCAAGATTTTTTGAAATTTCTGAAACATATTGAGTACAGTATCGTTGAACAATTAAAGAGACAGCTAGCTAGAATTTCTATCCTCGTAGACTTAGACAATATATGCTATACCACACTACTTGGTTGATACCTCGTCTTGATCCATTGAAATTCTTCATGGAAGCACCGGCTTTGACTAAAAGATTGGCTCGATGAAAAATGTTATTATCAGAATTTGACATCATGTATTAAGCCAGAAAGCGATAAAAGGAAGTGCAATAGCAGATTTCTTGGCTAGTCGTGCTTTAGAGGATTATAAACCCCTGAGTTTTGATTTTCAAGATGAGGATGTGATGAATATCTCCTCGGAAGAAAATGAAATTATAGAGAATGAAGCCTGGAAATTATACTTTGACAGAGCAATTAATGCCCTGGGACGTGGGATTCGAGTAGTGTTGATTTCCCCAGATAATACACATTATCCTTTCACAAGTAAACTGGAATTCTTGTGCACCAATAACATGGCAGAACATGAAGCTTGTGTTATGGGTTTGCGAGCTGCTATTGAAAGGAAAATAGAGATTTCGAAGGTATATGGAGACTCTGTGTTAAGTGTTCAAAAGTACTATTTTTATTACCCTTTTTATTCATATTATTGCTAGACTTAGGCTCATATTAGTTGCATTATTAGCCATTCATGCATGTTTGCATCGTTTCCTTGGTGAACAAGCTTGATTTCATATTTTGCTTAATTTTGTGGAAAAAGATACTGCTTTCGTGTATTTCGTATATGTGTGCAGAATCACTTGCCAAAGCAAGGCTGGAGCCAGTTGCCAGGGCAATGCATGAAGGAGATGCCGAGCTAGTTGCTAGGGCAATACATGAAGGAGATGCCGAGCTAGTTTCCAGGGTAATTTTTGATAAAGGATAAGATGATATGGTAGTCGAAATTGATGACTAGATAAGCCCAAGATGACGTGGAGCAAAGTTAAATCCCAAAGGAGTTTGATTTCCATGAAGAGGTTAAAGAGAAATTAAATCCTAAGAAGATAGGAGAAGTTCTAGAAGGAATTTAAATATAATAAAGAATTATATTCTTTAAAGATATTTAATTCCAACTTAACTTCCTCCTAAAAAAAGACTTTGACCTAGCCCTATAAATTGAGGACCAAGCCGTCAACTCCAAAGGGGGAGAGAGATGAGAGAAATTTCGACAAAGAGCAAGGGAGATTTCGACAAGGCTTTGGAGAGATTTCGACAAGGCTTCAACCATTCTTCATCTTTTCTTTCTTGTTCAATTAGGTTTATGCTAGGAATTCTTTGTCTTGTGTTTCTTTGGAACCTAGCCATGAACTAAATCTACTTGGCTAAGGTTATTGTGTTTTGTGGTTGTGAGAAACAATTAGATTTTGTTTAGGTAATAAGAGTTTGCACTTTCAATTCAAGGTTTGCTCATTCTTGGTTCTTATTCTTGTTTGCGAGTGAATCGGGAGAGGATCTTGTAACTTCATCTATTTATCTAATATCGGGAGAGTTAGATTCAAGAAACGAATGAGTGTGGTCTTTATTCAATCTATTGATGGTGAAGATTAATCCGGCTTAGGGATAAGTTAAGGATTTCAACGGCTAAGAAGAGCGCAAGATTGGTTGTGTTCACCCTTGATTCACGCAGAGATGTATTATCAAGGCATGCACAAATAGATAGAGTTTCGACTTAGGGATAAGAAGAAACCATTGAAGTACGCTCTGCCGAACCTTGAAGTTGTTGCCCAGCCGCCCAAGTAGTTGCCCAGCTAGTTGCCCAGGCAACTGTCGATTAGTTGCCAAGGCAACCCCGCTGTGCAAGTTGCCATGACAACTGAGTTTCCCTTGCACTCTTTTACCAAGACGATCCAATCGGCTATCACTCCTCAACTCACGATAACCTGGCATATTCTCTCTCATTTGATTACATCTTCTTTTACTTTATTGCTTTCTAGTTTAGTTGTTAGTTAAAACTCCTACAATTTTCTCTTTGTGTTTTTTACTTTTTACAGTGCAAGAGATTAGATTCTTGAAGTGACACCAATCCCTGTGGAGACAATATCTTTTATACTATAACTTGCGACGTGTACACTTGCACAATTGCGGAGCTCTTATTACGCGCAACAAGTTTTTGGCGCCGTTGCTGGGGATTGGCAATAGCAACTTTGTTTTTATTTTCTTTCACTTATTATTTTTCTTGTTTAAGATTCAAAGGGCTAAGAAACTTTGGTTTTGCATTGGTATATGACCAGGGCGAGACCGATTACACCAGAATATCCCTTTGATCTAGAAATCGAACGAACCTTGCAAAGACTCAGACAAAGGTTAAGAATAGCAATGGCTAATCAAGACGGCAATATGAATCAGGATGTTCCAGCAGGAGGATGAGTGATTCTTGCACGAAACAGAACTATTCGAGACTATCTTGAAGAAGATCTTGAAGGACTTAATCCAGGAGTTGGCACACCTGAAATTGAAGCCGACCACTTTGAGTTGAAACCGATGATGTTCAATATGATCAACACAATTGGTCAATTTGGAGGCTCAACAACTGAAGATGCACAACAACATCTTAAATCTTTCCTCGAGATTTGCAATTCATTCAAAATACAAGGAGTCACCCCCGATGTTTTACGACTAAGATTATTCCCCTATTCACTGAGGGATAGGGCGAAAGCATGGTTGAATAGTATTCCTGCCGGATCAATAGGATCTTGGACCAATCTTTGTCGTGATTTCCTTGCTCGATTTAATCCTAAAAATTTGACTGATAAGTTTCGTAATGAAATTACTTCTTTTTGGCAGGCAGATGATGAATCCATGTACGAGGCTTGGGAGCGATATAGAGAACTTCTACACAGATGCCCCCTACATGGATTCCCAGTATGGACACAAGTAACAATGTTTTACAACGCTGTGAATACACCAACAAGGATGATGCTAGATGCCTCGGCAAACGGCATACTCCTAGATAATCGACGGAGGAAGTAATAAGTGTTCAAAAGTACTATTTTTCTTACCCTTTTTACTCATATTATTGTTAGACTTAGGCTCATATTAGTTGCATAATTAGCCATTCATGCATTAATCCATGTTTCCTTCCATCGTTGAGCTTGATTTCATAACTTGGTAGTTTTTGTGGGAAAAGATGATGCTTTGGTGTGTTTTGTGTGTATGTACAGGATCACTTGCCAAAGCAAGGCCAGAGCTAGTTGCCAGAGCAATGCATGAAGGAGATGCCGAGCTAGTTGCCAGGGAAATGCATGAAGGAGACGCTGAGCCAGTTGCCAGGGCAATTGTCGACAAAGAATAAGGTGATATGGTAGTCAAAATTGATGACTAGACAAGCCCAAGATGACATGGAGCAAAGCTAAATCCCAAAGGAGTTTGATTTCCATGAAGAGATTAAAGAAGAATTAAATTCCAAGAAGATAGGAGAAGTTCTAGAAGGAATATAATTATAATAAAGAATTATATTCTTTAAAGATAATTTAATTCCAACTTAACTTCCTCCTCAAAGAAGGACTTTGACCTAGCCCTATAAATTAGAGGAATTTCGACAACTCCAAGGGAGAGCAAGAGGAGGGAAAATTTCGACAACCCCATAGAGCAAGAAGAGAGAATTTTTGACAAGCATCTAGGGAAAGGAGGATTTCGACAAGCTTCATCCTTCATCTTTTTCTTTCTTGTTCAATTAGGTTCATGCTAGGGATTATTTATCTTGTGTTTCTTTGGAACCTAACCATGAACTAAATATATTTGGCTGTGGTTATTGTGTTTTGTGGTTGTGAGAAACTATTGGATTTTGTTTAGGTAATAAGAGTTTGCATATTTCTATTCAAGGTTTATTCATTCTTGGTTCTTATTCTTATTTGCGAGTAAATTGGGAGAGGATCTCGTAACTTCATCTATTTATCTAATATCGGGAGAGTTAGATTCAAGAAACGAATGAATATGATCTTTATTCAATCTATTGATGGTGAAGATTAATCCGGCTTAGGAATAAGTTAAGGATTTCAACGGCTAAGAGGAGCGCAAGATTGGTTGTTGTTCACCCTTGATTCACGGAGGGATGTATTATCAAGGCATGCACAAGTAGCTAGAGTTTCGACTTAGGTATAAGAAGAAACCATTGAAGAACGCTCTGCCGAACCTTGAAGGTTGCTGCCCAGATGCCCAAGTAGTTGCCCAACTAGTCGCCCAGGCAACCATCGATTAGTTGCCAAGGCAACCCCGTTGTGCAAGTTGCCACGGCAACTGAGTTGCCCGTGCACTCTTTTACCAAGATGATCCAATCGGCTATCACACCTCAACTCACGATAACCTGGCCTATCTCTCTCATTTGATCTCATTTATTCTTTTACTTTATTTCCTTCTAGTTTAGTTATTAGTTAAACTCCTATAATCTTCTATTTGTGTTTTTACTTTTTACAGTGCAAGATACTAGATTCTTGAAGTGGCACCAATCCCTGTGGAGACGATATCTTTTATACTATAACTTGCAACGTGTATACTTGCACAATTGCGTAGCACTTATTACGCGCAACAGGAAGCAATGCAAATTCTAAACAGGCTTGCCAAGAATGATTATCAATTCCCATCTGGTAGAAGAGGAGGAGTTAGATGCCAAGCCACAATACATGAACTGGGTCATCAGACTCAATTTCGGCACAATTGGCCGCTCTAAGCAAGATGGTCCAGGACATGCAGAAACCAAACAACACACAGGAGGTCAAGGTAATGGATTCCTTTTGTGAGTTATGTGGTGGTAACCATGATTCTTCTGAATGTATGCAGAATCCAAAATCCAGCTTTTATGCGGGGAATTACAACCAGAACAACAATGTGATGTCCAATACATACAATCCAGCTTGGAAGAAGCACCCGAATTTTTCATGGAGTAATCCCAACAATGCTCTAAACCAGAACAATCAGAATGCACAAGCATCAGGATTCCAGCAGAATATGCCACGACAGCAGTTGCCGTACCAACAACCGACAACATTTAGTTCTTTAGAAAATTCTCTCAATGCTTTTATGTTGAAAACTGAATCTTATATGGCTGAGAATAGTAACTTCATAAAAAGAACTAATGCTTTTATTAATAGGACCGATATGAGATTGCAAAACCAAGAGGCGGCAATCAAATCATTGGAAAATCAAGTCAGACAATTTACTCAAAACTTGAATACTAGATCGCAAGGAGGTTTACCTAGCGATACTGAAGTCGCAAGAGGAACTGGCCATGATAAATGTAAGGCGATCAACACTAGAAGTGGCCAACAACTTAAAGAGGCTCAAGCTCGCTCATCAAACAAAACTCCACAAAAAGAACAAGACGAGCTCAGCGGCAAAGCCTCAGATGCTGAACCAAGAATTGCCGCGGCAACCAGCAATAAGCATGCCTCAGCAACCGGCGATAAGGATACCTCGGCAACCAATGATAGGCATGCCACGGCAACCCCAGTTGATAATGCCTCGGCAACTCCAGTTGCCTCGGCAATGCCGTCAATCAGGTTCCAGATCAATGAAAGGATCGAAGATATCTGACTTCCACCACCATTCCCACAAAGGTTGAAGCGACAAAAGCAAGAATATCAATTCAAGAAGTTTCTTGATATCCTAAAGCAAGTCCACATCAACTTGCCGTTGGTTGAGGCGATTGAACAAATGTCGAACTATGCCAAGTTTCTAAAAGACATTGTGTCCAAGAGAACAAGGCTAGGAGAGTTTGAAATAGTTGCCGCAACAGAGGGATGCATGGCCATGTTGCACAATCGCATGCCACCCAAGTTGAAGGATCCCGAAAGTTTCACAATACCTTGTTCCATCGAAAACCACTATGTCGGGAAATAATTATGTGACCTTGGAGCAATCATAAACTTGATGCCTAAATCGGTTTTCCAGAAACTAAGAATTGAGAAGGCAAGACCTACAACAGTTATGCTACAGCTAGCCGACAGATCCTATGTGCATCTAGAGGGAAAAATCGAAGACATACTGGTAAAAGTTGATAAATTTATTTTTCCCGCTGATTTTATTGGTTTGTATTGTGAAGCAGATGAACATGCACCTATCATTCTCGGGAGACCCTTCCTAGCGACAGGGAGAACCTTGATCGATGTTGAAAAGGGAGAACTCACAATGAGGGTGAATGACCAGCAAGTTAAACTAAATGTGTTCCAAACACTAAGGCATGCCGATGATCCGAAAGAATGCCAACTTCTTCATGCCACAATAGAGTTTAACTTCGACGAAGAATTTAGTTGCCTCGGCAACTACATTACCGATCAAGAGGAACCTGAGGAGTATGAAGTACCGATCGATGAGGAACAACAAGAAGAGGCAAATTGGTTAGTCAATCGACCATGTACATACTTTGAACCACTGGATTACTCAGGTAAGGAAGGTAAACTCGAAAAGCCCTTCATTAAACAACCACCGATTCTTGAGTTGAAACAATTACCAGGGTAACTAAAATATGCTTACTTAGGAACCGATAATACATTGCCTGCAATTATTTCCTCTAAGTTACAGCCTGAGCAGGAAAAGAAGCTGATCAAAATGTTGATGCTACACAAGAAGGCAATAGGGTGGACAATTACCGACTTGAAGGGAATTAGCCCGATAGTGTGCATGCACAAGATTTTGTTGGAAGATGATCACAAACCTTCGATTGAGGCCCAGAGGAGACTGAATCATGCCATGAAAGGGGTTGTAATGAAAGAAATCATCAAGTGTCTTGACGCCAGCATTATATACCCTATCTCTGATAGTAAATGGGTAAGTCCGGTACAATGTTTACCGAAAAAGGGAGGTCTAACGGTGGTAAGTAATGAAAACAATGAACTCATTCCAACAGGACTGTGACCGGTTGGATGGTTTGTATGGATTATCAAAACTAAACAAAGCCACTAGGAAAGACCACTTCCCATTACCCTTTATTGATCAAATGCTTGACCGTCTTGCAGGTAAACCCTTTTATTGTTTTCTTGATGGTTATTCAGGTTACAATCAAATTGCCATAGCACCAGAAGATCAAGAAAAGATAACCTTCACATGCCCATACGGTACTTATGCTTTTCGAAGGATGCCGTTCGGATTGTGTAATGCCCTGGCAACCTTCCAAAGATGCATTGGCACTCTTTTCAGACATGGTCGAAGAATTCCTTGAGATCTTCATGGTTGATTTTTCTGTTTTTGGTAATGACTTCGACAGTTACCTCGGCAATTTAGAGAAGATGTTGGCAAGATGTGAAGAAACCGATTTAGTCCTTAATTGGGAGAAGTTCCATTTTATGGTAGATGAAGGAATAGTGTTCGGCCACAAGATTTCATCCAAGGGAATTGAAGTAGACAAAGCCAAGGTGGACGTGATTGAGAGATTACCCCCACCAAGTTCGGATAAAGTCTTCAATTTTGATGATTCCTGCGCCCAAGCATTCGAAACCCTAAAGAAAATGCTTACCTCGGCACCCATTTTCATTCCACCAGATTGGACGCTACCTTTTGAGCTCATGTGTGATGCAAGTGATTTCGCGGTAGGAGCAGTCCTAGGCCAACGCACAGGTAAGACCTTTCATGTGATATACTATGCTAGTAAAACTCTTAATAGTGCTCAAGTGAATTACACAACAACAGAGAAAGAGTTACTAGCCATAGTTTTCGCATTTGACAAGTTCCGATCCTATTTGATTGGAACAAAGGTAATTGTCCATACGGACCATTTGGCAATTAAGTATCTATTTTCTAAAAAGGATGCCAAACCTCGTTTGATTCGTTGGATATTGTTTTTACAAGAGTTTGATATTGAAATTAAGGTCAGGAAAGGAACAGAAAATCAAGTGGCCGATCACTTATCATGCTTAGAACGCAATAGGGAGGAGGATGCGGATTTAAAGATATGCAATGCATTCCCTGATGAGCAACTGTTAGTTGCCTTGGCAACCATAGACGCGTATGCCTCGGCAACCCCTGATGCCTCGGCAACCATGGATGTGCATGCCTCGGCAACCCTCAACGCCTTAACAACTCTTGACACGCATGCCTCAGAAATGCTTGACGCGCACGCCTCGGCAACTCTAGATGCGCACGCCTCGGCAACCTTGGAAGCAGTTGCCACGGCAACACATGCCTCGGCAATACCCTGGTACGCGGATTTAGTTAATTTCCTTGGTTGTGGTATTTTACCTTATGGTCTTACTCACCAAGGGAAGAAGCGGTTCCGCCATGATGCTAAGCATTACTTTTGGGACGAGCCTCTTTTGTTTAAACAATGTGCAGATCAGGTTATACGCCGACGTTTCCCTGAAGAGGAGCAGCAGAATGTACTCCAACAATGCCATTCTTCACCCTATGGAGGATATTTTGGAGGAACATGTACCGCGGCCAAAGTTTTGCAATCCGGTTTGTATTGGCCAACACTGTACAAAGATGCCCAAGAGTTTTACAAGCAATGTGATCGTTGCCAGAGGATGGGCAATATCTCTAGACGACATGAGTTGCCGCTCCGAAACATCATCGAGGTGGAATTGTTTGATGTATGGGGGATTAATTTTATGGGACCTTTCCCATCTTCATTCGGCAACCTCTACATTCTACTTGCCGTTGAGTACGTGTCTAAATGGGTTGAGGCAGCTGCAGTTCCCACCAACGATTCTAAGACCGTGCAACGATTCTTGCAGAAAAACATATTTACACGGTTTGGGATGCCAAGAGCAATTATTAGTGATGAAGGCAAGCATTTCGACAATAAACTCATTGCCAAGATGTTACAACGCTTTGGTGTATCTCACAAGATTGCCACGACATATCACCCACAAACCAATGGGCAAGCAAAAATTTCTAATCGGGAATTGAAGGGTATACTCGAGAAAGCTGTAAATCCCTCTAGGAAGGATTGGTCAGTAAGACTAGATGACGCACTTTGGGCATATCGCACTGCATTCAAAACACCCTTAGGTATGTCCCCCTTCCGACTTATCTATGGCAAAACATGCCATCTACCGATGGAAATGAACACAAGGCATATTGGGCAATCAAGACCGTGAATATGGATTGGGAAAGTGCCAGACAAAAATGTTTGTTGGACCTCATCGAGATAGAAGAATTTCGTGCAGTCGCCTATAACAATGCACGAATCTACAAGGAGGAAACAAAGCATTGGCATGACAAGAAACTATTACCGTGGCAATTCATGCCAGGGCAACTAGTTCTTTTATTCAATCCTCGGCTGAAACTTTTCCCGGGAAAACTGAAATCAAGATGGTCGGGACCATTCGAAGTTGTCAAACCATTCTCCCATGGTGCTGTGATAATCAAGTCCATCACTGATGAACATGAATTCAAAGTCAACGAACAAAGATTGAAGCACTACAACGGTGCCCATATGGAACGTAACAAAGAGGTAGTCACCTTAAAAGATGTATGAGCATGCTCTCCTTTCGATATTTTCTTTTTCTTTTTATTTTTTTTGAACTATTTAATTTTTTTATTTATTATTTTTCGGTTATTTTTCTTTTTAGGATAGATTTATTTATTTTCTTTAAGATTAAAACTATATATTTCTTTCATATTTATCTAATTGTTTTTAAAAATTTTAAGTTTAAGAATTTCTTTGCACATCTTTATTTATTTTCTTTTATTAGTTTATCTTTAATTTTAATCCTTATATTATTTGTTTTTGAATTGTAGGAAAAGAGTTCAAGATAAAGAGGAATTTTGATTCAAGAAGGAAACTTCTTCAACAAGGAAATTAATGGGCTAAATCTAAGGCTTATATTAAGCCTCCAATTTACCCTAAATAAACCCTAGATAACCGGCCAAACCCTTCCCCTTCCCTAAATCCCCTAGCTGTCACCTTCCCCCAAATCAAAACCCTTGTTTTCTTTCTTTCCAATTAATCCCACCCACCATATTTACTACCTATCTTTTCCATTTAACCCATCACCCTTAACTTCCAAGAAACCTATTCCTACTTTTCATCTTGCAACTCTTTAGTTTCTTTTACTTTCTTTTCTTTGTTTCTACCAAACTCACAACCAAGATCATCCATGGCATCCAAAATTGAATTTTTGGTTCATCCAAGTTCCTCCAAAGAACCAAGATACAAGAAGTTTGCTACACCGGTGGTTCAAGAAAGATTTCACTCCAAGTTTGAAAGCTGAAAGATTTACGAAGAACAAGGCTTCAAATACTCCAACTCTCATCAAGATTTCGATCTTGAACCATTCATCTTCGAAAGGATTGCACATCAAAAGTGGCAAATCTTTTGCCATCAATCGGAACCGGGTAACATCTCATGGGTAAGAGAATTCTATGCTCACTCACCTAACCCGAATAATCCTTATGTTTTTGTTCGTGACAAGGCTATACTCATAAGCCCAAAAAACATCAACACCTTTTACGGGCTCTACGTTGAGAAGGATGAGCATCAAGCCTTTGTTGATCAACTCAAGCCCAAGCAACTCGACAAGGTGCTTCAAGAACTCACTCTACCGGGAACTCATTGGAACGACGGTAAATACAATGGCACGATAAATCACCTTCGGCTTAAACCCGAGGCAAAATTAAGGAATAAGTTTGTTAAAACTTCTTTAATGCCCACCACACACAATACCATCATTGATACACCTCGTCTTTTGCTCATACATTCTATCTTGCATAATCGTATCATTAACATTGGAAAAATTATTTGTGATGAGATTTTTGTATGTAGCACAAAAGACAAGGGTTCTCTTTTCTTTCCGTGCTTAATTTCCAACCTTTGCAAGGAGATGCATGTCCCAAGTGAGTCCACTGATGAATAGGCCCTACCAAAGTCTGGTTGGAATCGAGCACAAATCCGAAAGCTAATGGGAGAGGCACCGGTAAAATCCCCAATGCCTTCAATTGCCGCGAGAACTCTTGCCGCCTCGGCAACTCCTAATGCCCAAGCAACCGATGTACGGGCAACTCGGCCAACAACCCTAGGACAACTTGAAGCACTCTTACAACCGTTGGCGAACCACCTTAGGCAAATTGAAGACCGGTAACTAATGTTCATACGGTACATGAAGGATCACAACAACGCCATCACCCAAGTCATCCTGGAAAAGTATCCGGACAGCCGCGTGCCGTTCCCTATCTTTCCTGTCGAAATCCTTGTCACGGCAACCAATGAAGCAGTTGCCACGGTAACTGCAACAGATGATGCCGCGGACTTACACCGCGCTTGCCCAAGCAGTTGCCACAGCAACCAACACTGAAGATGTCGCGGCAACCAAAGCTAAAGATGCCCCGACAACCACTGCAAAAGCCAAAGGTAAAACACCTATGCCCGAAGCAACTCGTACTGAATCATTGTCCGATTTTTCAAATTCGGACGAGTCCTCCATTGCACCAACAAAGACCGCAACAATCGAATCCTCCAAGCCCAAGCGAAAAGCCAATGACATTGATGAAGAGGACGATGAGGACAAGCCGTACGAGGATCGATTCCACCAGCGACAACAAGGAAGCAACCACCACGTTCAAGCAAAAGAATCAAGACACCGACCAAAAGGAAACTAATCATCCACGATGACGAACTCTCGGAGTAAGTCCTCGTTTGCATTTTACTTTTCTTTATTTTTATTTTCTTTGTTGCATGCATTGAGGACAATGCCTCACTCGAGTTTGGGGGGGATTGTTATTAGTTAGTTACCATGTTTAGTTGCATTCATCTTAAGTATTGCATTTAGGATACATAAATTTCTTCCCATGCCATTAGTTGGAACAAGAATTGCCTAGATTTGATGAATATCCGATGATGACTTTGCCAATGTACTTACTTGATAGAACTTTTTATTTTAGGATAAACATGGAAACACTTAGAATCGTACTATGATGCTAAACTTGATGAAACACTGTTGTGGCTTGATTGATTTAAGGAATTCTAGCGAACTTAGGTTGATAGTTAAAAAATTGGGGGATTAGAATAAAAATTGGGTGAATGCTAGAGGTGCTCGAAATTGGCTCTAGTATGTGATAAAAAATTGATCGCTAGAGGTGCTCGACCAAATCGAACATGGCCATATGAGTTGATACCATCACTATGTATAGAAAGATATCGATCGTGTGTAAACCTATGAGTCAATCTATTTATCTGTATATATAGATAGATGAAAAACATAATCTAGCATGCTTATTTGTGAACGTGAAATAAAAAAATCACCCTCGACCCCATCTCCGAATAAAAGTGGTAAAGGGTTGGAAATAAGTCATATAGAATCAATCGATTCATGATAACAACCCTCTAGTATGTGCTAAAAATTGATCGCTAGAGGTGCCCGAAACCGGCTCTAGTCGAATAAATTAATTAACTTAAGAAAACTAAAAACAAAACACTAGAGGTGCCCAAAACTGGCTCTAGTTAAAACATGTTAAAAGAACCCAATGAAGTAATTTGAAAACCTCTTGTTTGCATAGAATCTGAAAAATCAACTTGCACACAACTCCACACACACTCACAAGCATTATAGTTTGATTCCGAGTAACTTCTAAGTTTTCCAAAAAATGAAAAACCAATCATACTTTGTGCCCCGGTTCTGAGAATTAAAATCAAGTTCAAAGCTAAGTTTATAAAAATTGAAGTCTTGGCGGGTAATTATTAGTTTGCGTTGCTTGAGGACAAGCAATAGTTCGAGTTTGAGGGTGTGTTAAGTGTTCAAAAGTACTATTTTTATTACCCTTTTTATTCATATTATTGCTAGACTTAGGCTCATATTAGTTGCATTATTAGCCATTCATGCATGTTTTCATCGTTTCCTTGGTGGACAAGCTTGATTTCATATTTTGCTTAATTTTGTGGAAAATGATACTGCTTTGGTGTGTTTCGTGTGTGTGTGCAGAATCACTTGCCAAAGCAAGGCTGGAACCAGTTTCCAGGGCAATGCATGAAGGAGATGCCGAGCTAGTTGCCAGGGCAATTTTCAATAAGGGATAAGATGATATGGTAGTCGAAATTGATGACTAGATAAACCCAAGATGACGTGGAGCAAAGTTAAATCCCAAAGGAGTTAGATTTCCATGAAGAGGTTAAAGAGAAATTAAATCCCAAGAAGATAGGAGAAGTTCTAGAAGGAATTTAAATATAATAAAGAATTATATTCTTTAAAGATATTTAATTCCAGCTTAACTTCTTCCTAAAAAAAAGACTTTGAGCTAGCCCTATAAATTGAGGACCAAGCCGTCAACTCCAAAGGGAGAGAGAGAGATGAGAGAAATTTCGACAAAGAGCAAGGGAGATTTCGACAAGGCTTTGGAGAGATTTTGACAAGGCTTCAACCATTCTTCATCTTTTTCTTTCTTGTTCAATTAGGTTTATGCTAGGAATTCTTTGTCTTGTGTTTCTTTGGAACCTAGCCATGAACTAAATCTACTTGGCTAAGGTTATTTTGTTTTGTGGTTGTGAGAAACAATTGGATTTTGTTTAGGTATTAGGAGTTTGCACTTTCAATCCAAGGTTTGCTCATTCTTGGTTCTTATTCTTGTTTGTGAGTGAATTGGGAGAGGATCTTGTAACTTCATCTATTTATCTAATATCGGGAGAGTTAGATTCAAGAAACGAATGAGTATAGTCTTTATTCAATCTATTGATGGTGAAGTTAATTCGGCTTAGGAATAATTTAAGGATTTCAACGGCTAAGAATAGCGCAAGATTGGTTGTTGTTCACCCTTGATTCACGGAGGGATGTATTATCAAGACATGCACAAATAGCTAGAGTTTCGACTTAGGGATAAGAAGAAACCATTGAAGAACGCTCCGCCGAACCTTGAAGTTGCTTCCCAGCCGCCCAAGTAGTTGCCCAACTAGTTGCCCAGGCAACTATCGATTAGTTGCCAAAGCAACCCCGCTCTGCAAGTTGCCACGACAACTGAGTTGCCCTTGCACTCTTTTACCAAGACGATCCAATCGGCTATCACTCCTCAACTCACGATAACCTGGCCTATTCTCTCTCATTTGATTACATCTTCTTTTACTTTATTGCTTTCTAGTTTAGTTGTTAGTTAAAACTCCTACAATTTTCTATTTGTGTTCTTTTACTTTTTACAGTGCAAGAGATTAGATTCTTGAAGTGGCACCAATCCCTGTGGAGACGGTATCATTTATACTATAACTTGCGACGTGTACACTTGCACAATTGCGGAGCATTTATTACGCGCAACACTTTGCATTGGTGATTTACCAATTCCGTGGAGAATATGAAACAAAAGATGCAAAGTTGATTGAATACCGAAACTTGATCCTTGAGTTGATGAAAGAGTTTAAAGAAATCACTTTCACTTACCTCGCTAGGGAAGGTAATCAAATGGCTGATGGTTTAGCTACACTGGCTTCGGTATTTCTACTAAACAAACCAGAATATATGATGCCAATTCAAATGCAGAGTTACGAAACTTATGCTCATTGTTACAACATAGAAGAGGAGGCAGATGGTAACCCATGGTATTATGATATTTTGCAGTACATTAGATTCCAGACTTATCCTAGAGAGGCAAATGATATTGATAAAAGGACAATTAGAAGAATGGCTACATGATATGTGCTTGATGGTGAAGTCTTGTATAAAAGGGGCAAATATCAGATATTGCTAAGATGTGTCAATGTTCGAGAAGCCGGAAGTATCTTGGCAGAAGTACATAATAGAATATGTGGAACACATGCCAATGGCTTTGCAACAGCCCGAAGAATTATGAGATGTTCGAGAAGCCGGAAGTATCTTGGCAGAAGTACATAATAGAATATGTGGAACACATGCCAATGGCTTTGCAATAGCCCGAAGAATTATGAGATATAGATATTATTGGTCGACCATGGAAGGGGACTGCATTGAGTATGCCAAGAAATGTCACAAGTGTCAGATATATGCTCACAAAATCAATTCCCCTATAGTACCTCTTCATACCATGAATTCATCATGGCTTTTTGTTGTCTGGGGCATGGACGTCATTGGTCAGATTTATCCCAAATCTTCTAATGGACATTGCTTCATCCTTGTGGCTATTGATTACTTTACCAAGTGGGTGGAACAACTTCCTATGCCAATATCACCAGATCAACAGTTTGCAAGTTCTTAAAGATAGAGATTATCTGTCGTTATAGACTACCTGAAAGAGTTATTACAGATAACGCCACCAATTTCAACAATAAGATAATAGTAGAAGTGTGTGAGCAGTTCAAAATTATGCATCACAATTCTGTGACTTATCGCCCTAAGATGAATGGGGCAGTAGAGGCAGCAAATAAGAATATCAAGAAGATCATAGCAAAGACGACAGATACTTACAAAGATTGGCATAAGAAGTTGCCCTTTGCTTTGTTTGCATATCGAACTTCAGTGTGAACTTCTACTAGGGTAACACCATATTCTTTAGTTTATGGAATAGAGGCGGTACTTCCAATCGAGGTTGAAATTCCTTCTCTTCGGGTTTTGTCTGAAGTGAAATTGGATAAAGTAGAATGGGTACAGGCTCAATTTGATCAGTTGAATCTTATCGAAGATAAAAGGTTGAAAGCCATATGTCAGTCAAATGTACCAGAAAAGAATAATGCGGGCTTATGATAAGAAAGTCTGACCCAGAGAATTTCGAGAGAGTGATTTAGTGCTAAAAAAGATCTTGCCAATACATCAAGATTTTCTTGGGAAATGAATGCCTAATTGGGAAAGGCCTTATTTCGTCAAAAAGGCCTGTTTCGGAGGAGCGTTGATTTTAGCTGAAATTGATGGTGAAGAGTTGCACAAGCTAGTGAACTCCGATTCAGTTAAAAAATATTACATTTGAAAAATAAAAAAGATTAAAAAGAAAAAAAGAGAAAAAAGAAAAAAAATGAAGTGAAAACCCGAATCTAAGGTGAAAACCCAAAAAGGGCGCAAAAAATATCAAAAAAGAGGAAAAAAAAGAAAAGAAAAAGAAAATGGGGTTATCTCAACATTGTTAATTGTTAGAGCCTTTAGATTTTAGGTTACTTAATTAAGATTAAATAAAAATTAGGAAGATCATTGTAGTAATTAAATGTATGTTAAATAGAAATCTTGGGGCCCAAATTTGGATAGTGTTTCATTGTTTACAATGAGGTGTTATCTCAACATTGGCCTTAAGAAGGTACATTTAATATACATTTTCACCTGTAATTAAATTATAATTTAGTTAGTTTAATTAGAGCCTTAATTAAGCTAGCACTTTAATTAATTAGAATGGTTAATTAATTAGGAATATTATTAATTTAAGGGCTTTAATATATGGACGATGCTCAAGCAATTGGTATTTTCTCATGAAAGCCTTTAAATTAAATAATATTCATAGTTTAAGTAACTTTAATTAACTAGAGACACCTTAAGGTTGTACTTAAAATGAACAAGATAATAATAAATCATGCATACAAACTTTTTATGTTGGAAATTTATTTTTGAATATGAATAGGGGTGCCACTTAACGAGGTGCTTTTAATCTCATATTCGGATAAAATGAATTTCCATATAAAAGGATATCTCCATTTGGAATTCAAATTCATTTCATAATTAAGGATCAAATTAAATTCAAATAATTATTCGCAATGCCAAAATGCCACGTAAAATGAAGGTACAGATAACAAACGTTTGTGGGGTGATAATCTTTCCCCACATGTAACCGACTCCCGAACCCAACTTTTAAGAAATGAATCTCTGGTTTGTTTTTACGATGTCCGGTCTACCTCGAAGTGATCAATGGCGACTCCAATTATTTTTCAAAAGGAAATAAAAGGTAAATTTGGTTTAAAAATAGATTAATCGATTTTCCAAAGTTAAAATAAAAATGGTTTAAAATCAAAATGAATTAAAAAGGGTCAAAACCCTAATTTTACAAAAAATCAATTGTCAGGCTATTTTTACACACGATTTCAAAAATGGTAACGACAGTGTGAAATGGGGTGGAAATTTATTAATTTATTTTGAAATTATTGGAACTTCAATTCAATGCTACAACAAAGTTTTTTTTTTTACAAATCCTAAACTTAATCCTACCGAGAGGGAAGGAAAAATTTTAAGAAAAAAATAAAAATATTATTAGTGGGTTTATAACTCATGATTTAAGAGAATACGAGGGAACAAAGAATAAAATTTGAAGAAGAAAAATAATGAAATTTTGATAGATTTTCATATTGGATAAGTACCCGTCAAAAAAGAGAATTACTTTTTAGTCTTGTTGTAAGCTTTTGTGATAAGAAAATTGATTAGGGGATTGCATGGGTGGTGGTTAGAGAGAAAGGCATGAAATAAAGTTTCATTTAATATATAACTTGTTAATTTTTCAATCACTCTTAACATATATGTTTGTCTCCTTTTCAAAAAAATTAAAATTTTGCTGTAGAAAATGGGATTAAGCTGGCCTTTCCTACTAGGATTACACACATTTACTTATCCTTGTGATTAACGTGAAACATTATCAACGATTATATTTTTATACTTATGTTCAAATATAGTAGTAGTAATCACTCTTTTAAAAACTAAAGAATTTGATTTAGATTAATTTTGATAGATAATTAACCCTAGTCGCTTGGTTGTTTTGTTTTTTTCTTTGCTTAATCGACGGTGATATTAATTTTGGTGTTGGTCGTCGACCACCGATAATTTATATTTTTTATTTTTTTATATTTGAAGCTATTTGTTTTGTTTTTTTCTTCGTACATCTTGTTGCACTTTTTTCTGTCTCTGTGTCACGTTTTCTCTGCCTCTATGACATGTCTCTGCTTTATAACATGTTTTATGACTTCTTTTGTAGGCATTTGGTGTTCGTTCGGTGACCCTCACGGCTTTGTTTCTGATTCGTGTTTGTCGGTAGTCTTGGATAGTTTGCTTCTTTTTGAGTTGTTGGCTGATGTAATTAGAAATGTGTAGCAGATCGTCGCCTTTGAAAATAGTCATGAAAGGTTGTTGATTTTGGAGATTCTATCTAGTTCGTGTTTTGACATTTTTTCTATGACTCTTTTTACAATCGATCGTAAGGATTTTCTTTAGTGCATAGAGGAAGTATATGATACAAATGGTGCAATGCTTATCTTTTTCTTTTTATGTTATTGTTCTTTTTGTTGTTTTTGAATATTTTTAAAAACCTTTAATAAATTAGGTTGTTGTTTTACTTTGTTCATGTCCAAAAAACATAAAGTATTTGAACATAATATATATATATATATATATATATATATATATATATTACTTTATAGTATATATTCATGTCCAAAGATCTCTCCCAAGAAAAATCCAGTCTATGTTAGTTGTTCAGGTCAGTGACAGTTATATTACCTGTAAGCTTTTTGAGATTTTTTGTAATAAATTTCATATAAAAATAGTTTAATTTCAGTTTAAACAAATACTTATACCATTTTTATATTAGAACACATAATTTAAATTGATAATTTTAATATCATAATTTAAAATATTCAACTCAAATTATAGTCCATGTCAACCTATAAATGATAGTTTAAACAAATACTTTTATTTTAAAATTAGTTTTTGATTTAACCACCATATCCAACCTTTAATTTTAAGGATGAGTCTACCACAGGCGTTGCACACCGTTAAACATCACTAATACAATACACCGCTGAACACTATTATTTTTTTTATAAAGATTAAAAATTTTAATGACTCAACATATAATTAATAATTATTTAAAATAAAATTTGAATTAAATTATTTTTCATATTTTTATTGTATACTATTTTTTAATCATTTTTAAATAATTAGATCATATGCCCACCATAGTCAATATTTTTTCCTCCTTGTCATTGCAGTCGTCACCGCCGTTACCCAATTGTTGGCCTACGAGATTGCTCCTGCCGCCACCCTTTAGTGTTGCCGTTTGACATAAAACTCATGGTTGAATTTTGGTTCGCTTCTACCCTCTCTTCCTTCCCCCCGGCACAACACTCCTTCGCTCATTCGTTAGACTCCTTTATATAGGCACTCATGGAAACCCTAATTAGGATTTTAAGAGTTTGTTACCACCATTCTCGGCGCGTTTTCTTCTCATCAAATTAGGGCTGACCTGGCTCTGACTCACGGCTATTTTGACCGGGAATCGGACTTCCATCTTTTGCCGATCGAGCTTGGCGTTCTTCATCCTGTATTTTGCCAATTGCGCTCGGCATTTCTCTCATGCTTTGACCTACTCCATACCTGCCAAACCTGCACATCACAACAAGAAAATACCCCTTCACTCTGGCAATAAAATTTGTACATTCTTTAACTCCTAGATGCAAATGCATGAAACTACTGCCAAAATGTACTAATATGTACTTAAGGTCAAGAAAAAGCATGGCAATATAAGTATAAAAAATACATTTTTTGAGGAGTTAACACCCTCTCAAACCTAGCTCATTGCTTTTCCTCAAGTATTGTAAAACTAAAAATTATAAAAGTTAAGAGAAGTAAAGCAAAGTGCCTCGACAAAAGTTTTCTGATTAGCAACAAAAGTTAGCAAGCAAAATTTGGCCCTAGTTCTGTTCTCATACATCTTAGAGTAGTAATGCCAACATATCAGCAACAATATAACTCTAACCTAAGTTCATGAAGTGTTCATGAAGTACAGGTGGTTTGCATCAATTATCCTTCAACTCCATTAGTCAATTTTACTACCCAAACTCAAAAAAAATTTTCGCCAAAGGTTTTTCTTTTTCTTTTCTTTCTTTTGGCATTATTTTTAAGGTTCACGTCATAAAGCTGTTTGGCGTGAGAAGTAAGAGGGAACATACCACAAACCCACACGTTAATCCAGATTACATCACTAAGCTAACACATTACACTTATACCCTAAAGATTTTGTTGGCCTTAGAACTAAGAGGGAGCAAACCACAAAGCCCAAGTTACTTATTGTCTCTAAGGCAAATGAGTGTTCTAAATTTTTTCTTGTCTTTGGCAAACCATTATTGCCTTATTCTTTATTATTACCTTGACATTTTTTCTCGTTCTGAGTTTAATTTAAAAAAAAGCATAAGTTTGTCTTGGGAACTAGATGCATACTACGTGTTTGAGTGAAACTAAATTTTCTAACTTAGAGATCAATTACCAAGAAACTTGTCATTACTAAGTCTACTGGCTCATGCTAAACTAGAGATTCTAAATTCATCATCAAACATGAGCATACTAGGACGAAATCTAACTATGCTAGCAATGTGTTTGGCAAAATTATCAGTTCAAAATCAAGCCTTGGAAAATATTTTTTTCTTTTTAATGGTCTAGTATGCATGGTTCACCTAATCTACATGGCAATAACAAAATGCAAACATAAACATAAAAATAAATGTCAAGGCAATAAATGTGAAGCAACCCCCCAAACCAAAGGTATGCATTGTCCTCAATGCATGAGAACACATATATACAAATGCAAAGCATTTTGAAAATGAAAAATATGAAACTAAGGAGTTAAAGGGATGAGGACTTCCCTGAAGAATGTTCTGGACGAGTGATGCGGGTTTTTCTTTTGATGAAGGTCCCTCGATTTAGGGTCACCAACTTCTTCTTTTTCAACTGTAGCTTCGTGGCAGCAGTAGAAGCCTTTACTTCTTGCAAGACCTCATCAATTACCCTTGCCGGCTCTGATGTGGTAGGAACAACTGAATAGGCTGGGGCTACTAGTGGCAAATTAGTCTTGGCAAACACGTCATCATCAGACTCAGTATCCGCATGCTGGGTCTCAGTTTTGGTAGAATCTTCGTGGGTATGTGATACTGGTATAATGGCATCAGATTGCAAGACTAGAGTATGAGCAGGATGAGGGCTAGCTGGCATTCTTTTTGGTCAGTTGGGAACTTTGGATATGGTGGCAAAGGATTGGTGGACATGCCCTCAAGAGTCGTCCTCAGGGCACGATCTCTAGCCCCAACATATTGCCAGAGTGCATGATTTTGTTCCTCAGCCTTTTGGAACTTTTGAAAAAGGAGTTATTGGCATTGATAGATTTGGGACAGCAATGCCATCACATTAGCTGGCATTTGTATGGAAGGTTTAGCCGTGTTTGTTTTGGAAGTAAATGCAGGATGGGCAGCTTTTCCCTTGTCCTTCTTCTAGCCTCCCTGGCAATCAATTACCTTTAAAGAGCATGAGTGAATTTTTTCGCTTTCTGGACATTGTCGGAGTCGAGGGTAGGCATCTTATGCTGGATGCAGATGGTGGAAATGATGGAAGGGAAAATCAAGCTACCATAATTATGGCTGGCGTACTTGTAAGTTTCGTCAATGATAAGTCGATCGAAATTAATCTTCTTTCCAGTCATGATGGAATAAAGCAATGTCATCCTGTCCTTCATCGCTGTTTCATTATTAGTGGTTAGCATTAGTTGGGCCTTCAGAAAATGGTTCCACCCCCTTGGCTGTGGTCTTAATGCCAGCCTCTTCACTGTCCTCTTGCCTTTGAAGGATACGAACTATTTGGTGCCTGGTTCGCGCAAATCATCCAGGAGAAGTTGATGCTTGGCATCGTCCATGGACTTGAAGAATATCGAATGCTACTCTTCTACACCATCTAACTTGAATATTTGATTGATAAACCCTTTATCAAACTGAATATATCTACCCTGGATAAACACAAACTGCGATGCCTTGGTGGTCAAGTGGGTATAGAATTCTCGGACGATGGTTGAGTGGACATCCTCAGGTTGAAGGCAAAAGATCTCCTAGCTATGTTTCTTGATGATGGCAACCATCTTCGCCGAATACCCCATGTTGGGCTCGTCCTTGAAATTAAACCCTTTCTCATAGTAAAAGTTTTGTGCCAAGTAGTTCTCTTCATACTTTTTCTTCGTCTCATCGTTGAAAAAGATTTAAAGAGGGGATGATGAAGATGCCATTAAAGAATTTGGGAAAGAAGGTTGATTGATGTGAAAGATGAAAAGAAATTTGGTTATTTCTTTTTCTTGTCGGCTTGAAAGAAAGGAAAATGGAAAACTTCTTGTTTTGAAGAAAAAGAATGATTAAATAGGGTTTATTAGGGACGGTTGAGATGGCTTTAAGTGGGTTTAGTGGGGTTAATCATGACATGGCAGTTAAGGCTTGTGTAGGAGAGTGGGATAATCATGGTTTTGGCAGACGAGGCATGTGGGAGAGTGGGCGGCACGAAAACTAGGGCACGGCTAGTAGTAGGTTTAAAAGTTCAAACTTTGAAATTTCACGTTGAGCGACGGCTGTTAGAGTTTCCCGCTCAGCAAAGAATTAATCTCCCTTTGGCTTGATCTGAAGAGGGTCTACATGCTATCTAAACTTGTGATGATGGGTGTCTGAATACCAGTGGGGCTTGGCATAGTACCTTGGCAAAATTACATGCACTAAAACTAACAAAAACTTTTCAAAATAGAAAAAAAACTAAAGTAGATAAACTAAAATATTAAAAAGAAAATAACTTTCCTAACTATTTACAATGATCAAACTGAGATGACAAAATTTACTTGGTATTATTCTGACTTCTTTCCCAATAATGCTTCAGTCTCTGGCCGTTCACTTTGAATGTTGTCCCCATTTTTTAAATCCTTGGTGTCTACTACTCCGTGAGTATAAGGCTTGACAACTTCAAACGGTTCTGACCACGTGGATTTAAGTTTACCTGGAAACAACTTAAGCCTTGAATTGAACAACAACACTTTTTCCCCAACTTCAACTGTCTTGGCAATATTCTGCTGTCATGCCATGTCATTATTTTTTCTTTATAAAGCTTGGCATTTTTATAGGCTTGTGCTCTAAACTATTCTAGCTCATTCAAATCAAACAAATGCTTCTCTCATGCGGCTTTTAATTCCATGTTCAACCGTTAGGTTGCCCAATAAGCTCGATGCTTCAACTCCACCGAAAGATGGCAAGGCTTCTCAAACACAAGCTTGTATGTTGACGTCCCTAATGGTGTTTTGAAAGCTATTATGTATACACACAAGGAATTAGGTAGCCTCAATGACCAATCCTTTCAGGTTGGATTCACAATCTTCTCCAAGATGTTCTTTATCTCTTTGCTTGAAATCTCTGCTTGGCCATTTGTTTGAGGGTGGTAGGTGTTAAGTGTTCAAAAGTACATTTTTATTACCCTTTTTACTCATATTATTGTTAGACTTAGGCTCATATTAGTTGCATAATTAGTCATTCATGCATTAATTCATGTTTCTTTCCACCGTTGAGCTTGATTACATAACTTAGTGATTTTTTGGAAAAAGATACTGCTTTGGTATGTTTTTGTGTGTGCAAAATCAGTTGCCAAAGCAAGGGTAGAACCAGTTGCCAGGGTAGTGCATGAAGGAGATGTCGACGAAGTTGCCAGGGCAGTGCATGAAGGAGATACCGGCGCAGTTGCCAGGGCAATGCATGAAGGAGATGCCAAGCTAATTGCCAGGGCAATTGTTGATAAGGGATAAGATGATATGGTAGTCGAAATTCATGACTAGATAAGCCCAAGATGACGTGGAGCAAAGTTAAATCCCAAAGGAGTTTGATTTCCATGAAGAGGTCAAAGAGAAATTAAATCCCTAAAAGATAGGAGAAGATCTAGAAGGAATTTAAAAATAATAAAGAATTATATTCTTTTAAAGTATTTAATTCCAACTTAACTTCCTCTTTAAGAAGGACTTTGACCTAGCCATCTCCTATTTAAAGGAGACTAAGCCGTCAAACTCAAAAGGAGAGCAAGGGGGGAGAGAGTTCGATTGGGAGAGAGAGCAAAGAGGAAGAGTTCGATTGAAGAGGAGAGTTTCCAAAGAGGGCTGATCGATTTCTTCTTCTTTTTCTTTGCTTCCATTAGATTCATGGTTTGGGGATTATTCTTTGTATATCTTTTGAACCCAACCATGAACTAACTTGACTGGTTTGGGTTATTGTGTTTTGTGGTTGTGAGAAACAATTGGATTTTGTTTAGGTAATAAGAGTTTGCACTTTCAATTCAAGGTTTACTCATTCTTGGTTTTTATTCTTGTTTGCGAGTGAATTGTGAGAGGATCTCGTAATTCTATCTATTTATCTAATATCGGGAGAGTTAGATTCAAGAAATGAATGAGTATGGTCTTTATTCAATATATCGATGGTGAAGATTAATCCGGCTTAGGAATAAGTTAAGGATTTCAACGGCTAAGAGGAACGCAAGATTGGTTGTTGTTCACCCTTGATTCACGCAGGGATGTATTGTCAAGGCATGCACAACTAGCTAGAGTTTCGACTTAGGGATAAGAAGAAACCATTGAAGAACGCTCTGCCAAACCTTGAAGCTACTGTCCAGCCACCCAAACAGTTGCCCAGCCAGTTGCCCAGACAACCGTCGATTAGTTGCCAAGGTAACCCTACTGTGCAAGTTGCCACGACAACTGAGTTGCCCTTACACTCTTTTACCAAGATGATCCAATTGGCTATCACACCTCAACTCACGATAACCTGGCTATTCCCTCTCTTTTGATTTCATCTATTCTTTTAGTTTATTGCTCTTAGTTTACTCATTAGTTATAATTCCTACAATCACCTACTTGTGTTTTTCTTTTCCAACACAGTAACTTAAGCAAAGTGGCCCAAACCAATCTCTGTGGAGACGATAATCGATACTCATATCACTTTATTACTTGCGATGTGTATACTTGCACCGTTTGCGTAGCACTCAATACGCACAACAAGTTTTTGGCGCCGCTGCCGGGGATTGGCAATTGGTGTTAGTTGTTTTTGTTATTGCATTTTTTCTCTTAGTTTTACCAACTTTTCTTTTTGTTTGTTTTATCAAAAAAACAATAGGTGCGCTACAAGCTAAGGGACATCAACATGTTGGGAAATAAAAGCCGATCTATTCGAGAGCTGATGTTGGAAGATATGAATCAATCCAATCAAGAGTTTCTTGCACCCTTCGATGATTACCTATACCAACTGAGAAAAGCATATACCATGGAAAACTTGTGCACTTGTTGTGGAGAACATCATGTGTTTGAAAATTGCCCTCATATTTTCGGTGCATATGACTACAGGAGAACCATAGATGGAACCAGCAGCAAAATCCTTCATGGTATGATCAAAAAGCTCAAATTGTTTTTTTACCATAACAATTTTGCTGCAGCAATAGACATGCCTTGGAAATGTAGTCCTTATCAATAGCCTAGTGTCACGGCAACAGATATGCCATGACAATGTAGTTCTTTTCAAGAACATTCCTGTTCCTTGGAGAAAACATTGCTAGCTTCCTTGGCTAGACTTGACGGATCAATTGAAGAGATTCGAGAGCTATAAAAGAAAATGGATGCGGAGATAGCTCAACAGGCTGCAACCTTGGGGGATTCAGAAGATCAATTGAGGAGATCCACATATGCCTTGGATAACATGCACCAACAATCTATTCCTGGGGATACTGACGTTCCAAGGCAAGAGGATAATGAGCAATGCAAAGAGAGGTCCCTGATGTGTGGGGAACAACTAGAAACTCCAAGTCAAGAGGATGCCAATGAGAGAGACTGTCCAACATATGATGAGCCTGAGCAAAAAATTGCTTCGGCAATGATTGAGGAGCCTGAACAAAGCAATGCCGCGACAACACTCAATGAAGCTGAGAACAACAATACTACAACAAATTCTGAGGAACCTGATGCCCAGAAGGTTACAACGTTGATGTTGAAGCAGGAATTTGTAGATTGCTCTCATCTACAGTTGCCACGGCAATTGCACGACCACATGCAAGATCAACGAGATGATAATACTTTGCCAATGGATATGAGCAGGTAATGGTTGAACCTTTTAAATTCTTTAAATACTCACCTCGTCCATTGCATGTATGTCTTGAGGAACCGATGTTGGTAGATTTGAAGCCATCGAAATCTCTACTGATGAAGATGTTTGAGAGGCCAAAAGAAAACGGTGTTTGGATTCGTAAAGCTTTCCAGACAATTGGTTTTCCCTTGACTTACAACGAATTTTGCCAACTGATTGCCATGACAATTTGTTTGAGCAGCAATTTCCACGACAATGAAAGCTACATCCAACCATGATGGAGGTCGATGAGATTGAGGTAATTAAATGGTTGGGTGTTGATATAACTTTTTCTACTAATATATTCATGCCTCTAGGAATAGTAGCAAGGTGGAGAGTATACATGGACTACAAGAGAACAAGGAAGAGAGATACCCCACCATGGTAACACAAAAGGGAGTAGCTGCGAACACATTGGCCCAATTCGTTTTGGGCAATATTGTCACTCGATTGAGGGTGCAGATGGACTATAAAAAGTATCGGAAAAGACCATCCTCAAGTTTTCTCAGATATGCAGTAACATTAGAAGATGCATGAAAAATGCTCTTTTTAAGAATTTTTAATTTCATTTTTTTATTTTTGGAACTTTATTTTATTTTCATTTTTTCTTTATTTTTTTGGAATTTTTAGGAGATATTTTATTTTATTTTTCTTCATTATCTTTAGTTTCCAGGTTTTCTTTTCTTTTCCACAACAAGACTCACAACCACCATGCTAAGGAAATTCACTGCCAACTACTTGCCACGACAACCGCAATAGAGGATGCCCCGACAACTACCTCAACAGTTGCCACGACAACAGAAATTGGCGATGCCTACGCAAAAACAATGGCTTCGACAACTACTGATGCCCAGGCAAGTGAACCTGCCTCGGCAAACATGGATCAAATCAAAGAAATGTTATTCATGCGGTACCAGCCACAAGCATTCAACCACCGACTGGAAAATAAATCAAGCAAATGACACGAAGGAAACTTATCACTCAAGGTGACGAACTCTCCGACTTACTCATTTCATTTAGTTTCTTTTAAATTTTGTTTCACTTTTACATGCATTGAGGACAATGCTTCTCTCGAGTTTGGGGGGGTGTTGGTTTCAAGTTAGTTTCATATTTAGTTGCATTCATATTTAGCAATCACATATAGGTTGCATATGTTACTTGCCATGCCTTTGATTGGATTTAATTGCTTAAGACTTGTTGAATATCGAATGATGAATTTTTGCCACTGCACTTAATTGAAAGAACCTTTAATTTTAGGATTGCATGAAAAGAACTTAGAATTTTACTATGATGCTGAATTTTTTTACACAGTTGTGGCATGTTGATTGAAAGAATTCAGTGAACTTAGGTTGCTTAAAATTTGGGTAAATTTAAAATTGAAATTAAAAGTTAATTTGTTGCTAGAGGTGCCAAAAACTGGCTATAGTAGTTAACGCACATTATAGAATCGTTAAAGGTGCCCAAAATTGGCTCTAGTCGACTAAAATAAAATGAGAAATTGCTTATTTTGCTAGAGGTGCTCGAAATTGGCTCTAGACGACTAAAATAAAATGAGAAATTGCTTACTTTGCTAGAGGTGCCCGAAATTGGCTCTAGTGAATATAAAAATAAATGCCGCGGTAATTAAATTGATAAAAGCCTATTATTCACATAGAATCTTGAAAATCAACTTGTACACAACTACACACACACATTGTCACGAGCTTTATAGTTTGATTTCGGGTAAATTTTGTGCTATCTGAAAAATTAAAAGGTCATCATACTTTGTGCCACAGTTCCGACGTTTGAATTCAAGTTTGAAGCATGTCTTTGATATTTAAAGTCTTGGCACGTAATTGTTAGTTTGCATTGCTTGAGGAAAAGCAATAGTTCGAGTTGGGAGTGTGTTAAGTGTTCAAAAGTACTACTTTTATTACCCTTTTTACTCATATTATTGTTGGACTTAGGCTCATATTAATTGCATAATTGGTCATTCATGCATTAATTCATGTTTCTTTCCATCGTTGAGCTTGATTACATAACTTGGTGATTTTTGTGGAAAAAGATACTGCTTTGGTGTGCTTTTGTGTGTGCAGAATCAGTTGCCAAAGCAAGGCTGAAACCAGTTGCCAAGGCAGTGCATGAAGGAGATGCCGACGTAGTTGCCAGGGTAGTGCATGAAGGAGATGCCGACGCAGTTGCCAGGGCAATGCATGAAGGAGATGCTGAGCTATTCTCCAGGGCAATTGTCGATAAGGGATAAGATGATATGACAGTCGAAATTGATGACTAGATAAGCCCAAGATGACGTGGAGCAAAGTTAAATCCAAAGGAGTTTGATTTCCATGAAGAGGTCAAAGAGAAATTAAATCCCAAAAAGATAGGAGAAGATCTAGAAGGAATTTAAATATAATAAAGAATTATATTCTTTTAAAGTATTTAATTCCAACTTAACTTCCTTCTCAAGAAGGACTTTGACCTAGCCATCTCCTATTTAAAGGAGAGCAAGCCGTCAAACTCAAAAGGAGAGCAAGGGGAGAGAGTTTGATTGGGAGAGAGCAAAGGGGGAGAGTTCGATTGAAGATGAGAGTTTCCAAAGAGGGTTGATCGATTTCTTCTTCTTCTTCTTCTTTGCTTCTATTAGATTCATGGCTTGGGGATTATTCTTTGTAAAGTTTTCACACTATTTTTGTGACTAAATCGTAAAAAGGTCAAAACTTAGTATCTTTAAGGAGCTAATTAACCAATGTTTTTGTAACACCCTAAACCCGGTGTCACATTGGGACTCAAGCCCAAACCCATTTATAAAAAGATCTTCGAGTGAGTTTAGCCCAAATCCAAAGTTTTCATAAAACATCACAAATTAAAAATAGTCGTACAAATATTCAAACATTGCTTTGGAACTCCAATTTAAAACATATCAATTAAAAACATTCGATATGGAAATAAATCATTAGGAGTTATAGATACAAAACATAAGGGTCCTATGAATACATTGCCCCTACAAATCTAAGTACTGTACTCTTCACATATCGATGTACTGAAGTCCTATTCTGATGACTCCTTGCAAATACGCAGCAACCTAGAGACCTGCGTAAGGAAATAATAATTCTAAACGCTGAGCTCGAGAGCTCAGTGGATACACCTCTATTCACTATGCTTCATGCAAATCATAAATATAAGCATGTAGTCAACAATGATTAAGCAAGCATGAATATCAAGTGGCGCTACTCTGATCGCCTAAACACATGGGATCAACATGATCAATCATCAATCAAATATCAATCAATTTAAGGGCTCACAAGCCCCACATACTATACCCTACCACATAGGAATGAGTCTGGGTCACATAGCATCGGTAAATACACTCTGGGTAAGGTCGGGTCACGCAGCATCAGAACATACACCCTGGGTGAGGCCGGGTCACATAGCATCAGATCATACACCTTGCTCGGAATCATCCCTCGAGCATATATGAATGAGGCCCGGGTCACATAGCATCGGTAATCTCCACCCCCCTCAACTTACCATGGTGTTGCAACACAATCTTGGGCATCCGGATCTATTCAACGAAGTACGCGCAAGACACAACTCAACATTACCATATCAATACATCAACAACTTTTACCATCAAAAGGTTTATTGAAATTTAAGTCTCCTTTTATTCTTATTTATTCGTATACGGAGTTAGACATCTAGTTCTTAGTTTTATAACTCATTTCATGCCTCTAGGGACCCATATAAACCTTTACTTCGAATTATGGAACTCCTGAATGAAACCTCAAATTTATTGGGCAGATTACCCAGTGAGTACCGATATTCTTATATGGGTATCGGTACTCCCCTCTAGGTACCGGTACTCCTCCATGGGTACTAATACTCGTTTTAGGTTCGAAAAAAATAAATCCCCAAGCTATACCGATACGCCCATCTCTGTATTGGTACTGGATATCGGTACATAAATCGCCCTGTACCGATTCCTACCCATACCAGTACTCTCACTTACCTGTACCGGTACGCGAAAGCCTTTCTCAGGCAATGGAACAGTGGTACCGATACGCCCCATAGCGTAACGATACACAAATACGCTACTGGAATTCTATTTAAGCTAGGGGTACCGATACTCGAGAAGCCGTACAGGTACGCCCTTCATAACTTGACTCTATTTTTAGAGAGGGGTACCAGTACTGAACTACCCTATACCAGTACGTGAACCAAGATTTCTAATTTTAGGGTTTGAATTTTACACCTTTAACCCCTAAACTAGCTTGATAACCCCTAAAACTCGACCTATAACTTATTGAAGGTGTTTAGGGTCGGTTTCTACCAATATTACAAGTTATTAACACCAATATTAGATTTTTCCATTAACACCCATCAAGAACATTCAAGCATACTTAAATCACCAAAATGACATACAAAGCAATCATCTTTATGATATACAGGAAACAAGGAATTGGAAGTGTGCTAATCTTCTTCAAAATACCAACAAACCTTGATTCTACCAGCTTAAGCCTTCCCTTTTTCTTGAGCCTTAGAGTACTCAACAAGCTCTTTGACTACAATAGATTGGTGGTAAACGTGTTACAACACTAGTGGGGAGATTAGGAAGGTAAAAACACAATTTATACTAAGAATGGATCCTCCAACACCCCATTCCCGTTCTTCCTAAGAACCCCCCACCAAAACCCCTTTATCCACCATTTTAAACCAAACTTACCTTGAATGATATATTCTTCCAAGTTGATTACAACTCTCTCACAAAGAAAAATGTGATTCTTTCTCTCACTCTAAAAGATTCAACCTTTGGTGGAATAGTTTGAGCAAGGGGATGAGTTTTGAAGAGGGAAGGAGACAACCAACATGGTGATCTCATTTCTCTGCATATGCAAAAATTAAAGTCCCTTTCCCCCTCTTTTTCATCCTATGACATTTCCTATAATACCCTTATTTTTTTCTCCAAAATTCCATGCCCAAACCAAGACTCAAGCCCAAAAAAGTTTATAAAGCCCAATATCAAGGCCCACATGCAGAGTTCGTACTCCCGACTGAATCGACCCTTGAATTTCAAAATTTGGGTCTTTACAGCTCTCCTCTCTTTTAAGAAAATTTCGGCCTTGAAATTTACCTTTGGGAAACATATGTGGGTAAAGTAGCTCCATGTCTTCCTCAACATCCCACGTGGCTTCCTCGACCCCGTGGTTTCTCCATAACATCTTCACTAAGGGTATACATTTGTTGCAAAGCTCTTTAACTCCTCTATCAAGCACTTTTATCGGTTTCTCCTCATATTTCAAATCGGGACTAATCTCGATTTCTTCGAACAAAACCACATGTGAAGGATCCGAACAGTATCACCTCAACATCTATACATGGAACACATTATCGATACGCGCCATCTCTGGTGGCAAAGCTAACTGGTAAGCTACAGGTCCAACTTTCTCTATGATCTCATACGGTCCAATAAACCTTGGGCTCAACTTTCACTTCCACCCAAAGCGGATGATTCTCTTCTACGGTGATACCTTGAGGAAAACCTTGTCACTGACCCCATATTCAATGTGCTTGCGCTTTCGACCCGCGTAAGCCTTTTGACGATCAAATGTTGCTTGTAACCTTTCTTTAATAACCTGAACCTTTTCCTCAGTTTGCTTAATCAATTCTGATCCCACAATCTTATTTTCATTAAGCTTTTTCCAACAAAGAGGAGTTCTATATTTATGGCCATACAAGGCCTCGAAGGGAGCCATTTTGATACTTGACTGCAAACTGTTGTTATAGGCAAACTCAACCAGCGGTAACTACTCCTCCCAACTCTTTTCAAAATCGATAACACAACACCGGAGAATATCCTCCAAGATCTGGATGACTCGCTCAGACTGACCATCGGTATGAGGATGAAAAGTTGTACTAAAATGAAACTTGGTGTCTAGAGCCTTATGAATCTTTTTCCAGAGCTTAGCGGTGAAACGAGGGTCCCTATCAGATATATTCGATGATGGTTGTTGTGCGTAATAAGTGTTCCGCAATTGTGCAAGTGTACACGTCGCAAGTTATAGTATAAAAGATATTGGCTCCACAAGGATTGGTGCCACTTCAAGAATCTAATCTCTTGCACTATAAAAAGTAAAAACACAAATAGAAGATTATAGGAGTTTAAAATAATAACTAAACTAGAAAGCAATAAAGTAAAAGAATAGATGAGATCAAATGAGAGAGATAGGCCAGGTTATCGTGAGTTGAGGTGTGATAGCCGATTGGATCGTCTTGGTAAAAGAGTGCAAGGGCAACTCAGTTGCTGTGGCAACTTGCACAACGGGGTTGCCTTGGCAACTAATCGATGGTTGCCTGGGCGACTAGTTGGGTAACTACTTGGGCGTCTGGGCAGCAACCTCAAGGTTCGGCAGAGCATTCTTCAATGGTTTCTTCCTATCCCTAAGTCGAAACTCTAGCTACTTGTGTATGCCTTGATAATACATCCATGCGTGAATCAAGGATGAACAACAACCAATTTTGTGCTCCTCTTAGCCGTTGAAATCCTTAACTTATTCCTAAGCCGGATTAATCTTCACCATCAATAGATTGAATAAAAATCATATTCATTCGTTTCTTGAATCTAACTCTCCCGATATTAGATAAATAGATGAAGTTACGAGATCATCTCCAAATTCACTCGCAAATAAGAATGAGAACCAAGAATGAATAAACCTTGAATAGAAAAGTGCAAACTCTTATTACCTGAACAAAATCCAATAGTTTCTCACAACCACAAGACACAATAACCTTAGCCAAATAGATTTAGTTCATGGCTAGGTTCCAAAGAAACACAAGATAAAGAATCCCTAGCATGAACCTAATTGAACAAGAAAGAAAAAGATGAAGGATGGATGAAGCTTTGTCGAAATCCTCCTTGCCCTTGATACTTGTCAAAAATTCTATCCTCTCTCCCCTTTGGAGTTGACGGCTTGGTGATCTATTTATAGGGCTAGGTCAAAGTCCTCCTTTGAGGAGGAAGTTAAGTTGGAATTAAATTATCTTTAAAGAAAATAATTCTTTATTATAATTATATTCCTTCTATAACTTCTCCTATCTTCTTGGAATTTAATTCTTCTTTAACCTCTTCATGGAAATCAAACTCCTTTGGGATTTAGCTTTGCTCCACGTCATCTTGGGCTTGTCTAGTCATCAATTTCGACTACCATATCACCTTATTCTTTGTCGACAATTACCCTGGCAACTGGCTCGGCGTCTCCTTCATGCAATGCCCTAGCAACTAGCTCGGCATATCCTTCATGCATTGCCCTGGCAACTAGCTCTAGCCTTGCTTTGGCAAGTGATTCTGCACATACACACAAAACACACCAAAGCAGCATCTTTTCCCACAGAAACAACCAAGTTATGTAGTCAAGCTCAACGATGGAAGGAAACATGGATTAATGCATGAATGACTAATTATGTAACTAATATGAGCCTAAGTCTAACAATAATATGAGTAAAAAGGGTAAGAAAAATAGTAATTTTGAACACTTATCACACCCCCAAACTCGAACTATTGCTTGTCCTCAAGCAATGCAAACTAATAATTACCTGCCAAGACTTCAATTTTCACAAACTTAGCTTTGAACTTGATTTCAATTCTCCGAACCGGGGCAAAAATTATGATTGGCTTTTCATTTTTCGAAAAACTTAGGAGTTGCTCGGAATCGATCTATAATGCTTGTGAGTGTGTGCGGAGTTGTGTGTATGTAAACAAGAGGTTTTCAAATTACTTTATTGGGTTCTTTTTAACATGTTTTAACTAGAGCTGGTTTCGGGAACCTCTAGTGTTTTGTTTTTAGTTTTCTTAAGTTAATTAATTTATTCGACTAGAGCCGGTTTTAGGCACCTCTAGCGATCAATTTTTATCACATACTAGATCCAGTTTTGGGCACCTCTAGCGATCAATTTTTTAGCACATGCTAGAGCCAATTTCGGGCACCTCTAGCATTCATCCAATTTTTATTCTAGTCCCCCAATTTTTAACTATCAACCTAAGTTCACTAGAATTCTTTAAATCAATCAAACCACAACAGTGTTTCATCAAATTTAGCATCATAGTAAAATTCTAAGTGTTTCCATGGTTATCCTAGAATAAAAATTCTATCAATTAAGTGCATTGGCAAAGTCATCATCGGATATTCATCAAATCTAGGCAATTCTTGTTCCAGCTAAAGGCATGGCAAGCAATTTATGTATCCTAAATGCAATACTTAAGATGAATGCAACTAAACATGGTAACTACTAATAACAATCCCCCCAAACTCGAGTGAGGCATTGCCCTTAATGCATACATTAAAGAGAAATAAAGATAAAGAAAAATAAAATGCAGAGGACTTACTCCGAGAGTTTGTCGTCGTGGATGATTAGTTTCCTTTTGGTCGGTGTCTTGATTCTCTTGCTTGAACGCGATGGTTGTTTCCTTGTTGCCGATGGTTGAATCGATCCTCGTATGGGGTTGTCCTCATCGTCCTCTTCATCAATGTCATTGGCTTTTCGCTTAGAGGATTCAATTGGTGCGGTCTTTGTTGGTGCAATGGAGGACTCGTCCGAATCTAAAAAATCAGACAATGATTCTGTACGAGTTGATTCAGGCATAGGTGTTTTACCTTTGGCTTTTGCAGTGGTTGCTGGGATGTCTTTAGCTTTAGTTGTCGTGGCATCTTTAGGGTTGGTTGCCGTGGCATCATCTGTTATGATTGTCGTGGTGACTGCTTCATTGGTTGCCGGGGCAAGGATCTCGGTAGGAAAAATTGGGAATGACACGCGGCTGTCTAGGTACTTTTCTAGGATGACTTGGGTGATGGCATTGTTGTGCTCCTTCATGTACCGCATTAACATTAGTTGTCGGTCTTCAATTTGCCTTGAGTGGCTCGCCAATGGTTGCAAGAGTGCTTCAAAGTGTCCCGGGGTTGATGGCCGAGTTGCCCGGGCGTTAGGTGCTTGGGCATTAGGGATTGCTGGGGCAGCAGGAGTTGCCGCGGCAATTAGAGGCCTTGAGGATTTTTTCGGTGCCTCTCCCATTAGCTTTCGAATTTGTGCTTGATTCCAATCGGACTTTGGTAGGGCCTTTTCATCGGTGGACTCACTTGGGACATGCATCTCCTTGCAAAGATTAGAAATTAAGCAAGGAAAGAAAAAAGAACCCTTATCTTTTGAGCTACATACAAAAATCTCATCACAAATAATTTTTCCAATGTTAATGATACGATTATTCAAAATAGAATGTATGAGCAAAAGACGTGGTATATCAACGGTAGTATTGTGTGTGGTGGGCATTAAAGAAGTTTTAACAAACTTATTCCATAGTTTTGTCTCGGGTTTAAGCCGAAGGCGATTTACCGTGCCCTTGTATTTACCGTCGTTCCAACGAGTTCCCGGTAGAGTGAGTTCTTGAAGCACCTTGTCGAGTTGCTTGGGCGTGAGTTGATCAACAAAGGCTTGATGCTCGTCCTTCTCAATATAGAGCCCATAAAAGGTGTTGACATTTTCGGGGCTTATGAGTATAGCCTTGTCACGAACAAAAATATAAGGATTATCCGGGTTAGGTGAGTGAGCATAGAATTCTCTTACCCATGAGATGTTACCCGGTTCTGATTGATGGCAAAAGATTTGCCACTTTTGATGTGCAATCCTCTCGAAGATGAATGGTTCAAGGCTGAAATCTTGATGAGAGTTGGAGTATTCAAAGCCTTGTTCTTCGTAAATCTTCCGAATTTCAAACTTGGAGTGAAATCTTTCTTGAACCACCGGTGTAGCAAACTTCTTGTATCTTGGTTCTTTGGAGGAACTTGGATGAACTAAAAATTTAATTTTGGATGCCATGGATGACCTTGGTAGTGAGTTTTGTAAAAACAAAGAAAAGAAAATAAAAGAAACTAAAGAATTGCAAGATGAAAAGTAGGAATAGGTTTCTTGGAAGTTAAGGGTGATGGGTTATATAGAAAAGATAGGTAGTAAATATGGTGGGTGGGATTCATTTTGGATAGAAAATAAAGAGGGTTTCGGTTTAGGGGAAGGGTGACGGCAAGGGGGTTTAATTAGGGTAAGTTGGAAGCTTTATATAAGCCTTAGATTCAGCCTATTAATTTCCTTGTTGAAGATGTTTTCCTTCTTAGATCAAAATTCCTCTTTATCTTGAACTCTTTTCCTACAATTCAAAGACAAATCAAATAAGGATTAAAATTAAAGATAAACTAATAAAAGAAAATAAATAAAGATGTGTAAAGGGATTCTTAAACTTAAAAATATAAAAAAAGAAAATAAATCTATCCTAAAAATATAATAATAATCGAAAAAAAAATAATTAGTTCGAAAAAAAAATAATCGTAAATAATAAAAATAAAAATAAAATATCGAAAGGAGAGCATGCTCATGCATCTCCTAAGTTGACCACTTCTTTGTTACGTTCCACATGGGAACCATTGTAGTGCTTTAATCTTTGTCCATTAACTTTGAATTCATGTTTGTCAGTGATGGACTTGATTATCACGGCACCATGGGAGAATAGTTTGACAACTTCGAATGGTCCCGACCATCTTGATTTCAATTTTCCCGGGAAAAGTTTTAGCCGAGAATTGAATAAAATAACTAGTTGCCCTGGCATGAATTGTCGCGGCAATAGTTTCTTGTCATGCCATTGCTTTGTTTTCTCCTTGTAGATTCGTGCATTGTTATAGGCGAGTGCACGTAATTCTTTTATCTCGTTGAGGTCCAACAAACGCTTTTGTCCGGCACTTTCCCAATCCATATTCACGGTCTTGATTGCCCAATATGCCTTGTGTTCGATTTCCACCGGTAGATGGCATGTTTTGGCATAGACAAGTCGGAAGGGGGACATACCTAAGGGTGTTTTGAATGCAGTGCGATATGCCCAAAGTGCGTCATCTAGTCTTAATGACCAATCCTTCCTAGAGGGATTTACAACTTTCTCGAGTATACCCTTCAATTCCCGGTTGGAAATTTCTGCTTGCCCCGTTGGTTTATGGGTGATATGCCGTGGCAATCTTGTGTGATACGCCGAAGCGTTGCAACATCTTGGCAATAAGTCTATTGTCAAAATGCTTGCCTTCGTCACTGATAATTGCTCTCGGCATCCCAAACCGTGTAAATATGTTTTTCTGCAAGAATCATTGCACGGTCTTGGAATCGTTGTTGGGAACTGCAGCTGCCTCAACCCATTTAGACACGTAGTCAACGGCAAGTAGAATGTAGAGGTTGCCGAATAAAGATGGGAAAGGTCCCATAAAATCGATCCCCTATACATCGAACAATTCTACCTCGATGATGTTTTAGAGCGGGATCTAATGTCGTCTAGAGATATTGCCCGTCCTCTGGCAACGATCACATTGCTTGTAAAAGTCTTGGGCATCTTTGTACAATGTTGGCCAATAAAAACAGGATTGCAAAACTTTGGCCGCGGTACGAGTTCCTCCAAAATGTCCTTTATAGGGTGAAGAATGGCATTGCCGGAGTACATTCTGCTGCTCCTCTTCAGGGACACATCGGCGTATAACCTGATCTGCATATTGTTTAAACAAAAGAGGCTCGTCCAAAATGTAATGCTTAGCATCATGGCGGAACCGCTTCTTCCCTTGGTGAGTAAGACCATAAGGTAAAATACCACAAACAAGGAAATTAACTAAATCTGCGTACCAGGGTATTGCCGAGGCATGTGCTGCCATGGCGACTGCTCCCAAAATTGCGAGGCGTGCGCGTCAAGGGCTGCCGATGCATCGAGGGTTGCCGAGGCATGCGCTTCAAGGGTTACCGAGGCGTGCGCATCCATAGTTGCCGAGGCAACTAAAAGTTGCTCATCCAGGAATGCATCGCATATCTCTAGATCCGCGCCCTTCTCCCTATTGCGTTCTAAACGTGATAAGTGACCGGCCACTTGATTTTCTGTTCCTTTCTTGTCCTTAATTTCAATATCAAATTCTTGTAAAAGTAATATCCAACAAATCAAACGAGGTTTGGCATCCTTTTTAGCAAATAGATATTTGATTGCCGAATGGTCCGTATCAACAATTACCTTTGTACCAATCAAATAGGATCAGAACTTGTCAAATGCAAAAACTACAGCTAGTAACTCTTTCTCCGTTGTTGTGTAATTCACTTGAGCACTATTAAGAGTTTTACTAGCGTAGTATATCACATGGAAGGTCTTACCTGTGCGTTGGCCTAGGACTACTCCTACCGCAAAATCACTTGCATCACACATGAGCTCAAAAGGTAGCGTCCAATCTGGTGGAACGATAATGGGTGCCGTGGCAAGCTTTTCCTTTAGGGTTTCGAATGCTTGGGGCGCAAGAATCATCAAAATCGAAGACTTTATCCCGTTCAAGCAAATTGCACAAGGTTTTAGTGATTTTAGAAAAATTATGAATGAACCTCTTGTAAAAACCTGCATGTCCAAGAAAGCTTCGAATTCCTTTAACCGAACTTAGTGGGGGTAATCTCTCGATCACGTCCACCTTGTCTTTGTCTACTTCAATTCCCTTCGATGAAATCTTGTGGCCGATCACTATTCCTTCATCTAGCATAAAATGGCACTTCTCCCAATTGAGGACTAAATCAGTTTCTTCACATCTTGCCAACACCTTCTCTAAATTACCGAGGCAGCTGTAGAAGTCATTACCAAAAACAGAAAAATCATCCATGAAGATCTCAAGAAAGTCTTCGACCATGTCTGAACAGAGTGCCATCATGCATCTTTGGAAGGTTGCCGGGGGCGTTACATAATCCGAACGGCATCCTTCGAAAAGCATAAGCACCGTATGGGCATGTGAAGTTTGTCTTTTCTTGATCTTCTTGTGCTATGGCAATTTGATTGTAACATGAATAACCATCAAGAAAACAATAAAAGGGTTTACCTGTAAGAAGGTCAAGCATTTGATCAATAAAGGGTAATGGGAAGTGATCTTTCCTAGTGGCTTTGTTTAGCTTTCGATAATCCATACAAACCCTCCAACCGGTCACAGTCCTGGTTGGAATGAGTTCATTGTTTTCATTACTTACCACCGTTATACCTCCTTTTTTCGGTACACATTGTACCGGACTTACCCACGTACTATCAGAGATAGGGTATATAATGCCAGCGTCAAGCCACTTGATGACTTCTTTCATTACAACCCTTTTCATGGCATGATTCAGTCTCTTCTGGGCCTCAATTGAAGGTTTGTGATCATCTTCCAACAAAATCTTGTGCATGCACACTGCCGGGCTAATTCCCTTCAAGTCGGCAATTGTCCACCCTATTGCCTTCTTGTGTAGCATCAATATTTTAATCAGCTTCTTTTCCTGCTCAGGTTGTAACTTAGAAGAAATAACTACAGGCAATGTATTATCGGTTCCTAAGTATGCATATTTTAGTTGCTCTGGCAACGGTTTCAACTCAAGAATCGGTGGTTGTTCAATAGAGGGCTTTTCAAGCTTACCTTCCTTACCCGAGTAATCTAGTGGTTCAAAGTATGTACCTGGTCGATTGACTAGCCAATTTGCCTCTTCTTGTTGTTCCTCATCGACCGGTTCTTCATACTCCTCAAGTTCCTCTTGATTGGCAATGTAGTTGCCGAGGCAACTAAATTCCTCGTCGAAGTTAAACTCTGCTTTGGCATGAAGAAGTTGGCATTCTTCTAGATCATCGGCGTGCCTGTGTTTGGAACACATTTAGTTTAACTTGCTGGTCATTCACCCTCATTGTGAGTTCTCACTTTTCAACATCGATCAAGGTTGTCCCTGTTGCTAGGAATGGTCTCCCGAGAATGATAGGTGCATGCTCATCTGCTTCACAATCCAAAAGAATAAAGTCAGTGGGAAAAATAAATTTATTGACTTTTACCAGTATGTCTTCAATTTTTCCCTCTGGATGCACATAGGATCTGTCGGCTAGTTGTAGCATAACTGCTGTAGGTCTTGCCTTCCCGATTCCTAGTTTCTGGAAAACCGATTTAGGCATCAAGTTTATGCTAGCCCCAAGAACACATAATGCTTTCCCGACATAGTGGTTTCCAATGGAACAGGGTATTGTAAAACTTCCGGGATCCTTCAACTTGGGTGGCATACAATTGTGCAACATGGCCATGCATCCCTCTGTTGCGGAAACTGTTTCAAACTCTCCTAGCCTTGTTCTCTTGGACACAATGTCTTTAAGGAACTTGGCATAGTTCGGTATTTGTTCAATTGCTTCCACCAATGGCAGGTTGATGTGGACTTGCTTTAGGATATCAAGAAACTTCTTGAATTGATATTCTTGATTTTGTCGCTTCAACCTTTGTGGGAATGGTGGTGGAAGTCGGATATCTTTGATACTTTTGTTGGTCTGGAATCTGATTGATGGCATTGCTGGAACAACTGGAGTTGCCGAGGCATCATCAACTGGGGTTGTCGTGGCGTGTCTATCATTGGTTGCTGAGGCATGCTTATCGCCGGTTGCCGAGGCATGCTTATCGTTGGTTACCGAGGCATGCTTATTGCCGGTTGCCACGACAATTCCTGGTTCAGCATCTGAGGCTTTGCCGCTGGGTTCGTCTTGATCTTTTTGTGGAGTTTTGTTTGATGAGCGGGCTTGAGCCTCTTTAAGTTGTTGGCCACTTCTAGTGGTGATCGCCTTACATTGCTCATGGCCAGTTCCTCTTGCGACTTTAGGTTTTGAGCAAATTATCCGACTTGATTTTCCAATGATTTGATTGCCGCCTCTTCGTTTTGTAATCTCATCTCATCTCGGTTCTTTTAATGAAGTTACTATTCTCAGCCATATAAGATTCAGTTTTCATCATAAAAACATGTAGAGAATTTTCCAAAGAACTAGATGTTATCGGTTGTTGCTGCGGTAACTATTGCCGTGGCATATTCTGCTGGAATCCCGATGCTTGTGCATTCTGATTGTTCTGGTTTAGAGCATTGTTGGGATTACTCCATAAAAAATTCGGGTGCTTCTTCCAAGCTGGATTACTCCACATAGAAGCTGGATTCCGGATTCTGCATACATTTAGAAGAATCATGGTTACCACCATATAACTCACAAAAAGAATCCATTACCTTGACCTCATGTGTGTTGTTTGGTTTCTGCATGTTCTAGACCATCTTGGTTAAAGTGGCCAATTGTGCCGAAATTGAGTCTGATGATCCTAGTTCATGTATTGTGGCTTGGCGTCTAACTCCTCCTCTTCTAGTAGAGGGGAATTGATAATCATTCTTGGCAAGCCTATTTAGAATTTGCATTGCTTCCTCCGGTGACTTATCTAGGAGTATGCCATTTGTCGAGGCATCTAGCATCATCCTTGTTGGTGTATTCACGGTGTTGTAAAACATTGTTACTTGTGTCCACACCGGGAATCCATGTAGGGGGCATTTGTGTAGAAGTTCTCTGTATCACTCCCAAGCCTCGTACATGGATTAATCATTTGCCTACCGAAAAGAAGTAATGTCGTTACGAAGCTTATCAGTCAAATTTGTAGGATTAAACCGAGCAAGGAAATCACGATAAAGATCGGTCCAAGATCCTATTGATCTGGCAGGAATGCTATTCAACCATGCTTTCGCCCTATCCCTCAGTGAATAGGGGAATAATCTTAGTCGTAAAACATCGGGGGTGACTCCGTGTATTTTGAATGAGTTGCAAATCTCGAGGAAAGATTTAAGATGTTGTCGTGCATCTTCAGTTGCTGAGCCGCCAAATTGACCAATTGTGTTGATCATATTAAACATCACCGGTTTCAATTCAAAGTGGTCAGCTTCAATTTCAGGTGCGACAACTCCTGGATTAAGTCCATCAAGATCTTTTTCAAGATAGTCTCGAATAGTTCTGTTTCGTGCAAGAATCACTCCTCCTCCTGCTGGAACATCTTAATTCATATTGCCGTCTTGATTAGCTATTGCTACTCTTAACGTTCGTCTAAGTCTTTGTAAGGTTCGTTTGATTTCTAGATCAAAGGGATATTCTGGTGTAATCGGTCTCGCCCTAGTCATATACCAATGCAAAACCAAAGTTTGTTAGCACTTTGAATCTTAAACAAGAAAAATAAAAAGAAAGTGCAAGAAAATAAAAACAAAGTCGGTATTGCCAATCCCCGGCAATGGTTCCGTAATAAGTGCTCCGCAATTGTGCAAGTGTACACGTCGCAAGTTATAGTATAAAAGATATCGTTTCCACAGGGATTGGTGCCACTTCAAGAATCTAATCTCTTGCACTATAAAAAGTAAAAACACAAATAGAAGATTATAGGAGTTTAAACTAATAACTAAACTAGAAAACAATAAAGTAAAAGAATAGATGAGATCAAATGAGAGAGATAGGCCAGGTTATCGTGAGTTGAGGTGTGATAGCCGATTGGATCGTCTTGGTAAAAGAGTGCAAAGGCAACTCAGTTGCCGTGGCAACTTGCACAACGGGGTTGCCTTGGCAACTAATCGATGGTTGCCTGGGCGACTAGTTGGGCAACTACTTGGGCGTTTGGGCAGCAACCTCAAGGTTTGGCAGAGCGTTCTTCAATGGTTTCTTCTTATCCCTAAGTCGAAACTCTAGCTACTTGTGCATGCCTTGATAATACATCTCTGCGTGAATCAAGGGTGAACAACAACCAATATTGCGCTCCTTTTAGCCGTAGAAATCCTTAACTTATTCCTAAGCCGAATTAATCTTCACCATCAATAGATTGAATGAAGATCATATTCATTCGTTTCTTGAATCTAACTCTCCCGATATTAGATAAATAGATGAAGTTACGAGATCCTCTCCCAATTCACTCGCAAACAAGAATAAGAACCAAGAATGAATAAACCTTGAACAGAAAAGTGCAAACTCTTATTACCTAAACAAAATCCAATAGTTTCTCACAACCACAAGACACAATAACCTTAGCCAAATAGATTTAGTTCATGGCTAGGTTCCAAAGAAACACAAGATAAAGAATCCGTAGCATGAACCTAATTGAACAAGAAAGAAAAAGATGAAGGATGGATTAAGCTTTGTCAAAATCCTCCTTGCCCTTGATGCTTGTCGAAAATTCTCTCCTCTCTCCCCCTTGGAGTTGACGGCTTGGTGATCTATTTATAGGGCTAGGTCAAAGTCCTCATTTGAGGAGGAAGTTAAGTTGGAATATCTTTAAAGAATATAATTCTTTATTATAATTATATTCCTTCTAGAACTTCTCCTATCTTCTTGGAATTTAATTCTTCTTTAACCTCTTCATGGAAATCAAACTCCTTTGGGATTTAGCTGTGTTCCACGTCATCTTGGGCTTGTCTAGTCATCAATTTCGACTACCATATCACCTTATTCTTTGTCGACAATTGCCCTGGCAACTGGCTCGACGTCTCCTTCATGCATTGCCCTGGCAACTAGCTCGACATCTCCTTCATGCATTGCCCTGGCAACTAGCTGGCCTTGCTTTGGCAAGTGATTCTGCACATACACACAAAACACACCAAAGCAGCATTTTTTCTCACAAAAACAACCAAGTTATGTAGTCAAGCTCAACGATGGAAGGAAACATGGATTAATGCATGAATGACTAATTATGTAACTAATATGAGCCTAAGTCTAACAATAATATGAGTAAAAATGGTAAGAAAAATAGTACTTTTGAACACTTATCAACGGTACTCCATGCAGTCTTACATTCTACTTAATATACAGTCTAGCCAACCGATCAAAGGTGAAATCCATACGTACAGGTAAGAAGTGAACAAACTTGGTTAAACGATCCACGATCACCAAATCGCAACATGCTTTCTCTGGGTCAACGACAAGTCCGTAACAAAATCCATTGTCACTCTATCCCACTTCTATTGGGAAATTTGAATGAGCTGAAGCAAGCCCGAATGAACCTAATGCTCCACCTTTACTTGCTGACACACAAGACACTTGGTTACAAATTCAGATATATCTCTTTTCATGCTTAGCCACCAATAGAAGGAACGAAGATCCTGAAACATTTTGTTACTCCCAGGATGCACGATATACGGACTGCGGCGTGCCTATCTAAGAATATGATCCCGAAGATCCTTCAATGCCAGAACACATAATCAGCCCTTAAAGTACAAGAATCCACCATCTCGTATATCGAAGTTAAATTTTTCACCTCTTTGAACTATTACGATCTTGGCAAAAAGGTCATCGTCCATAACTTGCATCCTTTTTATCTCTTGTATCAAGGTAGGTTCCACTCGAAGTTTGGCTAGCAACCCATCGTCCTCGGTCATCCATAACCGAGCGAACATCGCTCTCAAAACTGACATAGATTTTCGGTTCAAAGCATCGGCCACCACGTTGGCCTTACCGGGATGATACTCTATGATGCAGTCATAATTCTTTAGCAACTCAATCCATCTCCTTTGCCTCAGATTCGACTCTTTTTGAGTGAGGAAATATTTCAAACTATAGAATAGCATTTCTCCCTGTAAAGGTAGTGCCTCCAAATTTTTAAGGTGAAGATAAATGCCGCAAATTCAAGATTATGTCACACAACAAGGCATCACTAAAGACCACATAATCCTTTCCCGGCTTAGGTTGCGTCAATATCGGGAACTCCGTAAGGTACGCCTTTAATTGCTCAAAACTTTGTTGTTTCTTCTCAGTCCACTCAAAAGGGATTTCCCTCTGTAGGAGTTTGGTCATAGGCCCCGCTATGATCGAGAAGCCCTTGACGAACCGCCTATAATACCCGGTAAGTCCAAGAAAACTATGAACTTTTGAGATATTCTTAGGGGGTTTCCACTCAACTACTGCTTGGATTTTTTTAGGATCAACACGGATCCCATCCGCAGAGACAATATAACCCAAAATCGCCACTTCGAAAAGCCAAAACTCACATTTACTGAACTTAGCATAAAGCTTCCCCTTTTTTAAGGTCTAACGGACAACTCACAGATGGTAATCGTGCTCTACCTCTGAGCGTGAGTACACCAAGATGTCTTCTATGAAAACCACTACAAACCAGTCTAGGTAAGGCTGGAAAATCCGGTTCATTAGGACCATAAAAGTTGTAGGTGCGTTGGTAAGCCCAAATGGCATTACCAAGAACTCATAATGTCCATACCGTGTCCTAAAAGTGGTCTTTTGGACATCTTCTTCTACTTCTACCACCTTCAACTAATAGTAGCCCGATCTTAAATCAATCTTTGAGAACACGTAAGCACCTCTTAACTGGTCATTATGCTCGATAAAAGGAATGAGGGAAGCTCCAATAGAAAAATATTGAAAAGGAAAAATACTTCGAAGATGAACCTGTTCCCATGCAATAGTCAGGAATTCTTGGCGGTATCGAGCCGGAACAACCTGTTCTTCCTGAATACCCCGATTCAAGGCCAAAGAATTTCCTGCCGCTACCATATAATATTCTTCTCGACTTGGGGATAAATAAAGCATCTGTGCTTTTTTTGATCTCTCAAAGATTTTATAAAATGGACTTTCTAGAGACCCCCAATGACCAATCCTGGCATGAATTGCTAAGGATCCAATAAGTCCAACATTGATCCCTTCAGATGTGTCAATTGGGCAAATGCGTCCATAGTGACTAGGATAGATATCTCGTATCTGAAAATTAGCAGTTCGCCCGGTCAAGCCTCCGGGGCCTAAATAACTCAGTTTTCTCCCATGAACTATTTGTGTCAATGGATTTGTTCTATCCAAAACTTGAGACAATGGGTGCAATCCGAAAAAGGATTCATAAGTGGTTGTTAATGGAGTCGAAGTTACCAAATTCTGAGGAGTCGGTATCAATTTATGCCTAATTGCTCCGCATATAGTTCCTCTAACTATATTTTCTAAACGAACCATAGCCAATCCGAATTGGTCTTGTAAGAGATCCGCTATAGAACGATTACGCTTATTTTTCAAATGATTCATATCGTCAAGTGTACCCATTCCAAATTTCATTCCAATCAAATGATCAGCGGCTGCCAATATATCTCGCGGTAACAAAAATGTATTGTTCTGAGGTATATTAAGATTCAATCTCTGGTTCATATTTCGTCGACCAATCCTTCCTAATTCACATCTTTGCTGAAAGAATTTCTTTTGTAATTCCTTACACAAGGATTCAGAAAATATCGGATCCCCGCCTACACAAGAAAATTGTTGATAAAACTCCAAAATGGCATTTTCTTTTGACCCAATTTTTTTTCCTTATCGGTCAGGAAAGACAAGAAAATTTCAGGGTAGCAAACATTCTCTAGAATTTCTCTTAGCTTCAAACCCATAGCTGATGATAGAACTAGAATAGATATTTTCTGTTTCCTACTTACACGAGCCCATATCCTTGCTTTTCTATCAATCTCTAGTTCTAACCTCCCCCCATATCGTCGATCCTTGGGAGGGGATAACGGTTCTTCACTGTTACCTTATTAAGCTGTCGATAGTTAATGCACATCCTCATTGACCCATCATTTTTCTTAACAAACAGGACAGGTGCACCCCAAGGTGAGATTCTCGGTCGGATGAAACACCCTTCTAACAATTCTTGGAGCTGACTCTTTAACTCTCTCAACTCGGTGGGTTCCATACGATACGGTGCTATCGACACTAGTATTGTCCCAGGCATCACCTCAACTCTAAACTCTAACTCTCAATCAGGGGGTAATTCGGGTAGCTACTCAGGAAACACATCAACAAACTCTCTAACTGTCGGATGATTCTCTAACACTGGGCTCTCAACTCTGGTATCTACTGCACGAGCCAAGAAGTCTTCACAACCCTCTTGAATCAACTTCTGAGCTGCCAAGGCTGACACCACATTTGCAAGACAATGATTCTTTCCACTTCTAACCACAAGCCTAGACCCATCCGAAACACGAAGTTTCAAACTCTTAGTCCTACAACCCAAACTTGCATCGTGTTTAAAAAGCCAATCTATCCCTAAGATGACATCAAACTCCTAAAACGGTAGCATCATTAAATTTGCAGAAAACATTGAACCTTGAACCTCTATAGGACATCTCCTATAGACCTTATCAACTAGCACGGCATACCCCAACGAGCTAGTCACCTGAACTCCCACCTCAAGATCTTCGGTAGGTATGCCTTACTGCTCTGATATCCCACTACGGATGTAGGAATGGTAGACCCCAAATCCATAAGGGCAACAATAGGAATAGAAAATAAGGTGAATATACTTGAGATAACATTTGTAGCCTCGAAGTCTTCTTGTGCCTTGTCTACATACTATCTCGCGAGAGCTCTTGTTATTGACTGGAATGTACCACCACTCTGGTTCCTGATACATGGCTCGCCCCTCCTCTAGCAAAATCGCGGCCCCTTTGAGCTGTAAAAGAGTTCCTCTGATTTTGAACTGAGGCTGCATCCAAAGCCTCATGACAGTCTCTCAAGAAGTGGTTTGGCGATCTACACCCATAGCATACCTTCGCATTGTTGTAACACTCCCTATGGTGCTTACGCCTACACTGGGCACATGCTCGTGCATAAAATCCTCTAGGCGAGCCTCCAGAACTCATAGAAGAAGAAGAGTTAGGCCTCCTACGCCCCATAGAGGCAGACCTGCGATCGGACCTTTCTAACTAGTTTGATGCCCTATTTCTCTGATTCTAATTTCCTCGATTCCTCCTTGAAGAGGACTAAGATTGATTAGAGTGGGAATAACTTCCTCTACTTGCATTGATATGGCCCCCATGCCGACTATACGTCAATCCTTGCACTTGCTTAAGGGACTTGGCACTAGCGGCCAAATTGAAAAACACCTTTGGTGGGTATGCTGTCAAGAACGTCTGTATTTCTTTTCGCAACCCTTTTCTGAACCACTTAAATTTCATCTTCTCTGTGGTAACAAGTTCTGGAGCATACCTACTCTTGTTTATACTCATAAACTGGTCGATTCCCTTACACCAGATGGGTAAACCGGTCTCGCAGACTATCCATGTGAGCTTCTCCAACATACTGTTTCTCGAACTCATCAAGAAATTCTTCCCAAATGGGCCGGTTAGGATACTAACCTAACTCTATCGTCTCCCACCACTCACGAGCATTCTCCTTCAGAAGAGAAAGAGCACACTTCAACTTGTCTCTCAGCTCCAGAACCATTTGACGTAAGATCCAACACGTATCCCTCAACCATTGATCTATCTTGATTGGATTATCTTGTCTGGTCCACAAGAAATCAGTTGCACCATTTCTACAAAGCCTCTCGATCGGGGCTTCTCGAGGGGTAGCAGGAGTTCTTGGGATAACCCTCACCATCTGATTCAACGCCCTATACAAATGGGAGAAGTAATTGGCTCCTTGGTGCCCCTCACTCTCTAACTTTTCCTCGGTATCTAAGATAAAATCCTCCTCGAAGCTCTCCTCTATAGAGCCCCAACTCTCCTCCGGATCATGAAATCTTCTAGGCATATTCAACTACACAGATAACAAACAAGGTTACTCCATCGGATATTCAGTTTTAATATGAGTATGACTTCGATTTACGGGCATGTATTTACTAGACACCTTTTTTATGACTCTCTAATACCCTGAGGTTCCTAGAACTAGCTAAACCTAAGCTCTGATACTACTAAATGTAACACCCTAAACCCGGTGTCACATTGGGCCCCAAGCTCAAACCCATTTATAAAAAATCTTCAAGCGAGTTTAGCCTAAATCCAAAGTTTTCATAAAACATCATAAATTAAAAAGAGTAGTACAAATATTCAAACGTTACTTTAGAGCTCTAATTTAAAACATATCAATTAAAAACATTCGATATGGAAAAAAATCATTAGGAGTTACAGATACAAAACATAACGGTCCTATGAATACATTGTCCCTACAAATCTAAGTACTGTACTCTTCACATATCGATGTACTAAAGTCCTACTCCGATGGCTCCTTGCAAATACGCAGCAACCTAGAGACCTGCGTAAGGAAATAACAATTCCAAATGTTGAGTTTGAAAGCTCAGTGGATACACCTCTATTCTACTATGCTTCATGCAAATCATAAACATAAGTATGTAGTCAACAATGATTAAGCAAGTATGAATATCAAGTGGCGCTACTCTGATTTCCTAAACACATGGGATCAACATAATCAATCATCAATCAATTTAAAGGCTCTCAAGTTCCACATACCATACCCTACCACATAGGAGTGAGGTCGGGTCACATAGCATCGGTACATACACTCCGGGTGAGGCCAGGTCACGCAGCATCAGAACATACACCCTGGGTGAGGCTGGGTCACATAGCATCGGAACATACACCCTGGGTGAGGTTGGGTCATTCCTCGAGTACATACGGATGAGGCCCAGGTCACATAGCATCGGTAACCTCCATCCTCCTCAACTTAGCATGGTGTTGCAACACAATCTTGGGCATCCAGACCCCTTCAACCAAGTGTGCGCACTGCACGACTCAACATTACCATATCAATACATCAACAACTTTTACCATCAAAAGGCTTACTCACATTTAAGTCTCATTTTATTCTTATTTATTCGTATACAGAGTTAAACATCCAGTTCTCAGTTTTATAACTTATTCCATGCCTTTAAGGATCCATAGGGACCTTTACTTCGAATTATGAAACTCCCGAACGAAACATCAAATTTCTTGGGCAGATTGCTCGGTGATTACCGGTACTCATATATGGGTATCAGTACTCCCCTCAATGTATCGGTACTCCTCTATGGGTACCGATACTCATTTTAGGTTCAAAAGAAATAAATCCCCAAGCAATACCGATACGCCCATCTCTATATCGATATTGGATACTGGTACGTGAATCAACCCGTACTGATTCCCACCCATATCAGTACCCTCACCTACCCGTACCAGTACACAAAAGCCTTTCTTAGGCAGTAGAACAGTGGTACCGATATGCCATAGCATACTGTTACGTGAACACGCTACTTGAATTCTATTTAAGCTAGAGGTACTGATACTCAAAAAGCCGTACCTCTATGCCCTTCATAACTTGACTCTTTCTTTAGAGAGGGGTACCGGTACTAGACTACCATGCACCTGCACACAAACCTAGATTTCTAGGTCTGGGTTCGAATTTTACACCTTCAACCCCCAAACCAACTTGATAACCCCTAAAACTTGACCTACAACTTATTGAAGGTGTTTAAGGTCAGTTTCTACCAATTTTACAAGTTATTAACACCAATATTAGATTTTTCCATTAACACCCATCAAGAATATTCAAGCATACTTAAATCACCAAATTGACATACAAAACAATCATCTTTATGATATGGAGGAAAGAAGGAATTGGAAGTGTACTAACCTTCTTCAAAATACCAGCAAACCTTGATTCTACCAATTTAAGCCTTCCATTTTCCTTGAGCCTTAGAGTGCTCACTAAGCTCTTTGACAAAAGATGGGTGGTAAACGTGTTACAACACTAGTGGGGAGATTAGAAAGCTAAAAACACAATTTATACCAAGAATGGATCCTCCAACACCCCATTCTCGTTCTTCCTAAGAACCCCCACCAAAACCCCTTCATCCACCATGTTAAACCAAACTTACCTTGAATAATATATCCTTCCAAGCTGTTTACAACTCCCTCACAAAGGAAAACATGATTCTTGCTCCCACTCTAAAAGATTCAACCTTTGGTGGAAAAGTTTGAGCAAGGGTATGAGTTTTGAAGAGGGAAGGAGACAACCAACATGGTGATCTCATTTCTCTACATATACAGAAATTAAAGTCCTTTTCCCTTTCTTTTTCGTCCCATAGCATTTCCCACATTACCCTTATGTTTTTCTTCAAAAATCCATGCCCAAACAAAGACTCAAGCCCAAAAAGGGTCATAAAGCCCAATATCAAGGCCCACATGCGGAGTCCGCACTCCTGACTAACCTGACCCTTGGATTTTGAAATTCGGGTCGTTATAGTTTTTAATCAGACTTTTCCCTTAATTTAGGTTGTTTTTAAATGGTTTTTAAAAGGTTAATAAATAAAAATAAAATATATTTAATTAAAAGGATTTCTTTTAACCAAATTTATTTTCTTACGTAACTACTTTTGCTCTCAACTTTCTTAGAAGCCAAACTGCCAATTTTACTCTAAAATGTCCAGGAATCGTCTCTTTTTGATTCCTTAATTAATTCCTTTGATTTCTACATCAAATCCTACTTGCTTTCTTGGAGATTTCATTCAAATCATGCCAATTAAGGGGGAAGTCAACTATTAGAGGTGATTTTCATTTCTCTCCTCTAATCAAAGGTTCTTTACTGAAATTCACAAGTTCTTGATCCTTTACAATTGATTTTTATTATGTGTTAATGAATAAATCACGATTAAAAGATTTTAATTGAGTTTTGATAAGAAATTTGGTAGATCTTGATAATAGATATAAGTTGTGTTGATTCTAATTGATATAGATCACATATAAGATATGTTTTAATGTTATGTGAAGAGATTAATAAAAGGAATCCCCAAACTAAGTTAATTGCTATTTTTCTAGGTGGTAAATAGTTAGATTTTGTGGTGTTCTTGGTGTTAAAAAGTTGTTGGAGAAATAAGTTTGTTAAATTGATGTTTTTAGATGTAGAATAACGTTATTAAGATGTTAAAATCATTAGGTTATGGCTGGGCCTTGTTTAGTTTGGGTTTAGTGATTTTTTGGTTGTTCTTGGAACGCGATTGGTGGTTTTTGGTGAGGTGAAATTGAGAAGAGATGTTGCTGGGATTAGTGATGCATAGTAATGCATTAATCCTCTGTTTTTGTGTGGGTAAAACAGGGGAGACGGATCCTTCAGCAATTGGAGAGGTTTTGTAGGCTTTGGAAGCTTGATTTCGCATCGGAAAGTGGAGTTTTGTGTTCTAGGTGAATGGAAACATGGTTTATAGCTTATTAAAGGTTTGAAGGTGATTTTTGGAAGTTTAGATTAAGTTTGAAACACTTTTCTAAGCTCAGAAGTAAGTATTGGACGTTTTCGCTCTTGTTTTTGGTTATGCAAAATACAATCTCATGCACGTGTTTATGATTTGGATTACCTAGTGTGTCCTCAAAAGTGCTACTTTTCATATACATATTGCCATGATTTTGCTTGAATTTGAGTACATATTTGTACACTTAGCTAGTAGAATCATGCAGTTTCATTAAGGAGTTGAGGAACATTTCCTTTGCCAGAGTAAATGTGTATTTCTTTATTGTGGTGAGCAGGGCCGGTTTGGCAGAGCAAAGCAAGAGGATTAGAAGAGAAATGCCAAGCACCCTTGGCAATAAGTTTCAAGAAGAGTTTTGCCAAGAACTATTGGCAATACCAGCCCGAGAAAATAGGACCGGATCAAACTGTGAGAAAATAGTATTGGATCAAACTCTGAAAATAGTACCAGATAAGATGGCAGAAAAATAATGCCAAGCTTGGTTGGAAAAGATCAGAGGTTGATGACATCAACCCTAAATTTCAAATGGAGATATAGACGGATAAGAAGATAAGAAGATAACACGCTTATTCTTCTGCACAACCAATTTTTGAATTTGAAACCCCTTCTAGGGTTTCCACGCATGCCTATTTAAAGAGAGTTTGATCGATGAGCCAAAGGGGGAAAGTGAAAAAAAAGGGAGGTTTTGCGCTAAAGAAGATGAAGGCTTGAACTTGAGAAGAGGTCCGCAATAATGGAGAAGGAGGAATCGGAGACAACAAGATCAACGACTTGAAGATTCCATGAGACATCTGGAATCTATTAAAGGGTTACATCGAAAGACCTCCTTCCTTGCCTTAGTTTCTTACTGATCTTTTTCTTTCTCGTGTTAAATAATGATTTCAAATTTATACTTGTTTTGAATTACCCTAGCCATGAACTAACTCTTGATTGGTTAGGGGATGTTTACGACAAACGCTTGGTTTATGTTTGGTTTTTAATAATTTAAATGCCTTGGCATTATTCACTGTCAGCTAGTACTTAATTTTCCTAAATTCTTTGCCATACAAAAGTTGGTATTGTATGCTTATTGCACCTTAATATCTTAACAGACTTAGGGGGCAACAATCAGTTGTCAGGTACTAAGGAGAGAAACTTCGACAAAAGATGTTCAAGTGGATGATCTTACACCTAAAGTGAATCTACCCCTTAGGAGTATAGATTGAAACTTAATCAAGTTAATTAATGAAAAACTTTGCTATAGACATATAGGGTTTTACCGTGGTTAACTTAGGGTATTGACATCGACAGAGGTAATACTATTCTTGAAATCTTCTTGGCAATAAATCCAAGGTAGGACATTATTAGTAGCTGGCGTAGCTAGTGTGAAATCTAGACATCCTTTGCCAAATCTTTGTTATCATTCTTGCACCCATTGCTTGCCAGATTGTTATCATTTCATCATTGTAATCTTCACTTTACTCTAGTTTATTTTACTTTTAGTTATCTTACTTTATTCGTTACCTTAATCTATTGCCATCCTCAATCTATTGACATCATCTTTTATTTTCCAATTCACAAGTGTTAATCGTGGCAATTAATTCATATACAATCCCTGTGGAGACGATACTCACTCACTACTATATTACTTGCTGACCGTGTATACTTGCACGCAAAAGACGAATCCTTGGCATTATTTACTTACATATTTACACTGATTCTTCAATCTTTTTCCACGCGATATTTCGTCAACAAGTTTTTGGCGTCGTTGCCAGGGATTGCAACGAGATTAGTTGTTTTGATTTTTACTTGTTTTCATTTTTTTGATTATTTTACTTCATTTGGTATATATACAGGATAAGAAGATAACGTCAAGAAAAGGCTCATAACGGGAATGGTGAGTTAGGAAGTATCTTAAATAATGCCAATATCTAGGAAGTATCTTAAATAATGCTCATGCCAAGACTATTATAGATGCCTCAGCAAATGGTTCATTGCTGGATAAAATTATAATAATGTGTATGCCATCCTTGAAAGAATTTCCACCAATGATCTTTAATACCTTACCACCAGATTGGGAGCTGAGATGAGAGCAGTTGGAAAGTTGGAACTTGAGGCACTTTCATTTATCAATGTTCAAACTGCCAACCTCACTAATATAGTGACGACAATGCAAAAGCCTGCTAAAGTCCAATAAGTAAAGGCATTGGAACTATTTTGCACTATTTGTGGAGAGGATCATAATGTGGAAGAATGCCCCACCAACCCAAAATCGGTAAATTTTATTGGCAATTTCAATCGTAATTTTAACTTACATTCCAATACTTACAATGCAAGTTGGAAGCAACATCCGAACTTTTCATGGTTAAACCATTGTGGTTACCAGTTTAATGCCAATGCTCAGCACTAGTTTTGTAACACCCATGATGTATATTCGTAGTTGAATATACATTATAGATGTTACCTAAACATGCTACTGAAAGTTAAGCTTAAATTTTTTTATCCCTATACGATTCATCGTCTAGCTGATTAATTAAACTATCATTATAATTCAATTTAATGCATTATATACTATAAGTAAGTAAATAGTTTACATGCCCACTAGAGATTGTCATAATTTAGAATGTCTTACTGATGTTCTGCAGATTGTACCTTGAACAGCATGCTTGACTCCTCTTCAAGTGCTCCAACTTGACCTACGTGTAAAACAACATCACACGCTAAGTACGAACTTAGTGAGGCAGTTAAACTTATTTATTTTAAAAACATGAAATTATGTAATACAATGTGTCATATATAAAAGTGCATTTTTTCCATAACATGGCAAGTATATCACAATGTATATATGTCATGTATCATAACTATCATATAAATCATGTTATTATTGTATAATATATTCTCTATCATGGACATGCTTTCATCATGTAATCATTTACATATCATGTACTCTATCATGATCATGCTTCCTTTATGCCATCATTTGCATAACATGTATTCTATCATGTATGTCATGTTCTTCTTGGTCATGTGACATATAACTTCTTTTTCATGTATCATGTGTTCATGTAACATTTGTATCATGTATCATATAAAATATGTAGCAAGTAACATGTAACATCGGAATCATATATCATGTAACATCTGTATCATGTATCATGTAACATCTCTATCATGTAACATCTCTGTCATGTAACATTTCTATCATGTATCATGTTCTTTCATGTAATCATCTTGTTATATTGTCATCGTGTCTGGCTAGAGGCCCATGGAAACCCCGTAGCCTATCTGCACCGTAGTGCCTTGTAGAGTACGTACTCGAGAGGACGCTCTTTGCTCCTCATATAAGGACGCTCTTTGCTCCTTATATTAAAACACCTCGTTAGTGCATTTTGCACTATGGGCTTGGATCCCCAGGGTGTATCTTGTTTCATTTTAATCTTGTTATTATCCATATTTCATGTATGCATAATACACCATCATTTATGCAAACAATAATCCGTACCTGGTATTCCATCAATCTCGCCATGTTGAGCAATGTATCACACCACGTATCATAGAGAAATGCAATGCCAATTTCAACATAATTCAAACATATAGAAATGCACTCACCTGGGCCATTTATTAACTTGCCTCACTAAGCTCTATTCGATCTTTTCCTTTATAGAACCTCGAATATTCTTTTGGTTTGAATCCAACTTCATTTATCACACGAATGTAAATAAACATTTGTTAGATTCACCTCTAATAATATTTTTATCAAACTATCTAATCATTCAACATTAAAATTTTCCATAAATTTCCTTTCTTCCTTACACTGTCAAAAACCTCATTTTGGTCCTTAATAACCATTTTGAACTTCAAATAATTCCTCCAAGCTTGCTAACTAACGTTAGATATAAAATGTCTCAAATTCCATTTTCTGACAGCTTGCACTCCCTTTGAAGATTTATTTCTATAAAATGATCTAAAACTCAGAATTCGAATCCTTTTGTTCTGAAAGACACTAGATTCGATAAGCTTTTTAGCCATATAAATTAATAGCCCAAATTCAACTTGTACGATTTATGACATTTTCAAAGTCAAATTTCAGTGTTGATTTCAGAACAGCCTGCTACACTGTTTTCTAACCTTTCGTCACTTAAAAATTCATATCTTTTGATATATGAATTGAAATCAATCACCGTTTGTTTTAAACGAAACTAGATGAATAAACCTTTACATTGATATAAAATTCACCATCTAACCATTTTTGTAGAATTTATGGTGAATTTTCAAACTTACTGCCAAATCCAATTTTCCTACCCAACTTCCATAAATAACTACAAACTTTATATTAATTTCTCCTTACTTTGCTATTTGTCAATTTGGTCCCCTTACTTGATTCAAACCACTAATTTATTACTTTCTTCATCAAATAATTATTAAAAAATAATCCCCTCTAATTTTTCATTCTTTCCGAAATAGTCACTAAAAATGCAAAGATAAGGATTCAAGCTTCTTAACTTTGCAAATTAGTCCTCAAATCGACATTACTACTTGAATTCTATTATTTCAACTAAAATTCAGATTTAATCCTTCTCCAAAACCTCATTTCCGAATTGGTCACTTAACTTTGACAATTTGTCAAAATGGTCACTAATTCGATTCAACATCGGTTTAACATTCTAACTTCAATTTTACATCTCCAACTTCAATAATAACATAAATACACTTCAAAATCATAAAAATTCAGATTAGTCCTTTAACTTTCAGAATTTCTGAAATGGTCCCTATACCTTTAATTTCGGGTTTTGTTTCCAAATAACAAATTCAAGCTTACTAGATCATTTATCTAACATCACAAACCCTAAATCAAACTTGAATCCATAAACCGTAATCATCTTTATACAAACTAAAATATGTAGGGTTTAAATCTCAACTCAATAACATGATTTTAACATTATACTAGCTTGATTTCGACTTGAATTTTATCATGAAATCATAAAATTCCAAAAGCTCCAAACTTTTTCCATAAACCATATTTTCTTCTCATGCCAAATTCTCATCAATCAAGCATGTTTTCCATGAATTATTTACACCAAAAGATAGAGCTTGAAGAGTAGAACAACTTTGCAGTTGAAAATATTACCTGAAAATCGAGTTTCGGGCTTGAATCAAACTTGGAAATTTTCTCCCCTTTCTTTCTCATATTTTCGAATGGTAGAAGATGAAGAATTATTCATCTTTTTCTACTTTGTTTTTAATTGTCTACAATTATGCCACTTGTAAATATAAATGAATTTTAAATTCATTTAAATAGTGAAATTACTAAAATGCCATTTTAATCCAATGTTTGAGATTTAATCTCATCAAAATCAATGGCCAAGATCTCATCCATGTGTATTTTTACCTTTCAAACTTTCCCTCTAAGTTTCAAAATATTTCAAAAAATTCATCCATGTCAAAGGACCAATTTGCCCTCCAACTAGACTTTATTTACAACAAGTCCTAAAAATTGCCACCCCATTAAAGTTGAACCAAATTGGTTCCATTCCAACCAGAATCATTCCAAAATATCTTAGATTTTATTTATGGCATTTATTCGATCCAAATATTCGAATTTCACTCAATACGATTTCCAAATTTTCTTTCTTTGAGCTTTATTGCTTTATAGTCACTCCATTAGAATCTAACTAAATCTAGTTAGAATCCAACCAAATATAATAAAATATTCATAAAATAATATTTTATGAATTTTCCATAACCTTTGAAACTGTCTTTAAAATTTCAACTCGATCCGAAGTACCGATAATTACCGAGAAGTTTATCAGGTACAATCCCTACTTGAAAATATTATAACAATAATCTATTATGAATATTTTTGACTCATGCTAAATCCTTTTTATCAATCAAAAACACTAACATGGAACCTTCCTTGTAGGTCACCCATCCTTGTGTTACTCTGGGCTGAGCACACTTAACAATTTTTATTCGAATCCAAAATACGATTTCCAAATTTTTGAACTTTATCGCTTTATAGCCATTAATATAAACTTTGTACGAAAAATTTGAGTAACACGGAGATGTCACTCTTGGGGGTGAACTATTCATTTGCGGGGTTAGATTACATAACTTTTGAAAATTACACTTTGGTCCCTAAACTTTTCCAAAGCTTACACTTTAACCCCCTAAACTTTCAAAAATTACATTTTGGTCACTAATAAAAATTTTAGGATATTACAATTCTCCCCCTCTTAAGAAAATCCATCCTCAAATTTTCAATGTTTACCCATTTCAAACAATTTCGGGTATTACTCCTGCATTCTCTTTTCAGTTTCCCATGTGACTTCTTCCACTTTATGATTTCTCCAAAGGACTTTAACCAGTGGAATTTTCTTGTTCCTTAACTCTTTGACTTCATATGCCAAGATTTTCACTGATGGTTACCCATATCTGGAAGTAACGCTAGTTGATAAATCACTAGTTCAACTCCTTTTAGAATACAGAATAATCTACATCCAGTGCAAAGATCTTTCAATGAGAACACCTTACAGGATTATATGGAGCGTAATGATATGACTATCCATAGTCTGCCAGCATCCATGAGGAACTTGGAATTTCAGATAGGACAGATTGTCAGCACACTTAATGTCGGACCTCCTAGCACTTTTCCAAGTGATGCAGAGAATGCTCAACGAAAAGGAAAAGAGCCAATTGTTTACCATGAGCATAAATCAGTGCCAGCAGAAGAAACTAAGGAAGCTGAGAAATGGGAAGCAAGCACTAGCAATGCTAGAACACAATCTAATGCCAACCCTACCTTGGGAACAGATTTTGATGCCATAAAGCTATATGATAAAGATATGGCAAGTGAGGAATTTGATAAACCACCCATGATGCATAAATTCATTAGCTACCGCAGGAGACCTGAATCACTGGAGTTAGATGGTAGAGTAATCCAGGCACCAAAACCATCCATTGAGGAGCCACCAAAGTTGAAACTGAAACAATTGCCAAGTCACCTCAAACATGCTTCGATACCAAAGGAGAAAGGAGCAGCAAATGCTAAGCACTACTGGGGTGTTGAGTTCAATCAAAGGTTCTCTAGACTTTCAGTAAAGAGATACTTTGGTTTTCTTAGGTGGTTGTTCAAAGCCTCCATGGCAAAATATTATCTTCCACTATGCAATCGGGAGTTTGGAATACTCAAAGGAAAGCAATTTTTTGGTTTCTATGTTGGTTATTCAAATAAAAGATTGCCACAACCTACCATCCACCAACCAAGGGCCAACGACTAAAGCACTACTGGGAAGGAGGTCAAATTAATGCCAAGGAGACCATTCTCCTTGCGAAAATTCAGTAACTTTTTGCCAACCCAGTATGGTCATTGTAAATAATTTAGTAGAGTTATTTTCTTTTTAGTACTTAAGATATCTCAGTTCTAAATTCTTAGTTTTTTATTTCTTTTTCTGTTTTAAAAGGTTTCTTTGAATCTTAGCACCGGAAATTTTGCCAAGAGACCATGTCGAGTTATGCTGCCAAGACACCCGAGGCTGAATCGACCACTCAAATACTAGTTGATGTTGTGGCATTGCTCAATTTTACCAATGTTTTTAATCAGAATTTTCGCTTAATTTAGGTTTTTTTTAAGTAGCTTTTAAAAGGTTAATAAATAAAAATAAAATATATTTAATTAAAAAGATTTCTTTTAACCAAATTTATTTTCTTACGTAACTACTTTTGCTCTAAACTTTTCTCTCAACTTTCTTAGCAGACAAACTGCCAATTTTACTCTAAAATGTCTAGGAATCTTCTCTTTTTGATTTCTTAATTGATTCCTTTGATTTATACATCAAATCCTACTTGCTTTCTTGGAGATTTCATTCAAATCATGCCAATAAAGGGGGAAGTAAGCTATTAGAGGTATTTTCGTTTTTCTCCTCTAATCAAAGGTTCTTTACTGAAATTCACAAGTTCTTGATCCTTTACAATTGATTTTTGTTATGTGTTTATGAATAAATCATGATTAAAAGGTTTTAATTGAGTTTTGATAAGAAATTTGGTAGATCTTGATAATAGATCTGATTTGTGTTGATTCTAATTGATATAGGTCACATGTAAGATATATTTTAATGTTATGCGAAGAGATTAATAAAATAAATCTTGAAACTAAGTGACTTGCTCTTTTTCTAGGTGGTAAATAGTTAGATTTTGTGGTGTTCTTGGTGTTAAAAGGTTGCTGGAGAAATAAGGTTGTTAAATTGACGTTTTTAGATGTGGATATGATGTTATTAAGATGTTAAAATCATTTAGGTTATGGCTAGGCTTTGTTTAGTTTGGGTTCGGTGATGTTTTTGGTTGTTCTTGGAAGGCGATTGATGGTTTTTGGTGAGGCAAAGTTGAGAAGAGATGTTTCTGGGATTAGAGATGCATAGTAATGCATTAACCCTCTGTTTTAATGTGGGTAAAACATGGGAGACAGAGCCTTCAACAATTGGAGAGGTTCCGTAGTCATTGGAAGCTTGATTTCGCATTGGCAAGTGGATTTTTGTGTTGTCAGTGAGTGGAAACGTGGTTTACAGCTTATTAATGGTTTGAAGGTGATTTTTGGGAGTTTAGATTAAGTTTTAAACACTTGTATAAGCTCAGAAGTAAGTATTGGGCATTCTCGCTCTCGTTTTTGGTTTTGCAAAATATAATCTCATGCACATATTTATGATTTGGATTACCTACTGTTATATGCATGTTTTGATATGAAATACGATATAAATGATCATATGTTTATGCTATAAGAGTTGGGCAAATGATTTATGAAAAGGATTTTGAGAATGAGAAATGCATGGTTTATTGCATTGAAAATGGTTTGATTTGATGTATATGTAAAGCAGTAAGGTAACATGTTTTAATAGAATATATTGGCAAGTGGCAATGATTAAATGTTTTCGGATATAGTTGGCATGTCATAGGGTTTAAAGTGCACTATAATAAGTTGCCTCATGTGTGTCGAGGGTCAAGAGTGTGCCATGCTCCACCATGAGAACCGCAGCGGTCGAGGGGTCAAGAGGGTGCCAATTCTCCACTGTTGGATTTATACATCATAACTGTTGAGGGGTAGTAGTACTATGATCTGGTTCGAGGATGTATGTAAAGTGGTCGAATGAACCACTTGGGAAATCCGTGTATCCCATGTTATTTTACAAATGGAATGACTTGGTTTTGGGTCATTTGAATGCCAATATATGAATTAATGTATCATGAGTAATGATTATGTTTTGTATAATATGGTTTATACATGTGGTGCTCTTTAAGCTTTGCTATTTTGATGTTTTAGCATGAAAAAGCTTAAATTGAGGTTTATGCTAGAAATCCATGATACATGTGTCGTGAAATGTTTAAATGTGCATATCTTGGAAATGCAATAGAAGTATGAGATGTTTTGGCATGAGATTTAATACTCGTTTTGAAAAAAATGGTTTTAAATACATTGATGAGTGTTTTTGAGAATCCCTCACTAAGTTTTCATGCTTACGCTCTTTTTTCTCATCAATGCAGAAAACATTTTCGGACAGCGAGCAAGCAAGAAGCAATCCAAGGGTGAAGCTATTTCAAGTACGGTTTTATAAATGTTGCTTAGTAATAAAAGGGAATTGTGACCAAGTTGTAATTGGGAGGGTTGTTTGGTTACTTCCTGTTTTGGACATGTTTCATTTAGTATCTTGGACTTTTATGAGGTTTTATGACTTGCTTTAAGGGGTTGGTATGAGAATTGCATGCTTGGGTAGTGATCATGCCTATAGGATCTTTGATTTGATTGCTATGATTTGAATGGTCTTCTAGCATGCTTACTTGATTGAGGAAATGTTGCTAGACTTATTATAAGATTTTTATGTGATGTTTGAGGCATGTTAGGTTGAGCCTAAGTGTCATATGTTCGACCAAGAGGTCAATACAGACCCAGCCGTACCGGTACGAGTCCTTAGGGATCAGTACGCGAGGTCTGATACGGCTCCAGATTGTGCAAAATTGTACAAGGGTATCGGTACACCTTGCTTTGTATCAGTACGCCCCTTCAAAAAATACACTAGGTATCGGTACACAGGCAACCGTATTGATACGCCTTTTAGCTATTGGAATCCCTTGTTTTGATATCGAACTATCGGTATCAGTACGCCTGAGGACCATACTGATACCCTTTGCAAAATATACCCGTATCAATATGGGCAAGAAGTGTATCGGTACCCAATTTGATATGGTCTAGTCGGACTTGACCCGTTGGACCCGCTCGAGTCAACCCATCTGAGTCAACTTAGTTGACTCTGACCGTTTACTTTGATCGATGACTTTGACTGTTGACTTTGACTAATGATGTCATGCTGACATCAGCATTAACTTTGACCAAAAGTTAAAATTTTTGAAGACTCTTATTTTACATTTTTGACGCCCTGAGTCTGTTTTTAAAGCCCGTTACAAGAAATTCTAACCCGAAAGCCTCTAAAAAGTGACCTTAAACCCGAGTATGCACTTTTTATCAAGTATTTTATTTAAGGGTATTTATGGTTGAATAAGGGACTGATAAAAATCTTTGTTGGTTAAAGGTACTCATGGATCTCCCGATCGTGCTTACTCCCAGCCCAGCTCGTCCCGATCTGCCCAGCCTCGTAAATCTATGGTGACCCGTATGGCTTTAAATACACAATTAATAGTTCTAGTGGAAATATGATTCTTGTAGTAATCTGATCTTTTTATCGATCTAGGTTTCAGCATTGCAGCTGAGCGTGGTTTCGGTGCCCAGTAGAATATCCGATCTACCTGACCTTTTTAAGGTGTGTTCCTTGTGTGCTATATGATTTTTTACATGCTATTTAAATGTTTTATAAAATGTTTTATAAAATTAATCATGTGTACATGAATGATATGATAATTTTGCATAAATGAAATTTGTCTTCGAATTTAAGCATGATTGTATTGTAAGTTTGATGCATGCCCTGGTACCTGATATGATAAGTATGCTTTATGGTTACTGCTATTGGATCATGAATATGTTTATTAATTACTGTATATTATAAGACTGCTTGTACTGAATTAATGGGGTACTTGGGGTACTGCTTGTAATACTCGTAAACCAAATATGCATTAAAGATGTTACTAAATCGTTAGAAAAAAATCTTGACTTGTAAATTTTTTTATTTTTTATTATTCAAAATTCAATTTGTAGTTTAACCCTTTTATCGGTTTTAAAATTAAAAACTATGTCGTCTAGATGCAGCTAGTTTTGACCCTGAATTGGTTTACAAAACTTATAATTAAGTTATTGAAATAAAAATATAACTCAGGGTGAAAATATGTACAGCGCCTAGAACCTTTCTTGATTATAAAATTTTTACGCGATTTGGGTTAAACTATTTTTAACAGTACCAATGTTCATTGTTACGATTAGAAAACTATATTACTAAACTTTTTCATCATAAAAGCATATGTTTAAGTTGTAGACTTATACTTGAAAACAATTCAACTTTAAAATATTTACATGCCCACTAGATATCAAACTACTATAAGGATGCACTTACTGTGACTTACTGTGGTAACTTGATTTTCCAAAGGTTTAGCTCCTCCTCGCTAGCCAAATCCAGAGAACCTACATGTGACATAAGACACACGCTAAGTACGAACTTAGTGAGGAAATTAAATTTATTTAGTTAATCATGAAATGATGCAATACAGCATGTCATATATCATAATTATCATATGAATCATGTATCTTATTGCACAACCTATTCTCTATCATGGACATGCTTTCATCATGTAAACATTTGCATAACCCATGCTTTATCATGGTTATGTTTTTATCATGCAGACATTTGCATAACATATGTTCAATCATGGTCATGCTTTCATCATGTAATCATTTGCATATCATATATTCAATCATTATCATACTTTTATCATGTAATCATTTGCATATCATGTACTCTATCATATTCATGCCTTTCTCATGAAATCCTTTGCATATCATATACTCTATCATGATCATGCTTTTGTCTTGCAATCATTTGCATATCATGTATGACATGTACTTCTCTGTCATGTAACATGTAACTTCTTTTTCATGTATCATGTAATCAAGTAACATCTTTTTCATGTATCATATAATCATGTAATATATGTATCATGTATCATGTAACATTTGTATCATGCAACATGTAACATCTGTATCATGTAACATCTTGTTATTATTATCATTGTGTTTGGCTAGAGGCCATGGAAACCCTGTATCCTATCTGCACCGTAGTGCCATGTAGAGTACGTACTCGAGAGAACGCTCTTTGCTCCTTATATAAGGATGCTCTTTTCTCTATATATAAACACCTCGTTAGTGCATTTAGCACTATAGGATTGGATCCCCAGGGTGTATCCTGTTTCATTTTAATCTTTTCATTTTCTTATGTGAACATGATTCATCATTATTTATGCAAACAGTAGTACGTACCTTGTACTCCGTCAAGCTTGCCATGTTGAATCATGCATCATATCACGTATTATGAAGAAATGCAATGTAAATTTTAAATTAGGGTCGACTTATCTCAAGTCTTCCCTTTTTCAACATAATGCAAACATATAGAAATGCACTCACCTGGGCCATGTAATAGTATGCCTCACTAAATTCTACATGATCCTTTCCTTCACAATACCTCGAATCCTCTTTTTATTCGCATTTGACTTCATTAAACACATGGATACAAATGAACATTTGTTAGATTCACTTCTAACAGTAGTTCAATCAAGCTATCTAATCATTCAATGTATATAGACTTCCAAAAAAAATTTCCTTCTTTCCTTATACTGCCCAAAAACTCATTTTTGTCCTTAATAACCATTTTGAACTTCGAATAGTTCTTCTGAGCTTGTTAACCAACATTTAGATAAAAAGTATCAATTTCCATTTTCTGGCAGTTTGTCCTATCTTCAAAGATTTACTTCTACAGAGCAGAATACATAATGAATCTTAATTTCCTTCATACCGTAAAAATTAGATTTGATAACGGTTCTAACGGTATAAGCCAAATAAATTAATAAAATATACAAAAATTATGAAAATTCCTCAAACTCCCGTCACAGAACTATTCGATTAAAAATTCATATATTTTTACTCAGAACTCAGAATCAGTTTTCGTTTGTTGGAAACGAAACTAGACAACCATATCTTTACATTGGTATAAAATTCATCATCTAACCATTTTTATTGAATTTATGGTGAATTTTCGAACTCATTGCCGAAATTCAATCTTCTACATAGCTTTCCATAATTAACTTCTAATTTATACTAACTTCTTCTTATTTCTCTACTTGTCAATTTAGTCCCATCACTTGCTTCAAACCACCAATTCATCATCTTCTTCATAAAATAATTATTCAAAATAATTCCCTCTAATTTTCCTTTTTTGCCAAAATAGTCACTAAAATGCAAAGGTAAGGATTCAAACTTCTTAACTTTGCAAATTAATCCTCAAATCAACATTACTATCTTAATTCTATTATTTTAACTAAAAATAATATTTAGTCCCCATCCAAGAATTCATTTCCTATTTGGTCACTTAATTTTGACAAATAGTCAAAATGGTTACTAATTCGATTCAACATCGGTTTAGCATTCTAACATCAATTTCATATCTCCAACATCATTAATTACATAAATACACTCTAACTTCATAAATTTCAAATTCGTTCCCTTAACTTTGAAGCTTGCCGAATTGGTCCCTATATATTTAACTTAGGGTTTTGCTTCCAAACAACAAATCAAGCTTACTAGATCATTAATCCAACATCACAAACCCTAAGTTAGGCTTAAATCCATAAACCCTAATATTCTCCATACAAAACAAAATATGCAGGGTTTAAATCCTAACTCAATAACATGATTTTAACATCATATAAGCTTGATTCCAACTTAAATTCAACCATGGAATCATAAAATTTCAAAAGCCCCAATTTTGTTCATAAACCCTAATTTCCTTCTCATCTAAAATTTTCATCATTCAAGCATGTATTCCATAAATTAATTACATCAAAAGATAGAACTTGAAGAGTAGAACAACTTTGCAGTTCGAAAGATTACCTGAAAATCGAGTTTCAAGGCTTGAATCGAGCTTGAAAATTTTTCTCCCTTTTTTTTCTCCCCTTAGTTCAAAATATTTCAAGAAAGATGAATAATTTGGTTCATATTTTACTTATTTAAATCCACATGTTAAAATTAAATGAATTTAAAATTCATTTAATTAGTGAAATTACTAATTTGCCCTTTTAATCCAATGGCCAAGACTTAATCTTATCAAAAACCAATGACCATGATTTGATCCAAGTGTAACTCACCTTCCAAAATTGCCCTTAATATTTCAAAATTGGCATCCTTGTTAAATGACCAATTTGCCCTCCAACTAGTCTTTATTTACTAGTTTGCCATTCTTGTAAAAATTCAACAAGTTTAGTTGGAATCCAACCAACTACAATAAAATATTCCTAAAATAATATTTTATGAATTTTCCATAACTTTTGGATCAGTCTCTAAAACTTTCCATTCGATCTAATATACTGATAATTTAACCCTTTACTCAAAATTAAATTATAGGATTCATCTTGAATCAAACTAAAAATATTCCCAACACTTGTAACGGACTTTTATAACCTTCCTTTATCATCTGGTAAAATCTCAAAATTTTTCGGATCAATTCGAGTATCTGAAATCCATTTAAACTTTGGTTGTAATTTCCTACTAATAGAAACATCGGGTCAATCTAGAATCTTCACATTCGATCCACACCCTTAAATGATCTATTTATTTATAAAATAAAAACCCTAACTTTTGGGAAATTACAACTTTAGTCCTTTAACTTTTCATATTTAGTCTTATACCACACAAGTTTTATCTATTTATAATTTTGGTCACTATCCATCCCATGATACTTTTAAACCTTAGAAATTTCCTTTCCAAAACCCATAATTAAAGAGATCGTAACTTTTTCAAAGTTTATACTTTAGCCCCCAAACTTTCAAATTTTACATTTTGGTCATTGGTCAAAAATTAGGGTATTACAATTCTCCCCCTATTTAAGAAAATTTGTCCTGGAATTTTCAATGCATATCCGTTCAAAACAATTGTGTGTATTGTTCCCTCAATTTCTTTTCGGTTTCTCAAGTGGCTTTTTCCACTTTATGATTTCTCCAAAGGACTTTAAACAGTGGAATTTTCTTGTCCTTAACTCTTTGACTTCATATGCCAAGATTTTCACTGATCGTTACTCATATCTAGAAGTAACGCTAGTTGATAAACCACTAGTTCAACTCCTTTTAGAATCCCGTATGGCCCAATAATTATGGGACTAAGCTTTCCTTTTTGACTAAAACGTAACACCTTCTTCCAAGGTGAAACTTTTAAAAACACTTTGTCCTCAACTTCGTACTTAACATTCTTCTCTTCTTGTCTGCATAAGCCTTTTTGTCGATCCGGGCGACCTTGATATTATATTAAATAAATATTACTTTATTCCTCTATTTCTCATGTCAAATCAACCCCTCCAACTTTTGGGTTATACCAAACATTTCGATCTTATAGCTTAAATCAATAAAGATGAGTTCAGCACAATCTTCCATATAGTGCTTAGGGTGGTGCCATCTTAATACTTGTCCGATAACTATTATTACTGATAATCCTATTATAAAATTCATTGTCACTCGTTCCCACTTTCATTGGGGAGTAGAAATAGGCCGAATCAGTCTAGGAGGTACTCAATATTTAGCTTTTTACTTTTTAGCAATTAGCATGTCACACACTTTGTCATAAATTCCGAAATTGTCCCTTTTCTTTCATGGCCACCAATACCGAGTCTTTAGATCTTAATACATTTTGCTACTTCCAGAGTGCATAGTCAATGGACTATGACAAACTTCAGTCAAAATCTCTTTCTTCAAATCACCATCACCGGGAAAGTAAACTTCCTCTCGATAATATAAGCAATCATTTAACTTAATTTCATAGTCCTATGTTTCTTTTTATTCATCTTGATTTCTTCTTTCAATACATTTTTTATTCGAAAATTGCAAATCTTTGATTCGACCCAACAAAATTGGTTTTTAGTTGAAATTCTACTACTAATAAACCATTTCGTCTCAATGACAATTGTGCATTCATTGTGCACAAAATAGAAGATATCCAGCTAAGAGAATTAGTTACTACATTATTCTTCTCGAAATGATAATCTGTAACTATATTGTAATCTCTTAGAAACTCAACTTATCTTCGTTGCCATTGGTTCTCTTTGCATCATTAGTTGCTTTAAACCTTTGTGATCAGTGTCACTAGGACACTTCTCATCATACAAATGGGATACCTTTTTACGATAACTGAGTAAGTAGCAGAGCAATAATAAATAAACCTTTTACAAAACGTCTATAACATCCAGCTAATTTCCAAGAAACTCTGGACTTCAGAGACATTTTTCGGTGTCTCCCATTCAAGAATAGATTGTACTTTCTTGGAATCAACTCTTATTCCCTCAGCCGATATTGCATTTCTAAGGAAAGTTACTTCTAATAACCAAAAGTCATATTTAGAGAACCTTACATAAAGCTGCTTATCTCTTAGTGTCTGTAATACCACTTAAAGATGGTAATTATGTTCAGCTTTTATCTTTAAGTATACCAGAATATCTCCTATGAAAACTTCTACTACAAACTGGCCCAAGTAAGGTTTTATTTATCAAAATCATGAATGCAGCAGGGGCATTCGTAAGTCCAAATAGCATTACCAAAACTCGTAATGTCCATAACGAGTCCTGAATGCTGTCTTTAATATATCTTTCTTCTTTACAAATAATACTGGAGTACCCCATGGTGATACATTCGGTCAAATGTAACCTCGGTCTAACAATTTTTGTAATTGGCTTTTAGTTCCCTTAACTCAGCTGGCGCCATCCCATATGGTGCCATTGATACCGGCTCTATTCCAGGATAAACATCCATCCCAAATTGTATCTCCCTATTCGGAGGCAACCCTGGTAGTTCGTTCGGAAATACATCTGGAAATTTCCTTACAGTTGGGATGTCTTCAATCTTTTTAGGTGAATTTTGTGTATCCACCACAAAAAATAAGCATGTTTCACATCCACTACACAACAACCTTTGAGCTGTTGTTACAGAAATTACTGACTCTAAACAGTTAGTTCTTTCTCCAACAACCATTACTTCATAACCACCGGGTCCTTGAAGTACTAGTCTTTTCTTTTTACATTTCACCTCTGCATCAAATGCAGATAACTAATCCCTTCCAAGAATAACTTTAAATTCACGGAATGGAAGTTCCATTAAATTCATCGGGAACTTAATCTGTTGAATTACTAATGGACATTTCTTACATATTCTAGTCACCCGTGCACTATACCCAAATGGGTTACAGGAAATCACATCACTAGAAATATTCTCCACATGTATCTTTCGTTGTAATACTATCTTGGTACCAATATATATTTGAGTTAGTCAAACCCGGATCAATTAAAGTAAATACAGGCTCTCTCCATAGCCTTTGCTTTATTTAATGAATTCTGATAAACCGATAAACTCATACCTAACAACATCTCTTTATTAAACTAATCGCCCGTATATTTGGTTTTAAACACTTTTTAAAAGAATTCCCAAATCACTTTCTTAACAGGTACTAACTCCATGGCATTAGACCACTAAATACGAACGTGTTCCCTTAGCAGGATACAACTTCTTCTAACTTCTTAGTACATATGCAGTTTAATTCCTCTATAGTATGACTTTAACATCTTTATGCCACAAATTGGCAATTATCGGACCACTTTCTTCATTAAATTTAGGAGCTTATACTTCTTAAGCTCCTTAACAGTCGACGCCCTTATTGGTGCAGGTGCCAGGGCTGGTGCGGGCGCTATTGTTTGAATTCTATTAACCATAATTTCTAAGGCTCATACTAAGGCTCCATATTCTTATGCTGGAGCTCCCTAATACATAGGTGGTTCAGCTAGGATAGGAGTTAGAGGTAGAATATTTTGTACCTCTTTACTTCCACTTTAGACCTTCTCTTAATCCCCGTAATTAAACATTTAACGCAGTCCAGCAATACTTAACATTATTTATTTCTACTATAACTTATTCATGTTAGCGAGGAGCGTAATCAAGTTACACAGATAGTACATCAGTAACATGACATCCTAGGGGCATGTACATAACATCAAATCATATCAATCTCAGTTTAACCTCCAGAATCGGCTAAACCTGTAGCTTTGATACCAATAAATGTAACTCCCTTAGCGTATACTCGTAAACCGAATATACAATAAAGATGTTGCTAAATCGTTAGAAAAAAATCTTGACTTGTAAATTTTTTTTATTTTTTTATTATTCAAAATCCAGTTTGTAGTTTAACCTTTTCTCGGTTTTAAAATTAAAAACTATGTCGTCTAGATGCAGCTAGTTTTGACCCTGAATTGGTTTACAAAACTTATAATTAAGTTATTAAAATAAAAATATAACTCAGGGTGAAAATATGTACACTGCCTAGACCCTTTATTGATTATAAAATTTTTACGCAATTTGGGTTAAACTATATATTTTAACAGTACCAATGTTCATTGTTATGATTAGCAAACTATATTACTAAACTTTTTCATCATAAAAGCATATGTTTAAGTTGTAGACTTATACTTGAAAACAATTCAACTTTAAAATATGTACATGCCCACTAGATATCAAATTACTATAAGGATGCACTTACTGTGACTTACTGTGGTAACTTGATTTTCCAAAGGTTTAGCTTGTCCTCGCTAGCCAAATTTGGAGAACCTATGCGTGACATAAGACACACGCTAAGTACGAACTTGGTGAGGCAATTAAATTTGTTTAGTTAATCATGAAATGATGCAATACAATATATCATAATTATCATAAGAATCATGTATCTTATTGCACAACCTATTCTCTATCATGGACATGCTTTCATCATGTAAACATTTGCATAACCCATGCTTTATCATGGTTATGTTTTCATCATGCAGTCATTTGTATAACATATGTTCAATCATGGTCATGCTTTCATCATGTATTCAATCATTATCATAATTTTATCATGTAATCATTTGCATATCATGTACTCCATCATATTCATGCCTTTCTCATGAAATCCTTTGCATGTCATATACTCTATCATGATCATGCTTTTGTCTTGCAATAATTTGCATATCATGTATGTCATGTACTTCTCTGTCATGTAACATGTAACTTCTTTTTCATGTATCATGTAATCATGTAACATCTTTTTCATGTATAATATAATCATGTAATATCTGTATCATGTAACATGTAACATCTGCATCATGTAACATCTTGTTATTATTATCATCGTGTCTGACTAGAGGCCACAGAAACCCCGTAGCCTATCTACACCGTAGTGCTATGTAGAGTATGTACTCGAGAGGACGCTCTTTGCTCCTTATATAAACACCTCGTTAGTGCATTTTTCACTATGGGCTTGGGTCCCCAGCGTGTATCTTGTTTCATTTTAATCTTGTTTCATTTTAATCTTGTCATTTTCTTATGTGAACATGATTCATCATTATTTATGCAAACAGTAGTACGTACCTTGTACTCCGTCAAGCTTGCCATGTTGAATTATGCATCATATCACGTATTATGAAGAAATGCAATGTAAATTTTAAATTAGGGTCGAGTTATCTCAGGTCTTCCCCTTTTTTGACATAATGCAAACATATAGAAATGCACTCACCTGGGCCATGTAATAGTATGCCTCACTAAATTCTACCTGATCCTTTCCTTCACAGTACCTCAAATCCTCTTTTGATTCGCATTTGAGTTCATTAAACACATGGATACAAATGAACATTTGTTAGATTCACTTCTAACAGTAGTTCAACCAAGCTATCTAATCATTCAATGTATACAGACTTCCAAAAAATTTTCCTTCTTTCCTTATACTGCCCAAAAACTCATTTTGGTCCTTAATAACCATTTTGAACTTCGAAAGTTCTTCCGAGCTTGTTAACCAACATTTAGATACAAAAAGTATCAATTTCCATTTTCTGGCAGTTTGTCCTATCTTCAAAGATTTACTTCTACAGAGCAGAATACATATTGAATCTTAATTTCCTTCATACTGTAAGAATTAGCTTCGATAACAGTTCTAACGATATAAGCCATATAAATTAATAAAATCTACAAAAATTATGAAAATTCTTCAAACTCCCGTTACATGACTATTCTAACAGAAACTGCTCTGTAATTTTTCTGACCTTTATTCGATTAAAAATTCATATCTTTTAACTCGGAACTTGAAATCAGTTTCTGTTTGTTGGAAACAAAACTAAACAATCATATCTTCACATTGGTATAAAATTCATCATCTAACCATTTTTATTGAATTTATGGTGAATTTTTGAACTCACTGCCGAAATTCAATCTTCTACATAGCTTTCCATAATTAACTTCTAATTTATACTAACTTCTTCTTATTTTTTACTTGTCAATTTAGTCCCATCACTTAATTCAAACCACCAATTCATCATCTTCTTCATCAAATAATTATTCAAAATAATTCCCTCTAATTTTCCTTCTTTGCCAAAATAGTCACTAAAATGCAAAGGTAAGGATTCAAACTTCTTAACTTTGAAAATTAGTCCTCAAATCAACATTACTATCTTAATTCTATTATTTTAACTAAAATTCGGATTTAATACCCATCCAGGAATTCATTTCCTATTTGGTCACTTAATTTTGACAAATTGTCAAAATGGTCACTAATTCGATTCAACATCGGTTTAGCATTCTAACATCAATTTCATATCTCAAACATCATTAATTACATAAATACACTCCAATTTCATAAATTTCAAATTCGGTCCCTTAACTTTGAAGCTTGCCGAATTGGTCTCTATATATTTAACTAAGGGTTTTGCTTCCAAACAACAAATCAAGCTTACTAGATCATTAATCCAACATCACAAACCCTAATTTATACTTAAATCCATAAACCCTAATATTCTCCATACAAACCAAAATATGTAGGGTTTAAATCCTAACTCAATAACATGATTTTAACATCATTTAAGCTTGATTCAAACTTAAATTCAATCATGGAATCATAAAATTTCAAAAGCCCCAATTTTGTTCATAAACCCTAATTTCCTTCTCATATAAAATTTTCATCAATCAAGCATGTATTCCATAAATTAATTACATCAAAAAGATAGAGCTTGAAGAGTAGAACAACTTTGTAGTTCAAAAGATTACCTGAAAATCGAGTTTCGGGGCTTGAATCGATCTTGAAAAATTTTCTCCCTTTTTTCTCCCCTTAGTTCGAAATATTTCAAGCAAGATGGAAATTTGGTTCATCTTTACCTTATTTACATACACATGTTAAAATTAAATGAATTTAAAATTTATTTAATTAGTGAAATTACTAATTTACCCTTTTAACCCAATGGCCAAGACTTAATCTTATCAAAAACCAATGGCCATGATTTGATCCAAGTGTAATTAACCTTCAAAAATTGCCCTTAATATTTCAAAATATTTCAAAATTGGCATCCTTGTTAAATGACCAATTTGCCCTCCAACTAGTCTTTATTTACTAGTTTGCCATTCTTGTAAGAATTGAACCAAGTCTAGTTGGAATCCAACCAACTACAATAAAATATTCCTAAAATAATATTTTATGAATTTTCCATAACTTTTGGATCAGTCTCTAAAACTTTCCATTCGATCTAATATACCGATAATTTAACCCTTTACTTAGAATTAAATTATAGGATTCATCTTTAATCAAACTAAAAATATTCCCAACACTTGTAACGGACTTTTGTAACCTTCCTTTATCATCTGGTAAAATCTCAAAAAATTTCGAATCAATTCGAGTATCCAAATTCAATTTAAACTTTGACTGTAATTTCCTACTAATAGAAACATCGGATCAATCCATAATCTTCACATTCGATCCACACCCTTAAATGATCTATTTATTTATAAAATAAAAACCCTAACTTTTGGGAAATACAAATTTAGTTCTTTAACTTTTCATATTTAGTCTTATACCACACAAGTTTTATCTGTTTATCATTTTGGTCACTAAACTTGAATCTTCAATTCCCATTCCAATTTTCCTCAGATTCTAATCAAACTTTGGAAGTACCCAATTCAGCTCACTCTCCATCCCATGATACTTTTAAAACTTAGAAATTTCCTTTCAAAACCCATAATTAAAGAAATCTTAACTTTTTCAAAGTTTGTACTTTAGCCCCCAAACTTTCAAAATTTACATTTTGGTCACTGGTTAAAAATTAGGGTATTACACCTAGAGTCAGACTTTAGCATAGGTCGGTCTAGAGGTTTACACTTGTAAGTATTATATATATTGGTCGATTAATTATTCTTTAATAGTATGACTGTTATAATGTATATATTTGCTTGAAAGCAATAATTTTTTGCATTGAAAAACTCGACTATAGACTTCTCTCAAGTTCAAATTACGAAAATTCATCTTGATCCAAGAATTTTTATGGGATACATTCCTTGAAGTGTGTGCAAGCATGATGTTTATTTCTTCTGATTATTGGATTTGTTTCATTCCCTAAAGTGAATGCAAACATGATAATTCACTATATGGTTAGTGAATAAAACTCAGTTATGTGAATGTTTCAAATTAATTTAAAATTTTGTGGTCAGAGTATCATTGAAAATGATATGTTAGAAAACGTACTTCACTTTTCAGGCAAACAATGTTGTCCTGCAGACACAATATCGTAAAAAACGTTTTAAAGACCTACTGGCTCCTCTCAATTCCTTGAAGAGAATGCAACAATTTATAGTGGAAAAATAAATGACACATTAGCAATTGTGGTTTCAATTGAGGCCATGAGCATAGACATTGACAATATGATCATTTTAAGAATAATTATACCCACCACAAGTGGGACAATAAGGATGACAAAAGTGCAAAATATCATTCCAAGAAAGAGGAATCTTTTTTTTTCTTTTGAAATTAAGAAATAGGAATCTATGTGTCATTGATGTGGCAGCTTAAATCATTGGCTCCGTATTTGTCGTACGCCAAAGCATCTTATGGACCCTTATCCACAATCATGAATGATAAAAGAAAGAAAATATAAACAAATTTTGTTTACGAAAATGGAAAAAATAATTATGGCATTGTAGGTCCAACTCATTTGGATGTTGTTGATTTCCTCATAACCCTTGAAGGAAATAATTCATCTTTTTTATTTTATTTCCTTATAACCTCTAAAGGGAATAATTGATCTTTTAATTTATTTTGCTTTATGTTAATTTGCTTTATATATTATTTATTTATGTTTTATATTATATATGTAACCCCCTTGACCCGGTCTAATCACAAGACCGAATCGAGTGAGCTATATTAGGGTTTGCCGAGACAAACCCGAAAGATTTACATTCGAATGGTCCTTTTTTATCTTTTCTAAATGCATCAATTAGTCGTAAAGTGAACATGCTGGTTATGGTGAAAACTACAACTCAATCAGGCGTCAAATTGACATCTAATTGTTCGATTCCGCAACCTAGGGACTAAAATGTAATTTCAGCTAATTAAGAGGAATTACATTAAATTAAGTTTAAAAATCCTTAATTAGTCATATTTCATGCATTCATGTTAAATTACAACTTAAACTAACCATCCAAACTCATTTAATTGCACATACAAGAAATAGGGACCAAACTGCAAAGAAAACAAACTTCAGGAAGCATCTCAACTAAATTAACTACCTCGTACCGTTACAGGTTCTTCACGTTTCGATACGGGAAAAATACAAAAGCGTACCGATACGGTCCTCAGTCGTATCGGTACAAGTAGCTAATTTTGAACAATTAGAATTCCAGTAGCAAAAGACCGTATTGATACGGTAACCCGTATACCGAAACTAGGATTAATTTTCTGCTATGCGTACCAATACGGTTACCAGGCGTATCGGTACGCCTAGGCTATTTTCCCCAGATTGAGCCGAGACAGGTCCCCGCGTACTAATCCCTAAGGACCCGTACCGGTACGGACAGACCAGTAATGACCTCTTGGTTCAACATATGACACTTTAGCTTAATCTAACATAACCCAAACATCATCTAAACATCATAGGACTTCACAAATATCAAATTCTCAAACATGGCAACATGGTAGAGCATCAATCACAACATGGCATACTCAAGACACTTCCCTATAGGCATGATCTCTACCCAAGCATGCATATTGTTCCCAAAACCCTCAAAACCAAAGTTTATACTTCTTACAATTCTAAAACATCACCTCAAACTTATACAAACAGGGAATTCTCAAAATAAACCTCCCAAACACATCTTGGTCACATTGTCTTTTATTACTACTTAATCTATATAAAACCATACTTTGAAAAGTCACAACCCTTGGATCCTTCCTTGCACCCTTGCTGTCCGAGTGGCTTATTTCTCTGCATTGATGAGAAAAGAGAGCGTAAGCTATAAGCTTAGCGAGGGATTTGCTAAAACACTCATCAATGCAATGTAAAACCATTTTAATTCAAACCAAATCTACTTGTTCACAGCAAAATCATCTCATGCTTCAACAATCTCTTTCAAATGCACATTTAAAATCATTTACAACACATGTATCATGGATTCATCTTTACCTCAATTTAAGCTTCAATTTCCAAAGTCTCTACATAACAAGCTTAAAGAGTCTCACATGTATAATCCACATTATACAACTATAATCCATTTCACATGATACATCAATTAGTATATTAGCTTTCAAGTGACTCAAAACAAGTTTCTTCCAACTTATAAAAACACATCGAATACACGGATTCACAAGTGGTTCCCACAACCACTTCACATACATACCTCAACCGGAGTAACAACACACTTGCCCACCTCTACGGTTTAAATTGGAGTAACAGAATCTTTACCCGCCTCAACGGTTTGGATGTATAAATCCACCAGCGAGAGAAAACAGAACCTTTACACACCTCAACCGCTGCGGTTCTCATGGTGGATTCAATGGTACACTTACAACCCCTCGACACATATGAGGCGACTTTTTATAGTGCACTAACAATCCTATGGCATGCCAACTATATCCGATTACATTTTTACCTTGACCACTAGCCAATATACTCATTTAAACCACATTAACTTACTGTTTTACATATGCATTAACTCAAACCATTTCTATCGATACATTTCAACATGTATTCAAGCAGCCTTAACATGCTTTCATAAACCATTTGCTTTACTCAAAGCTCAACATGAATAATCATTTGCAACATCTTTTGATTTCAAAACATGCATATAACAGTAAGTAATCAAATCTATATCCATGTGCATGAGATTGTATTTTCCAAAGACGAAAATGAGAGAGAGCTCAACCGATACTTACTTCCGAGCTTAGATAATTGTTTCAAACTTAATATAAACTCTCACAACTTCTTTCAAACCTTTTTAAGGCAGTAAAACACATTTCCACTCACCGACAACCAATCGCCCACTTGCCGATTCGCGTTCTAGCCTCCGAAGCTTTCACAATGTCTCCAAAAGCCAAATGATTCGATTCCTCTACTTTACCCAAACAAAAACAGAGGATTAATGCACTTTCATGCATTCAAAATCCTCCGCAAACAACAACCTCAACATTGCCTACCTTTAAACCACCAAACGACTATCCGAAACAACTGAAAACAACATCAAACTTCATCTAAACAAAGCCCAACCACAATCTATTGATTTCAACATCTTAACAACATCAAATAACATCCAAAAACATTCTAAACTCGTCCTTATACCTCCAGCAATACTACAACACCAAGATCACATCAAAAACTAACTCTAAACAACCTAGAAAATTAGCAATTCATATAGTTTTAGGATTTCTTTGATTAGCCTTTCCTTTTAACATCAAAACATATCCTAAAATAGATCTAAACCAAATAGAATCATTACAAAACAGACCCAAATCCATTTTTACTCGATTTCTATACAAAACTCAATTTAATTAACAAATCCATGTTTAAAACATAATTCCATAACAAAAATCAATAACAAAGGATCAAGAACTTGGGAATTTCAATAAAGAACCCTTAATTAGAGGAGAGAAACGAAAATCACCTCTAATTGTTGATTTCTCCCTTAATTGGCAATGTTTGGTTGAAATCCAAGCAAATTTAGCAATAGGATTCGAATAAATCAATTAAGAAACAAAAAGAAATCAATAAGAATTGATTTCTGTGGATTTTTAAGTGAAAATATTAGTTTGGTTGCTGGGGAAAGTTGAGAGAAAAGTTGGATGAAAAGTAGTTACGTGAGAAAGTGATTTTGGAAACTAAAATCCTTTAATTAAATCTTATTTTATTTTTACTAATAAACCAATTAAAACACTTTAACAGTAGCCTGATGTAATATCCCAAATTTTGGCTAGTTACCAAAATGTAAAATTTGAAAGTTTTGTGGCTAAAGTATAAATTTAGGAAAAGTTCACGGACTAAATTGTAATTTCAAAAGTTATGTATTTTAGTCCCGTAAATGAATAGTTTACCCCCAAGAATGATGTTACAGAGTTTGTGTTAATGGCTATAAAGCGATAAAGTTCAAAAAAATATTCGAATAATCGAATCGAATATCCAGGATATTTTGAAGGATGATAAACAAGGTTAATTATGTCATTTTACATGTATAATATATTTTCTTTGTGTTGGAAGAATATGAACTCTTGGATTTAAGTTGATTTTCCATGTTAAATATGAGCCGTTGAATGAAAATGGCAAGATCATAATTTTGGAAAATTATAAGGGCAAGGTTGGTAACTACTAGCTCAAGATTAAATCTAGGCCATTGGGTGAAGGATGATGACATGAGGTACATTATGGAAATATAGAATTTTTGAAATAGATCCGATAGCTCGGTAAAGGTAAAATCGTAGTATAAGTATTTAGTGAATATCAGGAAATCGGATTGAATTAAAATTTTAGAGACTGTTCCATAAGCCATGGAAAATCATAAAATGATATTTATGGAATAGTGATCAGTTGATAAGGAACTAATTTAGTTAGATTATAATGGAATGGCAATTTTGAAACAAACTAGTAAATAAAGACTAGTTGGAGGGCAATTGGTCATTTGGAAAGGATGGCAATTTTGAAATATTTTTTAAATGTTGAGGACGTTTTTGGAAGATGAAATATATATGGATTTCATCTTGGCCCTTGATTTTGGATGAGATTAAATTAGCCATTGGATTTAAATGCTAAATTGGTAATTTCACTATTTAAATGAATTTAAATTCATTTAATAGTTACAAGTGTAATTTAATAGTAAAAAATGAAAAAAAAAGTTCATCTTTTTCAACCATAAACCACAGAGAAAGTGGAGAAAGAAGAGGGAAATTTCCAAGCTCGATTTAAGCCCTGAATCTCAGTTTTTAGGTAATCTTTCGAACTACAAAGTTGTTCTACTCTTTGAGCTCTATCTTTTGATATAAATAATTTATAGAATAATTGCTTGGTTTATGAGATTTGATATGTGGAAGAAATTAGGGTTTATGAACAAATTGGGGCTTTTATGATTTTATGACTCCATGGTTGATTTTAAGTTAGAATCATGCTTGTATGATGTTGGAATCATGTTATTGAGTTGGGATTTAAACCCTACATATTTTGGTTTGTATAGAGAAGATTAGGGTTTATGGATTCAAGTCTAACTTAGGTTTGTGATGTTGGATTAATGATCTAGTAAGCTTGATTTGTTGTTTGGAAGCAAAACCCTAAGTTAAATACATAGGGACCATTTCGGCAAGCTTCAAAATTAAGGAACCATATCTGATTTTTATGAATTTGATATGTATTTATATTATTAATAATGTTAGAAACATGAAAATGAAGTTAGAATGCTAAACCGACGATTAATCACATTAGTGACCATTTTGACAAATTGTCAAACTTGAATGGTCTATTCGGCAAAGAGGGTATGTAGAAGGAGTAAATCTGATTTTTAGTTAAAATGATGGAATTAAGGTAGTAATGTTGATTGGAGGACTAATTTGCAAAGTTAAGAACCTTGAATCCTTATATTTGAAAATTGGTGACCATCTCAACAAATAAAAAGAAATTAGAGAAGTAAAGGTTTGAGCCTATTTTTATGAAGGATGTAAAGAGAACATATGAATACAAGCTTTATTCTAGTCATTTGAAGTAAAGTGGTGGGACTAAATTGACAAGTAGAGAAATAAGAAGAAGTTGGTTTAAATTAGAAGTTATTTATGGAAAGTTATGTTGGAATTGAATTATGGCAGTAAGTTTAAAAATTCGCCATAAATTCTACAAAAATGATTAGATGATGAATTTTATACTGTTGTAAAGATTTGTTAGTCTATTTTCGTTTCCAACAAACGGAGACTGATTTCGAGTTCTGAGTTAAAAGATATGAATTTTTATTCGAATGAAGGTCAGAAAAATTATAGAGCAGTTTTCTGCATGGACAGTCTGTGACGTGAATTCAATGATTTTTCATAATTTTTGTAGATTTTATTAATTTATGTGGCTTATACCGTTAGAACCGCTATTGAATCTAGTTTCTCAAGTATAAAGGAAATTAAGATCCAGTATGTATTCTGCCTTGTATAAGTAAATCTTTGAAAGTAGAACAAGCTGTCAGAAAATGAAATTTGAAACATTTTGTTTTCAAATGTTAGTTAGCAAGCTCGGAAGAATTATTGGACGTTCAAATTGATCACTAAGGACCATAATGAGTTTTTTAAACAGTACAAGGAAGAAAGGAAAATATTTGGAAATTTTATATTCGAATGATTATATTAGACAACATGTTTGAGGTATTGTTAGATTTGAATCTAACAAATATTTTATTTTATTCATGTGATTAATGAAGTCAAGTCCGAATCAAAGAAGGTTCGAGATTCTATGAAAGAAAGGATAGAACCAGGACTTAGTGAGGCATTGTGTTAAGTGGCCAAGGTGAGTGCAATTGCATGCATATCATGACACGTTGATGTTTTATACATCATTGGGATGGCTTGCGATGAGCCTACCCAAATTTTATTGTCATTATATTTATGTCATGGAGCATATGATTGACATATTTTAAATATGTCAAAAGTAGAATATAAATGCATGGATCACTAGTTATATATGATGTTATATCATGAATGTTATTTCGGGTATGAACTGCCCAATGTTAAATTATGTTGATATACATTGCTATAGATGAAATAAATATGAAATATATGCTCAAGTATGTCATTGAGGGACAGGGTATAGTTGGCATTCCATAGAGTATAGCAGCACGCTACATACTCGGTTTAGCACTATAGTGTATATAAAGGACACTTAGTGTATATGGTTAGCACGGCCGTATAAATGTGCGGATGGTTAGCATTGCCTTATAAATGTGCGGATGGTTAGCACTGCCTTATAAATGTGCGGATGGTGGGCACAACCTTTTGTGTATTAGCACTTCGGTGCATATTTGACTCGTGTACACAGGGTCCTCATAGGCTTATATTTGGGCTATGGTTTATTGTTTAATAAAAGATAAGCAAGTGGAAAAGCTTATGAGCTTTTGGAATAAATGGCAAGTATATTGGTAAGAAATTTATATCCGGTTTATATTATGTTAATATAAGATTAACATGATGGTAATATATGTCTAGTGATCATGATGCACTTATGCATATATGGTATATTATGACAAATGGACAAGCATGAAAGTCTTATGACATTAGCATGTAGTAAATCTTACTAATGCAATGTGAAAGTTGATCTTTGGCATATATATATCATGTTATATAAACATAGCCATGAAGTCGAATAAAGTTTAATTATTTTTATTAATTTCCTTTATTGCCTCACTAAGTTCGTACTTAGCGTGTGTTTGATTATGCACACGTAGGTAAATCAAAATAAGAGTGAGAAGAGCATTGCATCAATATTGGAAAACTCGACAGGTAATCACAGTAATGACATCCTAATTGAGGTTTGATTATTATAGTGGCATGTATAATTACTAAACCTATTTGAGTTATGATTGGCCTTTAAAGTTCGGTAGGGTTTCATGATAATTGGCGTTTTTGGAAATATACAAAGTTAAGAGTAAACTTAGGTGATGAGTTGTATGCTAAGATAATTGATTTATGATTGGAACTCGAATAAATAATTTGTTTTGGTTTTAAATAAAGTTAAGCGTGTTTGGGCTAGAGAAATTTTAGGATGGGTGACCATTGAGAAGTTTTCCTAAAAAATTTTAAATTACCCCGATTTTTTATTAAAGAAGTCGTAATATTTTCGACTCATACCCGGTGTACGGATACGGTAAGGGGATGTTACATCTAAATTAAGATAGAAATATGATAAAAATAATTGGTCAAATAGCTCCTTAAAGATTCTAAGTTTTGACCCTTTTACGATTTAGTCACCAAAAATAGTTTTGCAAAATTTTCATTTTAGTCACTAGAACAAAATGTCCCATAATTAGATTTAATTATTTCAAATACACATTTTTTCATATTTTATTTTGACCAAAAATAATTTTATATGATTTAATTCCCGAAACTAGCTCGAATTGCCTAACTCGGTTCTCCCGTACCGTCTACTTGATCCGAATAAATTCTAGGCCCAATTTTCGGGTGTTAAAATATATATAAATATTTTAAAATATTTATTTATTATCCTTTGAGGAATATGATTACTTTTGGACAATTTATGCTTAGCAGACAGTGCAAGCACTCATACTATACTTAAGCATAAGAAATATTTTTCTCATTTAAATGCAAGGGAAAATGTGAGTACTATATCTCAAAGTACTAAAATATCAATGCTCTGGAAGTGTAATAAATTCTTGAGACATTATCTTTGATAGATAATATATTTGATATGTGCTATATTCAATATTTTTAATCCTCGAAGTGAATAGAACCAAGCACATATTAAAAGGTACATAATTATGCATATTTTCCCCATTTAAAAAATGCAAGGAAATAATGCAAGTACTATATCCGAAAGTACTAATATCATAGAAGGCTCCAAAAGAACAAATATTTTATTGCTAGATTGAACTCAATTCTATATTCACAATGTGTTATACTCGTCAAAGTCGCAAAGAAACTTATTGGGTTTTAAAGATATTCACAGAAATAAATATCATATTGAGACTATTAGTCAAGGGGATGTTGACTATCTCCATATTACGAGTATAATCCAAGGCAATAAGAAAATCTTGACAAAATTACATGCATTGTCATCCGGATTGTATTACACAAGAATTAATACAAATTGAAGCTCATGCTATTGTAAACAAAAAGTTTATTGATAACTTTATTATTTGGCATGACCGGTTTCCCAGTTCAATTATGATGCAAGAAATTATTGACAATTCATGTGGTCATTCATTGAAGAACTGACAAATTCTTCAAAGTAATGTTTTTCATGTGATGCTTGCTCTCAAAGCAAACTAATTATTTGACCATCACCAGCTAAGATAGATTATGAATCTATTAATTTTCTAGAATGGATACACGGTGATATATGTGGACCAACACACCTTTCTTCCAGACCATCTAGATATTTTACGGTTTTAATCGATGCATCGACTAGATGTTCACATGTATCCTTATTATCAACCTCAAATTGGCGTTTGCGAGGTTACTTGCTTAGTTGATAAAATTACGAGTATATTTTCCACATTACCCTATAAAGACAATTCATCTTGATAATGCTGGTGAATTTACTTCTTAGGCTTTTGATGATTTTGCATGTCAATTGAAATAAGTGTTGAACATTAGCTCATGTTCATACACAGAATGATCTTGATTAATTAAATGACTTCAATTAATTGCAAGATCGTTATTAATGAAGTTAAAACTTCTAATTTCTATTTCGGGACATGCCAGATTACATGTAACATCACTAATTCGCATCAAGCCAACAAATTATCATAAGTTCTCCTCATTATAAATGGCTTTTGGTCATAAACCAAAGATTTCTCATCTTAGAATTTTTGGGTGTGCGGTATATGTTCTAATTGCTCCACCACAACCACAAAGATGGGTCGTCAAAGGAGGTTGAGAATATATGACAGATTTGAATTCTCCTCGATAATTAAATATCTCGAGCTTTTAACGGGAAATTTATTTACAGCTCGATTTGCTTAATGTCATTTTAATGAGTTAATTTTCCCAACATTAGAGGGAGAAAATAAATAGCAGGGAAAATAAATAAGTTGAAATAAATTATCATTATCTTATTTTGATCAACGTACTCTATAATGTGAACTATAAGTTCAAAGGATAATTCATTTACAAAACTTAGCAAATCAATTGCCAAGTGCTTTTGTTGACCCTAAAAGAGTGACCAAGTCACATATACCAACTATGAATGCTCCAATTAAAATTGATGTCCCAGAAGGACAAACTCTAGTTGCTAACGAGTCTTACTTATGCCTGAAGCGTGGCAGACAAGTAGGTTCCAAAGATAAAAATCCTCGAAAAAGAAAAGGAGCTATATCTTATGTTGATCTGTTCGAGGAATCAACAAATTATGAAAATCTCTAGAAGTGATTAAAAAGTCTCCAACCGAGACATTAGACATGAATCAGGTACCTGATAATAAATAGATCTCAATAAATTATGTCATGTCTGGTAATAAGTGGAACCGAAATCAAATCAACGTTGATAATATATTTGCATGCAATATAAAACTAGAGATTTTGATGTGGATCATGAACCACTACCAATTGGACAATGTAAACAAAGAAATGATTAGCCAAAACGGAAATAGGCAATTGAGGCAGAACTAAAATCTCTTTCGAAAATAGAAGTATTCGGGCTTATAGCCCATACACCGGAAGGTGTAAAGCACGTGGATATAAATAAGTCTTTATGAGAAATAGAAATGAAAATGGGGAATCGCGAGATATAAAGCTCGTTTGATTGCACAAGATTCTCAAAAAACCTAAAATCGATTATGAGGAAACATACTCCTCGGTGGTGGATACGACTATTTTTACATTTTTTATTAGTCTGGAAATAAAAGAAAGACTTAGTTTCTACCCAATGGATGTTGTTACAACCTATTTGTATAGGCCTCTTGATAATAACATTTACATGAAACTTCTAGAAGGATTTAGACTGCTAGAATCAGTTAATTCAAGTTCTCGAGAACATTATTCAATCAAATTGAACATATCTATTTATGGATTATACAATTTGGGCGCATGTTGTATAATCGCCTTAGTGAATACTTATTAGCGAAAGGCTATAAGAATGATTCATTTTTTCGAGCATTTTTATTAAGAGATTTAGCTCCGAATTTGTTATTATTGTTGTGTATGTTGATGATTTGAATATCATTGGGACTCATGAAGAGATCTCCCTAACAATAAAATCCCTGTGCATCAATCGACATACATAGAAAATATTTAAAGAGACTTTACATGCATAGCGCACATCTGTTGAGCACTAGGCGAAGCCGAAAAATAATTGCTATGCATCAGATCTTAGTTGGTATAGAAGTACTATCTAAGTGCTACGAGACCATTACCTTTAGATATTTCAAAACTCGATGCCTCTTTAAGTCATGTAAATAATTGTTATACACGAGACAAAGTCGAAAAATGTGTTTGGCTAAACACATCCAGAAGATATATGAATTGCTTTCACAAGATATGATGCAAGCTATCTTGAGCGAAGATAATGCAAAATTTATATCTCAATCGAAAGGTGGATACATCAAATGTGACAAAACGAAATATATTTCTTCAAAGTTTCGCCCCTCATGATCTTCAGAAGAATAGTATTCGATGAATCCTTTTAAGTAGTAGTTTGGAAGATCTATTGACTAGTGCATAGTCTACTTCAACATTTAAAGATTATATTCAAGATTGAATTATGAAGATTCAAAGATCTTATGTGATATTTTCATGAGGGGGTAAATATCCGTTGCACTCTTTTTCCCTTAACCAAGGTTTTGTCCCAATGGGTTTTCCTGGTAAGGTTTTTGATGAGGCAACATGTTATGAATATCAAAGATATGTGTACTCTTTTTCCTTCAGTAAGAAATTTTTTCCCACACGGTTTTTATCTTAGTAAGGTTTTAACGAGGCACATTATCTTCATGGATATCCAAGGGGGACTGTTATGATTATCTTTATTTATGGTGGATATCCATATATTAAATGAGACTTTAATGTACTTTAATATTAGGGTTTCATACCCATTGGAATTAGAGTTTCTATCTTATACCTATAAATATAGAGTTTGGAGAAAGCATTGTATACAACCATATATTTGAGAATATAATACAAGTCTCTGTTTGTCTCTCATCTTTGTTCTTGATCATCTTTCTTGTTCTTCTTTACTTTATTCACAACAATATAAAAATTGTTTATTAAATTTTATTTTAAAAAGGAATAATAACACTTTCGGTCTTTATGATTTTAAAAATAATTAAAATAATTAACGGTACATAGTAGTATACATGATTAGTGCTACATAACGGTACATGACGTTTATTGTAGAATCATCCAATATTTTCTTAGGTTTTTAGCTATATATTATTTACTATTATTTGTATACGAAGAAAAAATATATATTATTTACTATTATTTTGCAATGATCAATTTTATAGAATAATTTTTTTAATAAAAATCAATTCCGATTGATTTGGGGATAGAAAGCTGTTGTTTGTGAAAGTTTAGGTTACGTTCGATTTCGTCAAACATTTATTTTATTGATTAAAATATTTAAAAAATAAAATATATTTTATATTAATATCCACATATTCTAATCAAATTTAAGTAATAGTTTTTTATATAAATATAAATATAAAATTTTATTATATAATTTCATTTTTAAATGGCTTAAATATGTATTTAGTAACTGAACTATATCCTTTATGCCAAGTTGGTACTTAAAGAATTTTTTCTCCCAAGCTGGCACCTGAACTAGATACTTTCTTCCAAGTTGACACCTAAAGAATTTTTGCTCCCATTTTGGTACCCAAACTTTAATTTCATCCACTATTCTAATACTTTTATTAACATATTTAGTCTCAAAACTTATACATTCTATCAATTTGGTCATAATTCGAAATAATTCAATAAATTTAACCATTTGTATTTAAAAACACCATCAATTTAGTAAATTTTTGTGATACTGTCAAATTAAACAAGCATAACGGATCAAAACAACAATGAGATAATTGCATTCTACCATAAAATAACATCAAGTTGCCGTTAAAATTTTTATACCATGAAAGTAATATAACATTTATAGGAGAAAAACAAACAATTTAAGAGAAGAACAAAGAGTAAATTGATAAGATTTTTAAATATAAAGGGTTAAATTTATTGAATTATTTTGAATTAGGACCAAATTGATAGAATGTATAAGTTTTGGTATCAAGTTGGGAGAAGGTGCCTGGTTCAAGTATCAACTTGGGAGTAAAAATTCTTTAAGTACCAACTTGGAAAAAGATGCTTAATTCAAGTACCAACTTGGAAGTAAAATTTCTTAGGTACCAACGTAGGAGAAAGTGTATAGTTCAAGTATCAAATATATATTTAGCTTTTTAAATATACAATATGTCAGTAGATATGTACAATTGGCATTTACTAGGGAGGAAAGCTAACAAGTGACTATCAAACAAGATAAAGGAGTTTGATTTAGACAGAAGAGTTTGATTTAGACAGAATCAATATTGGTTTCAAAAATTATTCAAAACAAAATACTGGTTTTAAATCATCATATTATTTTTGAATTATTTTAGGATTAAAATTACTGGAGATTAATTTAATTTCAAGTTTGAATATTTGAATTTTTCATTGAATTTTAAGTTTGATATTTAAGTTTGTTTTCCGATCGAGCAAGCACATTCGGCCGGTTGACCAAACTACTGATCTTTGTTCCCTCATTTTCCTTAGGTTATAGTTCTAAACCCACTAGGAACATTCCCTTCCTTCTCCTCCCCTCTAGGTAGGATTAGGGTTAGAATTAGGATTTGTCAAAAAATTATGTGGTCCGATCATTTTAAATTCAAGTTATTTTATATCAAATTTAACCTGTTGTAATCCAATCAAATTAGTTTGTATTAGACTTAAAAGAATTAAAATTTTGAATCCAGATAAGAATGACCTTTAATTCAGATAAGAAATTAAAAAAAAAAGGGATGTGGTTGTAAATGGTCCCTTGCTGGTGTGAGTTGAAGATAACATGTTGATATGATTTTCCTAGAATGAATTTCTGGTTGGGTTGCAAAGTCAAGCAGCTATGTCAGGGCTGGTTCAATCACCAAGATAGCCGTGTTGTTAACAACGTTTTGAGTCAAAATTAAAGGTTTAACTAGTCAAATTTGCTATTTTAAATTTTGGTAAATAAATAATTGTAATAGCGGATTAGGATAAAACATTTCAAATTAAAAAGGCTGCTAATATAAACTTTTCGAAATTAGAGGTTTTGACATAAAAGTTATAAGGACTCTTTTACCCTTATCAATTACAAATAATCTTCGAATAACCTACATTTAACTTTTACTATTTTCATTTAAATTTAATAATTAATTGAATTATATTAAAAATAATTATATAAATAATAAATTAATATATAGATCCTTCAAATATGTTTAGTAATGTTGTATTAAAAAAATAATTTTTATAATCTACTTGATATTAATAGATAGAAAATATAGATAACTAATAAACTATTCAAACAAATATCGAATATAATCATGTCTTTGTATATCATTTTGCTTGTTCAAATAATCAAACAACTATAAACTAACAGTTAATTTTATCAAACACTTTTTATACAATCAGCTAATCAAATCAGCTAATGCAATCAGCTACCAACTAATGTAATCCACTATCAGCTATCAACTAATGTAATCCGCTATCAACTATCGGCTTGTAAGAGCCTATTTCTATCCAGGCCCCAAACTAAACCAAATTAAACCAACCCAAACCATACCCAATACCAAACCCAAACTAATGCCCAAACCTTAAACCAACAATCCAAACCCAGGCCCAATTATACTCAAAACCCATACATCCCTAATTAACCCTAATCAAATTTAACCCTAGCTGCTGCCTCCTCCATTAGACGTCACCGCCGCCACCGCCACCAAGCCGCCGCCTGAACTCCGACCGTCCAAAATCTTTAAATAACCAAAAACCCTAAAAAACTAAATTAAATCCCTAAATCTACCCCAACCCGACAACACTCATGCCCTAACCGAACCTATACCCTGCAAAATCCCACCAAAATCCCTTAAAATCCGGTTTTCTCCCATCAAGTCCAATATGCAGAATAAAAAAATAGGGAGAGAGTTGATATTAGATCGGTTATAAAAACTTAAATGAAAACGTAAAGAGGGGGTGGGATAGAAAAAAATGGGGCTTTAGTCTGGAAAATTGTAAAGGAGTTCAAAAATTGTAAGGGTTTTTTTCCTTGAATGAAACACAATAAAAATTAAAAAGAATTTCAGAGTAGCTTTATCTTGTTTTTCCTTTCCAATCAAAGCAAAACTTTCATTTCTATTTTAAATTTTAATATGAAAACAAAAAGGGCATTTCGAATCAAAGCTTTATCTTGTATTTCTTTCAATTTTAAACTCCTAATCGAAACAAAAAAGAGAGAAAGTCGGAAGCTTACCTGTGTTGCCACCGTGCATCCGCCCTGAGGCTTCAACGCCGATGACCAGCCTTCATTCCTTTGAGTCGCTGTCAGGTGTTAAGAGAAAGTTAGGGTTGAGGAAGATATATTTTAGGGTTTATTATGTTTTGATTCGAAATAAACCAAAAGGGGACCTTATGTTTTAACCGGCCTAACAAAACGACACTGTTTGGTGTCCTAACCCGTGTGGTGACCGGTAACTCGGGGAGGATCCGTTTTACGAAAATGGGTTAATTGCCATGCTAGTCACCTAACTCTTCTCCCGCCTTTATTTTTTTCATGAGATAATTATGTCTTTCGTCCTTCCTTTTTTGCGTTTTAATATCGTCCTTTTATTTATTTTTTAAGTTTTTAATTTTTGTTTTATTTTCGATTTAGTCACCTTTTTGCATTTAATTTTCAGCATGTTATTTCCTATTATTTATGCTTATTTCCTCAGGTTTTATGTTTGTTTTATTTTAATCCTATAATATTTGCCATTCATACCATGTAATTTGATATTTGTGCATTTTAGCCTTTAATATTTGGTTTCATGATGTTTTTATTATTATTATTATTATTATTATTATTATTATTATTATACAAAGTAGTTTGTTTATATATATTATATATTAATATAATATATATATATTCTTCTTACTTATGGTTCATATTTTTATATATAATATTTTTATATTTTTTATATATTGTATATGTATATAAGGTTTTATGTATTTGTAAAATAATATATAATACTTTGTTTAATTACAATATATATATAAAAATAACAATAAACTCTTATTTTTGTAAATATATATATATAACTACTAACTTAATATATATAGGTGTATTTTTAATAAATAATACATATGTATTTTACCCTAAATATTATATTTTAAATATATTATAAAAAATAATAAATACTTATTTTTTGTAAAAATAATATATGTATATAAAAATACTAACTTTAGATATATATAGATATTTTTTGATAAATATAAGTATTAAATACATTTTACGTAAGTATTATATTTTTAAGTATATATGTACATTTACGTGCTATTTTATAATTTTGCATCATAATAGTAATTAGAGGTGTTAAGAATCGAGGTAATGTTCTTTTATTTAGGGAGTTCGAGAACTCGTGTCCCGGGCGTTAAGGGATGCGACCTTCTCGATATCCCTAAATAAAATAGTATCCTTACCATTTTAGGATATAATATTTAAGGGAATTTTCTTTTATTTAGAAAATCGATAAATCATTTCTCGGGCGTAAAAGGATGTGAACTTCTCGATTATTCTAAATAACGGAACGTTTCTTTAAATATTTAGAACATTTTCATGCATTTAAGAATTATATTTTAAATTTTATTCGAATTCGAAATTTCCAACACTAAGACATTAAATAATCGGCTAGGTACCAATCTTGGGCGGTGTGGGGGTGCTCATCCTTCCCCATCCGTAACCGACTCCAGGACCCGAATTTTTTAATCTCTGGTTTTATTTCGGTTTTCGGTCTCCCTTTTTAAAATGATCGGTGGCAACTCCATATTTTTAATTTGAAAACCAGGCGGGGTTTTCCCAAATAAAATTAAATAACGAAAAAGAATTTTTAAAACTGATAAAAACGAGTGCTGGACGGATTTGGGTGATTATAGCTGGTGACTCCGTTGGAACTTTTAAAATAAAAAAGAGAGTCAAGCCATAAGTCGATTATCTTTTAGTCTTGGTCGTTGGAAATTGACGAAATTGATTTTAATTTAAAATATGATTCTGTCTTTTTTAATAAGACATGCATTTTATTTTCTGTAAATATAACTGCTTTACTTTTACTGCTTAGTATAAATGAATATAGACATACGGTGTCAAAAGGTTTGAGAGTTTCTCCTTACACATCGTGTTTCATTGCATTTCATGAGCTTTCTACCCGAGCTCCGTCCAATTTTAAGTGGAAGTGTGATACCGCCTTCAAGTGGGTTACCACCGTATAGGTTGGTGAATCACTTTCGGGATATATTTCTTATACTTTCGTGTGGGTTACCTCCATATAGGCATAAGGGATGTATCCCCCTGAATTGAACTTGGTCCATTTGAAACCTATAATGGGTGAGGATCAGGGGCCTTGCTACCTTTAGTAAGGGACAGTAAGGACAATTCAGGTACCCTTCCCTAGAACCAAACCTCATGTAATAGACCATAAAAGCCTTGCTCTAGAAATGGAACCCGTTAAATTTTCAAAGGATAAACACTTTTAACCTTTTTTCTACTCTTTAGATTTATTTTACGAATAATATGCCGGGTAGAAATCATGCCAGGTAAGGATCTTTCTTTCTGTAAATAATAGTATACCGGGTAGATACCATGCCGGGTAGGTTTTTCTTTTTAAATAAAACCATGCCGGGTAGATATCATGCTGGGTAGGAATCTATTTATATTTTATTATGCCGGGTAGATATCATGTCGGGTAAGATATTTCTTTTTGTAAATACAATATTCGGGTAAAAAGTATGACGGGTATGTTTACTTTTTCAAATAAAGCATGTCTATCGGTAGGTTTTATACCGTTTGTTTTATGAAAATTACTGGTTTTTTATCAGTACTAACCCATTTATTTTGTTTTGCATTGCATTGACATCTCGTATTTGCATGCACCTTCGCATCTGCATTTCATCATAATGCATCATCATTTCCCAATCAAGGGGTTTGATTACAAAAATTCTGATCGCAGTCATCTTGGGGCACCCAAGTCAGCCGTATTTATATCTGTCTTTCACTCAAGGCAATGCTCAAGAAATGGAGAGTCGTCTAGGAAGAGTAGAGCAAGCATGCGAAGAAATGAAGAGTGACATAAACGAGAAGCTCGAAAAGGCACAACAAAACAACTCACGATCATACCACGCAATCACACGTGGATCTGCCAGCTCAGATAGCCACTATGCTGGCCGGTGAATATCCTAATAAAAGAAAAGTATTGGTCATAGACCCTAGTGCCCTAGAAAAGGTAGAAAGTGCATACAATACACCAATGCAAGTGCCAATTCCAGTTGAAAAGCAACAAGTTCTTCAAACCGAGTCTTCATCACATAGGGGAACCCATGCCCAAAATAACCCTGGTGAGCATGTCATCCCTGATTCGAGCATCGTCAACAAGATGGGTCAAGCAGGGATCGAGACGTTCATACGGATTAAAGATTTGTGCAAGCGAGTTGAAGAGAAATCCAAAGCTGCAGAAGAGGCAAGTGCATCCTGTGAGGTAGATGCAAGAAAATTAAGTCTAATCCCTGATCTGATGATACCTCCAAAGTTCAAAATGCCAGAATTTGAAAAATTCAACGGAACAAGCTCTCCGTCTACTCACCTTACCATGTTTTGCCAAAGGATGACATGGCATATTGACAACGAGAAACTCTTAATCCATTGCTTCCAAGAAAGCTTAAAAGGGTCTGCTACCAGGTGGTATAACCAACTAAGCCGAGACCAGATACAATCATGGAAAGATCTGGCGAAAGCTTCACCGAGCAATACAAGCATATAACTGACATCGATCCGGATCGTCTAACACTGCAGAGCATGGACAAGAGGCCCGATGAAAGCTTCTGACAGTACGTGTAAAGGTGGAGAGATATTGCTGCGCAAGAACAACCACCGCTACTAGAGAAAGGGATAACGCCTACCTTTGTGAGGACTGAAAGATCCATTTCTAAAATATATGTTGGGCAATGCAACCAAGAGTTAGTTTGGAATACCTCGTGATATCTGGAAAACTCACTGAAGCAGCCATAAGGTAAGGGAAGATTACTGACCCTAGCCAAGAAAGAGATGAGTCAAAAATTTATACAGTAGGATCTTATCCGACCAGCCTACCTCGGTCCTCATGCCAGCCAAACTGTTCATCATCGCATAGACCAAAAACTTCTCAGAAAGTCATCTATCCAATCCCGATAACTTATACAGAACTACTCTCGATGCTTGTAGAAAAGAATTTGATAGCCCCAGTCCAGTTTAAACCGAGAAGCCCCCTTACCCAAAAGGGTACGACGTCGATGCTATTTGCGACTATCATATATGAAGCTCGGGCCACACCACAAAGAATTTTGGGGCATTAAGGAACAAGGTGGAGAGACTGATCAAGAGTGTAACCCCCTCGACCCGGCCTACGCGCCCGACCGAACCGAGAGAACTACATTAGGTTTGCTGAAGCAAACCAGTGAAAGGTTACAAAAAGTTGATCCATTTTGTATCTTGTCTAGAGGCAATTTATTAATCCTAAGTGTACATACTCACAGTGGGGTGAATTTTCAAAGGAAACATTTCATTGAGAGGCCTTCAATTGCACAACATGCATTTTAGGGACCAAAATGCAAAACTTCTAATTTACAAGGCCAAAGGTGAATTTAAGATTACCAACCTTTAATTAGTCAGATTACATGCCCACGTGAATCAACTCAAATAGACCCTCCAAACTCTTACAATTGAGCCCACATCAATCAAGGACCAAAATGAAAGAAAATAGAACTTTACTAAGCCATTAACTAACTTAACTACCTCGGGTATCGGTACGCACACTTGAGTATCGGTACGCCCTTTCCATTTTAAATTCCAAAAATTCCAATAGCCAACTCCCGTACTGGTACGACCCTGCATACCGATACGTCTTACCAAAACCAAAGGCTCGCACCGATCCTCAAACACGTGTACTGAAACCCTATGCCAAACTCAGCCTTCTCGTATCGATACACAAACCCGAGTATCGATACGCAACTCTTAAAAAGCATTTTTGTATCGATACGCCGCATACTGGAACCACAAGCTCGAAATGGCTTCCCGTACCAATACGTGAACACGAGTATCGGTACGCCTAGACCTGAATGGTCACGAATGACTGGTTTAACATGCTTATTTCAATACTAAACCATTTTATCATGCCACAAATTCTCATACAACACTACCAAGATGCAACAACAACCTAGACATCATATGTTCAGCAACCAATTAGCATTCATACATCCCATGATATTCTAAAGGCATGCTTCCCAAAATCACTTTACCAAACATCCCAAAATACACAAATAGGCCAATCTCAGCATATACACCATAGCAACACAACCCACACAGCATAATAAACTTGCTCAAACCATCACCACATGGCAATCATCAAGGAAGCTCTAGATGCATACCTAAGCAACCATTCATCCACAACTACAAGCAAGTATTAACATCAAGCTTAGCAACATCAAACCATCCTCAAAACCCAGCATAGAAACATACTTAAAATGTATAAGAAATCAGGATTACAACACCCAAAAACCTTGGCGAACACATTGCCTTATTAACTAGAAATGTAAACCGAGTTCATACTCAAAAGTAGTTTATCTTTTGGATCCTTGCAAACCTTGCCTTTGCTGCCCTGAACTTTAATGCTCTACATCATTAGAAAAAAGAGAGCGCAAGCACACATGCTTCGTGAGGATGCTCATAAAAAAATGATGCATTTAAACCCATTTAAAAACCACATGCTTGCTTTTCCCAAAACATGCTTACAACCAAAGCATCTTTCTATGATTCCAATCGAATCAAAACATAATAACCTTTATATAACATCATATACAATCCATGCTTAAATCCCAAAACATTTTAAACAAACCATGCTTAAATCCCAAAGCATTACAACAAGGTTCAACACATGAACTTTCTCATATATTGGCATTTATAGTGACCGGATAGACTACCTCTATCCTATACACATATCGGGTACACAGATCTCTCATACCATGCCTAGTTAAACAGCATGATATCCCAAACCTTGCCTAGTTACACCGCAAGATTTGACACCATCGCCTAGTTAAACCGTGAGATCTCACCTTTGCCTAGTTATACTGCAAGTGCACCAACCTTGCCTAGTTAATGCGCAAGAACACCCTTAATTTGGGTTGCCTAGTTAAACCGCAAGTCCCAAATGAGGTCCCCAACAGTTCGAGTGGCCTTGTTACACCGCCATACCTCAAGGACCCATGGCCATGATCGATTTTGTTCATATTTTATAGTGCACTTTTAATCCTATGGCATGCCAACTATATCCGATTGTTTTATCACCATATCACATAGCCAATATATCATTTACTTACTGTTTTACAATGCATTGCATTAAACATCACATATGCAAATCTCATTGCCAATGCAATAATACCATTCCCAACTGAAATGAAAACCAATGCTCGATAGCATTTAACATACTTCCAAACCCCTGCATATGTACTCAAAATCATGCATTATCAGTAAGTAAACCATACCATGTTTATCGCCAAAACATGCAAACAACATACTCATATCTAAGCCGATATTAAAGAGCGAAATAAGAAAAACTTACTTCCAAGCTTAGGTAAGTGTATCACGCTTACCCTAAACTCCAAACAACCTTTACAAACCTTTGTAATGCATCTAAAATTAGTTTCCACTCACCGATATGCCTCGTCTTCCTTGCCAACGCGAAACAAGCTCCCGGCAAGCAACCCAACAACTTCAAGCTTTGTCGCCTTGATTATCCCCTATTTTAAACACATAAAACCAGAGGATAAATGCATTAAAATGCATTCAAACCATTGCCTAACAGCAATCTCCCGCAACTCCCAAGTTACCCACTCGAAAACCATCCGAAACATGCCGAAAACACCATCAAACATTTTCGAAACTTAACCCAGCCATAAAACAACATTTCAACCCATCAACCAACATCTAATAACATTCAAAAACCCTTTTCTAACATCCTTTTACCTCCAGCAAAGATTAAACTCGATTATCTCCATAATAACTCAAAACTAGCAACCTAAATAATTAGAGATTCAAGAGTTTCGAGATTCTTTTGATAAAAACAACTTATCAACATCAAAACACATCCAAAACATATAGTAAATCAATCTCAAATACTGGAAATCAGATCCACTTTGAAAATCACCATGTTTCGTCAATATTTCCAAAATAACTCAATTAAACATTGATAAAACATTAAAATCACATTACAACTTACAAATCAAGGATCAAATACTTGGGAATATCAATAAAGAATCATTTAATAGAGGAGATCACAGACCTTACCCTTGTAATGTAATTTCTCCCTCAATTGGCTTGTTTAAAGCTAAGAAAACATAAAATTTCAATGAGATTTTGCAAAACAAAGTTAAGGAATCAAATTAAAATCAATAATCTGAGTGAAAAGAGTCCCTCACCTCTGGATTTTGATGAAATTCTGAGTGTTTGGAAGAAAAGAAGTTGAGAGAAAAGGTTTAGGAAAAAGTTACGTGAGTTTCTTTTAGGGTAAACTACATTAGTAGTCACCGAACTATAGCTTTTTTCCTATTTTGGTCGCCGAACTATTTTTTGGCAAAAACATCAATAACGTTATGTTTCTTTCCTATTTTGGTCACCGAACTATTTTTGGCAAAAACATCACTAACGTTATGTTTTCTTCCTATTTTGGTCACTGACTGCTTTGATGACATGGAATTTTATTTTATTTTTTAATTTTCCATGTCATTTCTTCTCTCTCCTCGTAAACAATAAATGTTATTTTATAATATTTTTATTCAAACTAACAGGATGGTGACACGTGTCACTGCCTATTAGTGGAATAAAATGAATGAAAAATTAAGCCTTTCATGCAGCCAGAGAGATTCGACTAATAGGCAGTTACACGTGTCACCATCCTATTATGCAGTTACACGTGTCACCATCTCTCTGGCTACATAAGGGGCTTGATTTTTCATTCCTTTTATTCCACTAATAGGCAGTGACAGATGTCACCATCCTGTTAGTTTGAATAAAAATATTATAAAATAACATATATTGCTTACAAGGAGAGAGAAGAAATGACATGGAAAATTAAAAAAATAAAATAAAATTCCACATCAGCAAAACCGTTAAGTTTTTAATAGCCAGTGACCAAAATATGAAGAAAACATAACGTTAGTGATGTTTTTGCCAAAAAATATAGTTCGGAGGAAGGAAACATAATGTTAGTGATGTTTTTTCCAAAACAATAGTTCGGTGACCAAAATAGGAAAGAAACCATAGTTCGGTGACTACTGGTGTAGTTTACCCTTTTCTTTTAAAAGCTGATAACTAACTTTAGATATTTAATCCTTATTAACACTATTTTAAAACACATGTTTAAAATGATTTAATTAAAGGGAGAAACCACAAGCAAACACTTGGTAGATTAGCTCCTTAAGGATTCTAAGGATTTGACCCTTTTGATTTTAATCACTTAAAAATAGTTTTCCAAAAATCGCATTTTGGTCACTAACCCAAAATGTCATATTTCCAAACTCCATTTTCTTAAATTGATTCCACCAAAAATTAATATATATTAAAAATGACTTTTAACTATTTTCCATATTTTTATCTTATCAAAAAAATACACAGTCCTGAATTCGACTCAAATCTCTAACACAGTCCACCAGACCGTCTAATAAACCTCAAAACCGCTAGGCCCAAAATCGAGGTGTTACAGAGAGCGGTACTCTAAAGTTCAACAACAGGGTCCCTCAGACGAGCTAATTGAGGATTGAAGAAGAATGAATGACCTTTAGAGGCTAAATTCTTTTTGTTTGGAGCATCTTTGTAGCATAAATCTTTTTAAGTAATGCATGAAATCAACCTTTTACCTAGGCCCGAAGGTAAAAAGGAAATCTTTTGTAAGGGCATGTGAATATTCAATGCATATTCCTCCATGTTTTATTTTGAACAAAAAAACACAAAAACAATAATTTCAAAATTTAATTTATACCTTTGCAAAAATTTTGTCCATATTTTCAAAGAACCACATCGATTTTAACCCGAAAATTGATTCCAAGCAGTCTGGAGGCACTTAATCGCTCAATTTCATGAAAAATCTCATTTTGAAAATATTTTTTGAAATAAAAAGATTTCTTGCATCACTTTTCTTAGAAATATAAGGTACAACGACCAAAGGCCCATGCCTATTCAAAACAAGAAAGAAAGCCTTCAAAGGTATTCAGTCAAAATGATATCTAAAAGATAAATGGGGCAACATTCAATTGGAGAAAGCCAGCATTCCCTAGAGAAGATAAACAGAGGCGAACCTGCAAATGCCATTCAGCTCAGAAATATGAAAATAAGAACAAAGAAGATTTGAGGGGCAAGCTTTCTCTTGAGAAAATTAGATGACCGAACTTAACCAAAGGAAGAAGACCCTACAAATATTTTATGCATATCTATGCATCACAACATACCTAACATTACATCATCAAAATGTGTCTATGCATCATGAAATCATACTTAAAGGCATATGCATCATTGCATCTTTTAAACATGAGTACGTCATGATATACATAACATTGCATCCTTGCATCATCGCAAAAGCATGCACATGCATCTCATTTGCATAAATACAGGAAATAATTTTTCAAAAGCAAACTCAATCCTTTCATAAGGATAATTTTCCAAACTTCTGGATAATTTTCAAAGCTCAATCATTTCATAAGGATATTTTTCCAAACTTTTGGATAATTTTCAAAACTTAATCCTTCCATAAGGATATTTTCCAAACTTCTGGATACTTTTCAAATTTTGATCCTTCCATAAGGATATTTCTCCAAACTTCTGAATACTTTTCAAATATCAATTCATTCATAAGGATATTTTTCCAAACTTTTGGATAATTTCTAAAACTGAGTTCCATAACTCAATCATTCCATAAGGATATTTTCCGAACTTCAGGATATTTTTCCAAACTTCTGGATAATTTTCAAAACTCAATCCTTCCATAAGGATATATTATCTTTAAAACTCAATCCTTCCATAAGGATATTTTTCCAAACTTCTGGATAATTTTCAAAACTTAGTCCTTCCATAAGGATATTTTTCCAAACTTCTGGATCATTTCCAAAACTGAGTTCCATAACTCAATCCTTCCATAAGGATATTTTTCCGAACTTTTGGAAAATTTTCAAAACTCAATCCTTCCATAAAGATATTTTTCCAAACTTCATCCTTCCCAAAGGATAATTTCCAAAATTGGGTTCCATAACTCAATTTTTCCAAAAGGATATTTTCAAAAATCGAGTTTCATAACTGAGTCCTTTCATAAGGACATTTTTATCCTTTTATAAGGATATTTTTTCAACCAAATAAATGTCATATGTTCATATTTACTTAAGGAGAGAGAAAAAAAAAGAAAAAAGAAAATGAGAAAAAAAGAAGAGAAATTAAAAAAAATATTCCAAGCAAATAAAAAATAAAAAAGAAAGAAATAAAATCAAGGTGAAAACCTGAAAGGGCGCCTTGAAAAGACCTTTTTGGAAATGTCCAAGGCACGGACCGAAAAAGAAGCCTTAGGCATTCATAGATAAAGAGTGAAATTTTCAATGAGTTCCAGCATCCTTGACAGAAATGAATAGGGGCAAAAGTGGTATCGCATCCTTGACACGAAGGAGCAGATTACTGTTGGAGAGTTCCAAAATCCTTGATAGGAATGAATAGAGCAGATCATTTCTGACAATTTCCAAGCATCCTTGGCACGAATGAGTAAAAAAACAAAAAAGGGCAAAAAAAGAAGAAGAAGAAATTCAAAAAAAGAAGAAGAAAAAATAGAGAAAAATTATGAAAATAAAAAAATGAAAAAAGAAAAAAAACCAAGGTGAAAATCTGAAATGGCACCTTAAAAATATCATAAAAAAGAACAAGAGAGATCTTTTCAAAATATCCCAGGCACGAACCCAAAAGGAGGCACGAGACGTTCAAATGATGAAACTATATTTATCTCATCTCCCTGGAGTGCCAGCGGAATGAGAACCAGGGCGAGTTCATCTCCCTGAAGAGGCAGCGGAATGGACCAGACATAAAGTTTGTCTCCTTGGAGCAGCAATGGAACAGGCTTCACCACATTTATCTCATCTCCCTGGATTGGCAGCGGAATGAGAACCAAGACTAGTTTATCTCCCTGGAGCCGCAGCGGAACAAACTTCAGATGTAAACAAAAAATATTTTGTTTGAAAAAAAAGAAAAATAGAAGAAAAAATGAAAAGAAAAAAAATGAAAAGGAAAAAAGAAAAAAAGAAAAAGAAGAGAAAAAGAAGAAAAGAAAAAGAAGAGAAAATGAAAATGAAAATCAAGGTCAAAACCCAAACGGGCACCTTGAAAAGGTCATTTTTTAAAATGTCCCAATCACGAACCCATATGGAGGCCTTAGACATTCAAAACGAAAAAAATAAAGATATGTCAACCTCGTCTCCCCGAAGTAGCAGTGGAACGAATCCAACATCAATTTTATCTTCCTGAAATTGAAGTTACACCAGTCACATCTCCTTGAAGTTACAGTGGAATGGACACAATATCAACCTCGTCTCCCTGAAGTTACAGTGGAACAAATCCAACATCAATTTTATCTCCCTGAAGTTGCTGTGGAAAATTTGAAGTTACACCAGTCATATTTCCCTGAAGTTGCAGTGGAATGGACACAATATCAACTTCGTCTCCCTGAAGTTGCAGTGGAACGAATCCAACATCAATTTTATCTCCCTGAAGTTGCAGTGAAAAATTGAAGTTACACCAGTCACATCTCCTTAAAGTTGCAGTGGAATGGACACAACATCAACCTCTTCTCCCTGAAGTTGCAGTGGAACAAATCCAACATCAATTTTATATCCCTGAAGTTGTAGTGGAAAAATTGAAGTTACACTACTCACATCTCCCTGAAGTTGTAGTGGAATGGACACAACATCAACCTTGTTTCCCTGAAGTTGTAGTGGAACGAATCCAGCATTAATTTTATATCCCTGAAGTTACAGTGGAAAAATTGAAGCTGCATTGTCTCATCTCCCTGAAGTTGTAGTGGAACAGACAAAACTACGATGACTGACCCAATATCCTTGAACTTCCAATGGAGCGGGTCACCCATTCAACAAAAGATGAAGCTACACCAAAAAAAGAAAGATGAAGCTACAACAGCAGACCCTATCTCCTTGAACTTCCAACGGAGCGAGTCACCCATTCAACGGAAAATAAAGCCGCACTCATTTTGCTTCCACAACAGATAACCTTCATTTTAAAGATTTTGCTTCCCCAAAAGTGAAAGGGTGTATCAAGTCAAGAAAGAATATATGCGTCGAGGAGAATGAAGATCTACCGAACAAAGAATACATACGTCGAAAGGAGAAGCTTAGCCGAATTGGATGAAATTGGCTCTTTTAATCTTTACTCTATTGATGTTGCACAACAATGAGCAAAGATAAGCAGTTGTAAGAGCCTATTTCTATGGGTCCCCCCCAAACTAAACCAAATTAAACCAACCCAAACCATACCCAATACCAAACCCAAACTAATGCCCAAACCTTAAACCAACAATCCAAACCCGAGCCCAATTATACCCAAAACCCATAAAACCCTAATTAACCCTAATCAAATTTAACCCTAGCTACTATCACCTGTACCAAGCCGCCGCCGCCGTCACCTGTACCAAGCCGCCGCCGCCGTCACCTGTACCAAGCCGCCGCTGCCGCCTGAACTTCAGCCGTCCAAAATCCTTAAATAACCAAAAAACCCTAAAAACTAAATTAAATCCCTAAATCTAGCCCTAACCCAACAACACCCATGCCCTAGCCAAACCTATACCCTGCAAAATCCCACCAAAAATCCCTTAAAATCCGGTTTTCTCCCATCAAGTCCAATCTGTAGAATAAAAAATAGGGAGAGGGTTGTTAGTAGATCGGTTATAAAAACCGAAATGAAAAGGTAAAGAGGGGGTGGGATAGAAAAAAATGGGCTTTTAGTCTGGAAAATTGTAAAGGAGTTCAAAAATTGTAAGGGTTTTTTTCCTTGGATGAAACACAAGAAAAATTAAAAAGAATTTCAGAGTAGAATTATCTTGTTTCTACTTTCGAATCAAAGCAAAACTTTCATTTTTATTTTAAATTTTAATCTGAAAACAAAAAGGGGATTTCGAATCAAAGCTTTATCTTGTTTTTTTTTTCAATTTTAAACTCCTAATCGAAATAAAAAAGAGAAAAAGTTGGAAGCTTACCTGTGTTGCCGCCGTGCGTCCGCCGTGAGGCTTCAACGTCGATGACCGGCCTTCATTCCCTTAAGCCGTCGTCGGGTGTTAAGAGAAAGTTAGGGTTGAGGAAGATATTTTTAGGGTTTCTTGTGTTTTGATTCGAAATAAACCAAAAGGGGAACCTTATGTTTTAACCGGCTTAACAAAATGACACCGTTTGGTGTCCTGACCCGTACGGTGACCCAGTAACCCAGGGAGGATCCACGTTTTACGAAAATGGGTTAATTACCATGTTGGTCCCCTAACTCTTCTCCTGCCTTCATTTTTTTCATGGGATAATTATGCCTTTCGTCCTTCCTTTTTTGCGGTTTAATATCATCTTTTTATTTATTTTTGTAAGCTTTTAATTTATGTTTTATTTTGATTTAGTCACCTTTTTTGCATTTAATTTTCAGCATGTTATTTCCTATTATTTATGCCTATTTCCTCATGTTTTATGTTTGTTTTATTTTAATCCTATAATATATGCCATTCATACCATGTAATTTGATATTTGTGCATTTTAGCCTTTAATATTGGGTTTCATGATGTTTTATTATTATATTATTATTATTATTATTTTGTGTATATATTATTATTATTATACAAAATAGTTTCTTTATATATATTATATATTGATATTATATATAAGATATATATATATATTCTTATTTATGGTTCATATTTTTATGTATAACATTTTTTATATATTTTTATATATTGTATATTTATATAAGGTTTCATGTATTTGTAAAATAATATATAATACTTTGTTTAATTACAATATATATATAAATAACAATAAACTCTTATTTTTTGTAAAAAAATATATAAAACTACTAACTTAATATATATCGGTATATTTTTAATAAATAATACATATGTATTTTACCCTAAATATTATATTTTGAGTATATGTATAAAATAATAATAAATACTTATTTTTTGTAAAAATAATATATGTATATAAAAAAACTACTAACTTTAAATATATATAGATATTTTTTTGATAAATATAAGTATTAAATATGTTTTACGTAAGTATTATATTTTTAAGTATATATGTATATTTACGTGCTATTTTATAATTTTGCATCATAATAGTAATTAGAGGTGTTAATAATCGAGGTAATGTTCTTTTATCTAGGGAGTTCGAGAACTCGTGTCCCGGGCATAAAGGGATGCGACCTTCTCGATATCCCTAAATAAAAGAGTATCCTTACCATTTTAGGATATAATATTTAAGGGAATTTTCTTTTATTTAGAAAATCGAGGAATCATTTCCCGAGCGTAAAGGGATGTGAACTTCTCGATTATTCTAAATAACGGAACATTTCTTTAAATATTTAGAACATTTTCATGCATTTAAGAATTATACATTAAATTTTATTCGAATTCAAAATTTCCAACACTAAGACATTAAATAATCGGCTCAGTACCAATCTTGGGCAGTGTGGGGGTGCTCATCCTTCATCCGTAACCGACTCCCGGACCCAAATTTTTTAATCTCTGATTTTATTTCGGTGTCCAGTCTCCCTTTTTAAAATGATCGGTGGCGGCTCCATATTTTAAATTTGAAAACCGGGCGGGGTTTTTCTAAATAAAATTAAATAACGAAAATAAAACCCATAAAAACGAGCGGCGGATGGATTTGAGTGATTACACGGCTAATTGACAAACAGGGCCAACACCTTTTTAAAATTTATTTCCTAATCTGACACCCATTGAAAATTGTTTCCTTGTATAGTACCCTTACAGTGAATTCGTCAAGCATGCATGACGAGTTTCATTAAAAAAATTCCTTTAACGCTTAAAGGATACGTTTATGAACATTTTCCAGAGAAGCAGCTCTATCTTAAGCACAAAAGGGCAAATAGTTCTTATGTATCCAATGACATTTGAAGATAAATTTAGCACATGCAAATCATGCTCAAAGATGACAAATTGAACGTCCAAACTACCAGAACCAAGACAACTATACAAGCTATTTTGCTACCATACCCGATGCCATGTTTCTATAACAAATTTGAATCTGAACTTCTTATCAGAACCAAAGCCCGGTTTCCCAGTTACATTGTTATACAATTAACTCAAAATATAAAAAAGTTTCCAGCTTTCCTATGTGGTACTAATCGATTTATCGAACCGACTGAAACCATTCACAAGAAGTGTTCTGTTTCGTAATCATGATAACCTTAACAAGTCACAATACATTTAATCATTCCCCGCTCATCTAGTTCATAGTTCTTAATCCATGATCAACAAAAAAGTTCTTAATCCATGAACCCGAAACTTAGCTCAATTAGTTCATACAACTATCCTTAAGAGACATTCAATTAAGTTCGAAATTCAAATTCCAACATCTACATCGCTTCCCCTATCCATTTTTACCCAAAAAATAAAATAAAAATGCTTGTTCCATGAATCCTTGGGCACTTCATACAACCATCCTTAGAATGTGCAATCTAAAAATAATAGTTCGAACTCAACATTTGTAGTCTATTAGTATCAAAAGGAAAAAGTGTTTGATACGTATTATAATTGAATGCCTACAAGATTCAAGGAAAATTTCCGCATATAGATAAAGAGCCACACTGGCATTATTTAATGGGTACGTTCGCTTTGGCTATCCGTCGTCGTCCCGATCGCTTCGTAATTATCATTCTCTAGACATACTTTTCCTCAAATATCATTGGTTTTTAGCTGTTTGGGGCAATATTCAAACTTTTCCTTAATATCCTCTGTGATGAAAACCCACCAGATGAAGGTGGAGAGACCGTAAGCAGGGTGGGCTAAAATGGAAAAGTTGAAAGGGAGTTAGGGCTTTATTAGAAGAGAAGAAAATTTAAAAATAAAAATAAAATATTTTTTGAAATATGACAAAATTGATCGAATGTGAAAAATATGAAGGACTAAATGTGTTGTTATACAAATTTTATTAATGGTCATGTTACCTCCATAATGGCACTTAACGGCTCTGTGACTGTTTTGTAACAAAAATTAAAGTTTAATGTTTATTGTGTAACTTTTGAAAGTTCAGTGGCTAAAATGAATATTTTGATGTAGTGTAGTGACCATTTATGAACTTTACCCTTTTAGTTTTGCCTTGACAGAATTTGTTTTTTTCCAACGGGGCATTGAAATAGTGCACCGGAGGATCAAAACAAAAAAATAACATGTTTCAGGGGTAATTATGCAATCTTCTTCCAGAAAAGAAAAACCACATGTCGTATGTATTAAAGAATGTGTTAGCACGAGCACAAGTTGAATTGGACGGGGATGGCACACGTGTATGAGCTTCACTCACTTATGAATGCATATTGGAAAACTATATTTAAACACGTAAATATATATTTTTTGAAACTATTATATTCAAAGCGAAAAGATTATTAAGGGATCACATCATAAACATTGAAACGTCAATGTGTAAAAATAAAAATAATAAAAATTTAAAGATATGAAAGACATTAAAGTACAAATCCTAGCACTTGCAAAAGATCTAACAATCTTTTGATAAAAATCCAGCAGAACTATTACTTTGACCAGAGTGCTCTAAGAAGAAAGTAAATTCTTACGCTACTTGATCTTGGTATATCGGCAAAACCACATAAGGGAATCAAAAATTTCACAGACCACCGATTTTCGCTGCTAGTAACGCTCGATTAATATTCGTCATACGAACGTTAAACTGCTAAAAAGCAGACAACGATGTCACAAAGACAAACTAAAACTGCTATAAAAGTAGACAAAAAAATTACCATGAAAGCAGACGAAAAACTACAAAAAAACAGATATAATATGAAACTAGCAAAGTAAAAAAGAAGAAAAACTTGCAAATGAAATTCATCTTTGGCGATGAATTTTTATTTATGTACAAAACTAACAAAATGATCAAAAGTCACCTCCGACAAAGAAAAAATTCACTCGTGTTCATGCTAATATATATCTTCGATATGTACCTAGATAATTCTTTTCTTAGACGAGGTTAAAAGAATTATCATTTTCCTTTCTTCATTTTTGCTATTGACGTGCAAAATTGACTACAATTTACTCGAAATTTAAAGAATACACGTTGAATCGTTTGCGTTTAGAGCACCGATTTGCTAAATAATTAAAAATATTATTAATATAAAAAGTGTTTTCAATATGTGTACGCTATTTTTATTAAAAAGATGGAAAATCAAAAAAATATAGTGAGAGTTAAAATTCAGGTAAATAAATTTGATTCAGATATATTTTATAAACGAATAAATACGAAAACTAATGCATTTAGATCATAAACAAGATCATACAAAAAATGGTAAAATCCCTAACTCAAATACTCGAAATAAAATAGATACAAATATACCAAAGCTCGACAATAAAAAGTAAAATCTAACAAAAAACAACCTTAAAAATGCATATAACAATAAGGCACGTTGACAACACGGTCATTACTACAACTCAATCGTGAACAAGAGCAATGACTGAGTTCGTATCCAAATTTAGTTTGAGGGTCCAAAACAAAGAGATCAACATAATAGTTAAAAGACCATCATCTTGATCAATAGTAGCAACGTCAAATCCAACCATGATAACAAACTAAATGAAAAAAAAGAAGCGACTAAACGGCTGATTAAGAGAAGAAAAACGTAACAAAAGGCAGAGTAAACGTACCAAAAGGTAGAGAAAAGTAGGGGTGTTCAATAAGTTAATTCGGTTAACCGACCCAACCGAACTAGCTAAATATCATTAACCAATATTTTTAACCATTTAATCATGAACCGAAATGAACTTTAAAAAAAATTAACCGAACCAAACTTTGTTCGGTTAGTTTTTGAATTAATCGAAATAACTATGGAACACCTAAATTTTTTGTTTATATATATATTCGGTTAATTTTTGCTTAATATATATATATATTCGCTAAATATATATTATATATGGATAGTTTTTTATTAATATCAGTTAATTCAGTTAACCGAATTAACCAATAACTGAACTTTTAAAAAAATTAACCGTTAATCAATCTTGCATCTAATTAACCGACCGAAATTTTGGTTCGATCGGTTAATTCAGTTTTAACCGAATAGTGAACACCTCTAGAGAAAAGTGTGTCACAAGAACAAAGTTATTGAATTTAAAAACTAGAAAACAACTCAACCGCGTACAAGAGTGGTGAATGTCAGTTTGTATCAAAATTCAGTTCGAGGTCCTAAACAAAGTGATCAACATGATAATTTAAAGAGAGTCGTCATATCAGTCGTAACAACGTTAAATCCAACCATGATAAAAAATCAAATGAAAAAATAGTCAAATGACTGACTAAGAGGGATGAAAACCCCTCTAGTTCGAGCAGCATGCAGAGTAATGGTGGGATTGGTGGTACGAGAGTGGATCCGAGTATTGTGCATGAGGTTGATTCTAGGGTGGTAAAAGGTAATGGTAGTCATATTGCGACGGTTATAGTGGAGGAAGGACAGATGGTTCATATGGTCCCTGGGGAGTCTAGGAAAGGGTCAGGTCAAGCAAAACAACGAGGCTGGAAGGAGCAAGTTAAAAAGGGTTGCGTATTCGTCGAGGATAAGAGTTCAAGCAACCTTCAAACCCCCTTTTTATAGAGCGTTTACCTATTCCTGCGTCCAACGACGTGGGAAATGTCACTAGGGTGGTTAGTGAGGGGAACATGTCATCGGGATTGGTTGGGATCAATGATGAGCCACCTGGGTCCGAGTTAAGTTCGGAGGTTGTTGATCATCATAACAGCAATAGTTTGGGCAATGAGGTCGTGGATTTTGTGATGGATGTGCAACAAGGTGATCTATTCCCTTCTCAATCATTTTATAATGATTAATATTCTTTCTGGAATGGCTAGGGTGTTGCAAGCCCTCCTTTTCGACGTCATTTTGAGAATTTTGTTCAAGTTAATAATCCTCATATTATGGCTCTGGTGGAGCCTCGTATCAGTGGTCGAAAGGCAGATAAGGTGTTATTAAGGCTTGGTTTTCCAAACTCTTACCGGGTCGAGGCTCATGGATTCAATGGAGGGATTGGCTTTTATGGAGAGACTTTGTTTCAATTCAGATTAAGCATATTGATAATCAGTTTATTCACTGCCGAGTCAATATTTTGAGTTCTAGAGATTGGTTCATGTTTATTGCGGTGTATGCTAGTCCTACAGTTTCTAATCGCAAACATTTATGGGGTCGTCTTGAATCGCTTAACCCAGGACAGGAGGTGGCATGGGTTTTGGGGGGCGATTTTAATGCGACGCTGAGTGTGGATGATAGAAGTGGGGGTGCAAGTCTTGGGTCGGGTATCAACAGTCTTTTCGCTGACTTTGTATTTTCGCAAGGGTTGATGGATGTGGGTTTCTCTGGACCACGGTTTACATGGAGCCGTGGTGATCTTTCCAAAAGACTTGACCGTTACCTGGTTAACCAGGCATGGGTGCTGCGTTTCTTGAGCTTCTCGGTGATCCATCTTGATCGATTGGGCTCAGATCATAGGCCTATTTTGCTGAAACTTGTCACGAGCGAGCAAACTTTGGGGCAACGACTGTTTCGATACTTGGCTTGTTGGCAGGAACATGAGGATTTCGATAGGTTCCTGGGATCCTGTTGGGATGTTCATGGTGGTTTATAGCATAATTTAGGAACTTTTAAGTCTCGTATAGGGGAGTGGAACAAGTCAATGTCCGGACACATTGCTCAGAGGAAGAAGAGAATGCTGGCTTGTATCTATGACATTGATCGGAAGTTAGAGTGTTGTGTGTCGGAATCCTTATGTCGACTGCGGTTAAAGTTGGTTGCGCAGCTTGAGAAGATGTTAGAACAGGAGGAAGTGTTATGGTTTCAGCGGTCACGGACTCAGTGGATTTCGTACGGGGACCGAAACACTAAATTTTTTCATGCAAGCACATTGTGTCGGAGAAAGCGTAACTACATTGCTTCGATTAAACTGGCAAATGGTAATTGGTGTTCAGATCAATAGGATCTTCGGGGCTTGGCAGCTAATTATTATAGGGAGTTATTTACATCTTCAGGTCCTAACTTGCCAAAGTTACCTCTGCTGGGGAGGTTCTTTCAGTATCCGACTAGTACTTTGGAGTCTTTGGTCTCACCGATGTTGAACCAGGAGATTATTGATGTAGTGTTTTTGATGAGTCCGCTGAAGGCTCCTGGTATTGATGGATTGCATGCTGTTTTTTTCCAGCGTAACTGGAGTATTGTCGGCGCTGATGTTTGTGGTTTTATCCAATAGATTTTCGAATATGGTACTTTACCTCCGGATCTAAACCAAATGTTGTTGGTTCTTGTTCCAAAAAATGAGAATCCTGAACTAGTGTCTCAGTTTAGGACCATTAGTCTTTGCAATGCGCTGTACAAAATGGTAACCAAGGTGATCGTTAATAGGTTAAAACTGCTTCTAGCTAACTGGGTGTCAGATAATCAGACAAGCTTTGTTCCGAGTCGTCTAATTACTGAAAATATTATTATTGCGTAGGAGGTTATTAATTCAATGAGGGGTAAAAAGGGCAGGGAATGATGGATGGCGGTTAAGATCGACTTGGAGAAAGCCTATGACAGACTTGAATGGAGCTTTATCAACAAAACTCTCATGGATATTGGAATCCCTGTGGCGCTTCGTTAGTTAATTATGCAATGTGTTTCGACGGTATCGACACAGGTAATTTGGAATGGTCAGCCATCGTACCCGTTCAATATGTCCAGAGAGATTTGGCAAGGAGACCCGCTCTCCCCTTATTTATTTATTTTATGCATGGAACGCTTAAGCCAAATCATCCAGACTAGCATTGGCATGGGTAATTGGAAACCAATTCAGTTGTCCCGTGGTGGTCCTGAGGTTTCTCATCTCTTTTTTGCGGATGGCCTGGTTTTGTTTACAAAAGCTGTGTCGGATCAAGCAGCCATCATTCAGAGGATTTTGGATAATTTCTGCGGCAGCTCAGGCCACAAAGTGAGTAGTGCAAAATAAAATATCTATATTTCGAGAAATGTGGATGGGGTTATTTGGGCAGATATTGTGCGGATTCTTAGGTTTATAGAGGTTGAGGACTTGGGAATCTATCTAGGGGTACCGCTTTTACATAAAAGGGTTGGAAAGGCCACATATGGGTACCTTATTCAGAAGGTACGTGATCGTCTATTGGGGTGGAAAGCGAGGAACTTATCTCTAGCAGGTTGGATTGTGCTTGCAAAAGTGGTTTTGGCTACTATTCCCTACTACAATATGCAATCGGTTCTGCTCCCGAAGGGGGTGTGAGGAAATTGAATCTTTAATACGGTGATTTATTTGGGTGGGTCGAACACGAAAGAATCGATTGCCCTAGTTCAGTGGAAAGAGGTTTGTCGACCCGTTCTTGAGGGTGGTCTTGGCATTAGGGATATGGTTTTGCAAAATGAAGCGTTTCTTATAAAAGTTGGCCTTTACGCTTCTTTCACGGCTGGATAAATTATGGGTGCAAGTGCTACGGCTAAATATAAATTGGAGTTGCGTGTGCCCATATCAATACATCGCACTGGGGGTTCGCGACTTTGGCAGGGGCTATCGAAGATTTGGAATGATGTCCGAATAGGAGTTTCTTAGAGCCTTGGTAATGGGACTAATGTAAAGTTTTGGCTTGACCCTTGGGTAGGGGATCAAGGGCCATTGATTGACTATGTTGGAGATCCATCGATGGTATTGGATAGCTATGTCTCGGTCGCATTTATGGTGGACATTACTGGTGAATGGAGATAGAGTCCATTTGACCAGCTTTTGCCGGCTACTATACTTCTCTGCATTGCTTTGATTAAGCCACTGTTGGCCGACATGAGTGACGGCATTCTCGGATGGTGTCTGGATCCCATGCATAGCTTTTCAGTTAGTTGGTTCTATTCTTTTCTTCAACGCCTTTTTCCTGTGGTAGAGGATAAGGTTTGGGAGTTATTAGCGGGGTTTAAGGGGTCATCGAGAGTTCGTACTTTCTTGTGGCTTGTTCTTAATGATAGGATTCTAACGAATAAGGAACATAATCGTCAGCACCTTACGGATGACATGGGTTGCGGGATCTGTGGTTCGACTGTTGAAGATACGTTACATGTGCTGCGCGATTGCCCTGCTGTCAGGAGTGTGTGGTCGCAGCTCATTATTCATGATCGCTTAAGCGAGTTTTATTCCTTAAGGCTGCGTGACTAGATCACAGGTAATTTACAGGCTCAATGCTCCTTTCCGAGACGACAGCAGCATTGGGAGTTGATGTTTGGATACGTGGTGTGGTGTCTTTGGCTGCAACGAAATAGCAGGATCTTCGATCCTAACTATTGTGGCGAACTCGTGATTGATAAGTGTCGTCGTCTTGTGAGTGAGTTGGTGGGAACCATGGGCGATAGTAGGGTTGATTTACAGGCATGTTCGAGAATGGGTTAAAGTGAATACCGGTGGTTCTTTTCGTCTGGATTCGGGAGGAGCTACTTGTGGGGGTGTCTTTCGTAATCATTCCGGGGAGTGGGTTATTGGTTTTGTGAAGAGTGTCGGTTTGTGTTCCCCGATCGAAGCCGAATTATGGGGCATCTACGAAGGCCTAAGAATGGCTTGGGATCTTGGAATAAGTCATTTGTGGATTGAATCGGAGTGTAGAAATGCGTTGGATATTATTAAAGATCGGTCCTCTATGGCGGCTCGACCCTTGATCGTACATTGTATTTGGGGTTTGTTGAATAGGGATTGGGAAATTCAGTTGACAGTAATTGATAGAGAAGGTAATAGAGTTGCGGATGCGCTAGTGTAAGTGGCGTGGAGGGCGCCGTTTGGTTCTTTTGAGCTTGTTGACCCGCCGGGATATGTACGTGAGTTTTTACGAATGGATAGTGAAGTATAATTAGGTTGGCTGATTGTCTTTGGCTTGTATTATTATTATGAGTACTATTTTTCCTCCAATTAGGATTAGGGGGTTTTTTAATGAGGCTCATAGTAATTTCCCCTTTGTCAATCAAAAAAAAATCTCGTGCCCCTCCTCCCTGCCCCTATCCATGCCTTTTTCTAATTTTTAACACGTGTTTTTCTTAATAAATTGCTTTAGGCTTTGTTTGATCTAATAATAAATGTTTATTTTTTTTGTGTAGATATAAAAATTTTAAAAACTATCGTTATATTTTATTTTTTATCTTATTTTTTAAAAGAAAATTGACATGGCTTAAGTTTAGGGTTTATTGTTTAAGGTTTAGAGTTTAGGGTTCAAGATTTATGGTTAGGAATGACAACGGGGCGGGGCGGGGCAGGTTTTTGGTCAATCCGACCCCGACCCGAGAAGTAAAGGTATCAACCCAACCCTGAATTCTATAATGTTTCACCTGCCCCGAACTCACCCCGTATTTTAAAATAAAAATCCACTCCACTCCGTATTTTCTCCTAAATCAAACATTTTTAGATTTTCTCACACTTTCTCGGTATTTTTAGGGGAATATTGAGTTTTGGTTTAATATTTTGGGTTATAAGGCACGCTGCCCTATAATTGGGAATTCACGGCAAAAACTACAGTAAATTGAAGACGCCACCTGCCGATGGCGTCTTTTTGATTATTTAAATATTTAAAATTTAAATTTCAATCAAGACGCCACCAGGTGGCGTCTTGAGACGAATTACGTAAATTGAGCCACGAATCCAGCAGCTACAGTGAAAGTGGTCAGCCGTTGTCAGCAGAATAAAGCTGGCTCGACAAGACGCCACGAACAGATGGCGTGCAGGTCTGGCAGATTCCTATGAGGACGCCATCTGCAGGTGGCATCAGGATCTGCATATATATAGAAGATGTGGGAGGTCAGAAGGTTTATTGATCAACATTTATGTACCATGACTTTAATCACACAGGACCACATAAACCTTGACTCCGATTTGATATGCGCTTACACAAAGTTGTTGGTTGAGAAGAATCCGAGGATCGCCATTGCAGTGTTGGTAGCATCGATCCATGTACAGCTTGGATACATCACATCTTACTATAAGGCGTGGACGGCGAAGCAAAAGGCGATGGCGTTAGTTTACGGCGATTGGGATAGATCATATAGTGAGTACGAAACGTTGACGGCGGTCACACTACAAGGTGAAGTAATTCTCAGAAAAAGAATATCCAGTAGGTTATTCTGTGCATTCCAGCCGTGTATTGAAGTATTTGCATTCTGCAAACGTATGAATCAAATTGATGGTACATGGCTGTACGGGAAATACGAGCATATATTTCTTATTGTTGTGGCGCAAGACGGAGACAAGAATATATTTCCAATAGCCTTTGCCATAGTTGAAAAGGAAAATGCCGACGAATGGGAATTCTTTTTGAATAATTTATGCCGACACGTAATCAAAGAGGACGAGATTTGTGTGATTTATGATAGAGGGTCTACTCTATTATCAGTAATCGATAGGCCTGGAAGTTTATGGAGACCACCACATGCTTATCCAGCCTATTGTATACGGCATATTGCTGCCAATGCAAAGGCTCAGTTCCGGAACAATCATATTCGTCATGAAATTTTAAGCGTAGGTAAGTTGTAATTTGTTATTGTCTAAATTATTGATTTATTTATGTATGATATTTGACTTGCATTTACTAACTAACGTTTATACGAGCAGGGTATGAAACGGTTTGGCCAAGGTTCGATGCGAAGTTTAGGCGTTTTATAAGGAACGGACAACGTGTACATGATTTTGTTGCTGATATTCCCAGGGAACGATGGTCACAGGCCTGTGATGAAGGTCGACGTTACGGGCATATGACCACTAACCTTGCCGAGGCTATCAACTCTGTGTTGAAAGGAACGTGCCATCTACCAATTGCCAGTATTATTTGGGAGACGTATTTTAGACTGGGCAAAGTATGGTGTGACAAAGGGAAGGAGGTGAACTCTCAAATAAATAGGGGACTACAGTGGTCTGAAACTCTCCAAAGGAGTATGGAGAAACTTCAAGAGGACGCAACCACCATGAAAGTGGATTTCTTCGACCCCAACGATGCTGAATTTAATGTCCAAGCCTTGGTACGCCCGAACGAGCACAAATTGTTCTGAGTAAACTTGCATGTGAACTGGTGTGACTGTTGCTGTTTTCAGGCATATAGATACCCGTGCGCTCACGCAATCGCCGCATGCATGCATGTCCGTATAGACCCATATACATTGGTGGACGATTGTTTTAGGTTGGAAACAATGGCAAATATCTACAGGCCTATGTTTAGGATGATTCCAAATCAGGAATATTGGCCAACAGATCCAATATACGAAGAATGGTTACAAAATCCCAGTCTTCGAAGAAAGCTAAAAGGTCGACCGACTTCCTCCCGCATTCATACTTGTATGGATGATCCAGATGATCGAGAGGGAGTTCAAACTAGGCATTGTGGACTTTGTCGAGCGGCCGGTCACACGAGAGATAAATGTCCGAATCGTCCTAACTATAGTGCCGGGCTGTCACAGCAATTTTGAATGAGTTTGTAAACTTTGATTAATGAAGTAACAGAATATTTATCAGGAAATTTTTTTAATTGCTTTAAATGTTTTTAATCAGAATAGTTACTAAATGTTACCGTGTTATTTAATATTTATCAGGAAAATTCATGAACAAGTCCCCAAATTTTAAAAATATTATAATGTAGTTATATTTAATTGAATACATGTAAACAATAAGATACTATCAAAGTTTGCATTTAAAACACAATAAATTACAATGTGAAGTTGAAAGGATTATGTATTTTATCTAAGTGATCTGAGTTCGAGTATCATGTGTACACAGTGTGTGTTTAAAAAAGTTTTAAAAAAATTAAACAGATACTACCATGTAATTATATCATCTTAAAAAACACGATAAATTAAATAATGGAGATAAGCGGGTAACGATAAACTAATAATGAAGATAAGTGGGTAAGAGAGAATTTTTTAATTTCAAAACATATTTGTAAAAAATAAAGTTATATCGACAAGCGGTGAAAATAAAAAGTTCCAAATAAAAGTTTAAACATTAATATGAAAATTCCAAATAGAAAAAAAATATTCTATCTTCTTCTCCTCCTCGGCAGCTCTTGTCTATGCAGGGAAGATGTCTGGTCATACCGTCGTGGGGGTTGAGCCATCCTCCGTGGCGATTGGGGGTCCTCCAAATCCTGCTCATCTTTGCCTGGCTGGTCATCCAAAATCCACATAGAAGGTGGTGTCGTGTACATATCTTCAGCACATAGCGGAGTGGAAAAGGGCAGAGTAGGCAAGTATGAAGGTGGTTGTTGAAATGCACTCACTCCGGATGATCCAACATCAGTGTGCTGCGAATGGAACATCTGGGATCTTTGCAGTGCTCTATCCCATGGATCATCATAATCGTATGTTCCCCCTACATGCCCTGAGGGTACACCCGAACTCCATGATGACCACTCCGCAAGATTAATTGGTGGCGACTGCAGGTCCTCCATATGCGCAAACGAACTGGCTTCATACTGATATGAGCACTTATGCTCTGTATGCCATCTCTGACTCACTTCCATGGGTGCCAAGAATGGTTTTCCGTTGTTATAAAACCATACCATGTAAGCTGAATCGTCACGGAAATCATCTTCCTGGACTGGAGTCACATTAGTTGGCACATATAAGTTCTGGTTGTTCCAACGAGCAATGAAACTTTCTTGCTTGCGCCTCCAATTATCATCAACCCTAATTTTTTGTTCTCCTATGCGAATATCGTTCAGATCAATCGGAGGACCAGGAACGGGTTAATGATACCAGAACTGATGCAGGACTCTATCAGCGCACTGGAACTCAACCACCGAAAAATGGATCAATGGCACAACTGCACCCCAAAATGTAGCATCCTCCCACACATATTGGGGTACGCAAGACTGTACATCTGCATCATCGTACGGCGTCCAAATGAATTGTCAAAAAATTAATATTAACATTAACAAATATTTGGGTATGCAAGACTATACTTTAAACCAACTTTAATACCTGATTTTTTCCTTCAGATTCGATCTTCAGTCTCACATCAACAACTTTGTTGTGCACTACCCCCGCATTTCTCAAATCATGTCGCCACCTGCACCAAAAAGAAAATTTTTTATTTACTAATTCTAAATAATTTTAATAAAAAAATACACATCATACATTTTGATTTTAGTATTACTTTCCAGCAAGTGGAAACTCAACTGGGTTATTGACTATAGGTGTCAAATATGGCAGTCGATACCACGCCCAAGACTGAAGTAAGATAAGGCATCCACCAATATCGGATATCTTGTTCCCATTCTTAACAATAACAGCCTTGAACATTTCATGGTATAAGACAGTCAATATCGCAGCGCCCCAGCTATACGAACGAGTTTCGCAAAAATTTTCCAGCAGTGGCAAATACTGCGTGTGCACAAGATTACCGGATTTATCCGGCATCAATACCCTAACAATGAGCTGCAAGATATAAGCACATGCTGCACATGCTGCGCATGCAACTTCATCATCGATTGAGTCCTCGGTTACCCTGATTGCATTCTCCAACCAGGTTACCTTCACACGTAACCCTTCATTAATAAAACCATTTAGAAAAGCACTTTTGACATCCATTTGAAAAGCTTGAATTCATGATAACATGCAAATGCAAGAAACATCCTAATAGCTTCCCTTCTAGCTACGGTAGCATAGGTTTCATCAAAATTGATTCTTTCTTCTTGAGTGTAACCTTGAGCAACAAGTCTAGTATTGTTTCTCACTATGTTACCACTCTTATTTAGTTTGTTTTTAAAAACCCATTTCATTCCTATGGTAGACTTATTACTAGGCCTATTAACTAATGTCCATACTTGACTTCTCTCAAATTGATTTAATTCCTCTTGTATAGCTAATATCAATAGTCAACTTTTAATGCTTCTTTGATATTTTTAGGCTCAATGCATGAAATAAATGCAACATTGCAAGCATTTTTAAGAGAGAGTTTAGTGCTTACCCCTTTGGATGGATCACCCAAAATCTCACCACCTTTGACATAGTTGTACTCCCTTGGGTAGGAGACCTCCTTTTCCTCTAGAGTCATGTCCTTCAAGGCTTCTAGAGGTGGATCTTGTGGTTTTTCTTTTGATTGAACTTCATCTACCTTTGATGATTGTCCTCCACCATCATTGGCATAAAAAATTCCTACATCATCATCATCACAAGAATCCTTCCTCGGAAGGAGGTTATCATCGAAAATCACATGTATAGACTCTTATACTACTAAAGTTCTATTGTTAAATACATGATAGGCTTGAGAGTTTAAAGAATATCCTAGAAAAATAGCTTCATCACTTTTAGCATCAAATTTGCCTAAATTATCTTTTTCATTGTTTAAAACAAAACATTTAAATGTTAGGCTCTTTGTTTTTAAGAAGTTCATAAGGAGTTTTCTTTAAAATAGGCCTAATCATTACTCTATTTATAATGTAACAAGCCGTATTAGTGGCTTCTACCCAAAAATACTTAGGCAAATTATTTTCGCAAAGTATGGTTCTAGCCATTTCTTCTAAAGTACGATTTTTCCTCTCAACAACCCCATTTTGTTAAGGTGTACGAGGGGCTAAAAATTATGGCTTATACCATTTGAGTTACAAAACTCATCAAAACTTAGATTTTGAAATTTGGTTCCATGGTCACTTTGAATGTGAGAAATAGATTGACCAAAATGGTTTTGATTTGCTTTTGAAAATGTGATGAATTTTTCTAAAGCCTCATCTTTGGTACTTAAAAATAGAACCCAAGTTTATCTAGAATAGTCATCTACTAAAACAAATGCATATAATTTTCCACCCAAGCTAGTTGTTCTAATAGGGCCAAAAAGATCCATGTAGATCAATTGTAAAACTCTATTTGTAGAAACATCATTAATAGGTTTAAAAGAAACTCTTTTATGTTTGCCTTTTGCACAAGCATCACAAATTTTGTCATTTGAAAACTTTATTTTAGGCAAGCCTCTTACAAGATCATTTGAAACCAATTTTTCCAAAACACTCATGCTTGCATGCCCTAGTTTTCTATGCCATAGCCATGAATCATGTTCATTATTAGCAACAAAACATGCATTAGAGATATGAATGTCATCTAAATGCACCATGTAAATATTTCCTATGCAATAACCAAAAAGTACAATTTTGTGGGTTTCGATGTTTATAATTTTGCAAACATGTGAATCAAAAATCACTATAAGCCATTTATCACAAATGTAACCCCATCGACCCGGCCTAGTCGTAAGACCGGACCGAATGAGCTACATTAGGTTTGCCGAAGCAAATCGTGAATAATTAACTCAAACTACGACCATTTTTTTCTTTTATCTTATCTAGATGCAATATTATAACCTATGATGAGAGATTAGGCAGTAGGTGAAAACTCAACTCAATCTGGCGTCAGATCGACATCCAATTGCACACAATTGTAATTTAGGGACCGAATTGCAATTTAGGAAAATTAGAGGGACTTCCCCATTTTGAGTTTACCAATATTTAATTAAGTCCATTCAAAACATACATGTGAATTTCACCTCAAACCAAGCTCATTTACACATTCAATTAAGCATTGCAAAACTTAGGGACCAAAATATAAATCTACAAAACTATAAGGACTTTCTTAAAATTTAATTTGCCAATCCTCAATTAAGCAGGTTCCATGCTTACATGTCAAAAACCATCTTAATACTATCATCCGAACTCATCCAATTGTATATTTAACGACCAAGGACCAAAACGTTTAGAAACTATTTTTCAGCTCAACGAATGAGTCACCGCAAAAGGTATCGAAACCTTTAAGGGAGGTTTCGAAACCTGCACTCCAATAGCCAAAATTGGCTCACTGGTTTCGAAACCTGTGGCCTGGTTTCGAAACTTGTCTGTAGATTTACAAAATCTGCACATTCGAAACACTTTGGAACCTCCCCAAACATATCCGAATTAACCCCAAACATTAAATAACACTCAAAGCATCATATTAGGACACCATACGGACATCACGACAACCAAAGATCACCATGATATAAATGTATAGGCAATACGGCCACAAAGGTAATTCTATAGGCATAATTTCTACCCAACATGCTTATATTCTCCCAAAGCCCCAAATCAAAACATAAACCATCATGTCAAAGCAATCACCAAACTTATGAGGCCTTTTACAACTCCAAAACATCATCATAAACTTGCAAAAATAGGGAGTTTAACAAAACACACTCCAAAACAACAATGAACCCCATTGCCTTATTACTACTAGTCTAATTCGAAAACATACAATTATTAACCGAAGTCCTTGGATTCCTTTCACTTGCTCGCTACCTCCAATCCCTTTAATTCTCTGTATTGATGGAAAAAGAGAGCGTAAGCATAAATGCTTAGTGAGGAGTTCTCAAAAACAACACACCATCAATGCAATTAAAACCATTTAAAATCAATCCACTTGTTTCCAAAACATGCTTAACAACCAAAGCATTTCCCTTGTCTCCGACCGAGACTTGCATAACGACCTTATACCAAATCATACATATAACCCATGCTTGAACCATAAAGCAATATAACCAAACATGCTTAGAACCTAAAGCATTGTTCACAAACCATGCTAAAACCCCATAGCATTAACAAATTATGTTCAACACATGAACTTAACATATATTGGCATTTATAGTGACCCCGGATAGCTGACTGCTACCCTTGATTAGCCGACCGCTAACCATTAGTTAACCAACTGTTAATTTACCTTTCGGACACAAGGATCTCACATGATGAACGACTGCCATCAAAACATATCATATCGACCGCATGATATGGCAACCTTGCCGACCGCAAGATCAACATCAACAAGGGGAACCGACCGCTCAACCCAAGTGATAAAAATATAGTTCGGTAGCCGACCGCATACCTCAAGGACTTTAACCACGATCGATTTTGAACATATTATAGTGCACTTAATCCTATGGCATGACAACTATATCCGAAGGTTTCATATTGTGTCACTTAGCCAATATATCATTCCAAATCTAATTATAAAACCATTTACTCACTGTTTTAAACATGCATTAACAATACCACATATGCAACCACATTGCCCAAGCAATAAACCCATTCCCAACCGGAATGAAACCAATGCACAACAATATTCTTTTACTTTTTTAAAATCCCCTGCATATGTTTTCAAAACCATGCATGTACAACAGTAAATCAAACCATGTTTAAACCAAACATGCAATAAAATATGCTCATATCCAATCCGATATTCAAGAGTGAAATAGGGAAACTTACTCTCGAGCTTAGGTAAGGATTTCACACTTACTCTAAACTCCCAAACCTTTATAAAGCACTTTGAAATCAGTTTCCACTCACCGATACGATTCTCCTTCCTTGCCAAAGCGATCACAAGCTTCCGAAAAGCAATCGACGACCTCATTCAAGCTCTCCTTGATTATCCCCTATTTTAAACACATAAAACCAGAGGATAAATGCATCATTATGCATTCAAACCTTCAGCCACACACAAAAACCCGTAACTCTCCAATTACCCAACCAAAAACCATCCGAAACAACTCGGAACCATCCTCTAACACTTTCCAAACACTACCCAGCCATTATACATCAAATCCAAACATCAAACTTCATCAATTAACATTCAAAAACACTTTAATATCATCCTTTAACTTCCAGCATTGATTAAACCTTACTAACAACATAAAAACCTTCAACTAACAACCACAAACATTAGAGATCCAACCTATTTCGGGATTACATTGATAAAACCATGTGATTAACATTATTCAGCATCAAAATCATGATCTAAATTGATCATAAACCCAGCATAACAGAATCAATCCGAAAATATATCAATTTCTCAATTAAACCTTAATTAATCTAATTTTCCTCAATCAAACTATCAAAACCCATTAGAAAACCATTGTAAAGAGTCAAGAACTTGGGAATTTCATTAAAGAACCTTTCATTAGAGGAGAAGAACGAAACTTACCTCTAATGGATGCTTTCTCCCTTAATTGGTTGATTTAGCATGTGAAAACAAAGAGAAAACAAGGATATTTTGTTTAGAAGTCAACAAAGATCTTTTAGAAATCAAAAGATTAAAGAAAAAGAATGTTTACCTCAAGATTTGGAAGATGAAAAGGGTGTTTGGCTGTAGAGATTTTGAGAGAAAAATATTTTGAGAAAGTTAGTTACGTTGTTTTTGATTAAAGACTTTTTAATATCCAATTAGTTCTCCCCAACCTCTTTTATTTAATAAATCACTTTTAAAAGTAACCAATTAAAGGATAAAGTTTGAATTTAGACTTTTGGGTCAATAGCTCCTTAAAGATTCAAAGTTTTGACCCTTTACAAAACAAACACTAAAAACAGTTTTCAAATTTTACATTTTGGTCACTAGTCCAAAATGTCCAATTTCCAGAACTCATTTTCCAAAATTGATTTTACCACAATCATTAATATATTAAATAACGATTTAGAGCATTTTCCATATTTTTATCACCTTCAAAAATATTTAATCCCGAAACTAGTTCGAACCTCTAATACCGGTCCTCCAGACTACCAAACCGACCCTCAAAACATCTAACCCCAAAACCAGGGCGTTGCAACAAAGTTGGCTTATTCTTAACAAATTATGTTTAAGACCATTGACATATAAGACATTTTCAATAAGTATGGAAGAGTGATTACTAATGGAACACATTCCTTCAATTTGACCTTTGGAGTTGTCACCAAATATCACTAATCCTCCTATCTCTAGATTTAGTTCAAAGAATCTACTCTTATCTCTGGTCATTTGTCTCGAGCATCCACTATCAAGGAACCATGAATTTACACTTGAAGCTTTGGCCTTGTAGCAATGCTCCCCCCACAAACAAAGAATTATATTTTGATTTTTGGTACCCAAATCATTTTGGGTCCATGAGTATTTGCTCCCAAAATCTTGGTTCCCTTGGGAATCCAAGAAGCAATAGCATGAATATCATTAGAAGCAATTAGGTCCTTAGGAACCCAAACACTTCTAATCCTTTTAACTCTATAGGACCTTTGAAAGCCTATTTGTTTGTATCCACCAAAGTTTATTTTCACATAGTTGGGTTCTGAATATTGTCCTTTTTCAAAACTGGATTTCCCAACTTTGTTCAAAGAAGCTTTAAGATCATTTACCTCATTGTGGTAATGATCATGAAACTCGTAAAGAAAGTTGTTTAAATCAATATTTTCCTTTTCAAAATACTTTTGATTTTCTTGTAAATCACAAACCTTCTTTTCAAGTTTCGAGTTGGTTTTAATAAGAGAATCGTTTTGGATTTTCAAATCAGAAATTATTTTCTTGTTTTTTCAAAATCGATTCCTTGATTTTTCTACCAACTCATCATAAACCTCTTGCAACTCATCGTAAGCTTCTTGAAGCTCGTCAAATGTAAAATCGAAAGTGGATGAGTTAGAGGTTACCTTAGGATCTTCTTCAAGAGCCATGAGGCAAAGATTGGCCACTTCTTGCTCCTCTTCATCGGATGATTCCCCATCACTCCAAGTAGCAATATAAGCCTTAAGCTTCTTCTTCTTTTTGAGTTGAGGACAATTGGTCCTTATATGCCTCGGTTTCTTGCACTCAAAGCATATGAGTTGACCATTCTCCTCCTCCTTGTTCTTGTTCTTGAAGTCTCTTCTTTGATGAAACTTTCTTCCTCTATTGGACTTCATGAACCTTTTGACTACCATAGCCATCTCTTTATCTTCCTCTTTACTCGAATCACTCTCCTCAAGAGAAGCTTTGAGAGTAATACCGAGTTTTTTCTTCTCTACCTCCTTCTCTACATTCTTTTATTTTATTTTCTTTTCTTTTTCTCTTACTTGCTTCATGATCTCATGAGTAAAAAGAGAACCCATAAGAACATTGAGCTTCAAGGTCTTCAAATTCTTTGTCTTGATGATGGCGGTCATCTTTCCATCCTATGACTCAGAAATAGGGTAGATGAGCTTTCGAACAATCTTATCTTCGGGGACATTTTTTTGAAGCCTTTGAGACCGTTAACGATGACGGAGAAGTAATCGAACATCTTGGTGATGCTCTCATCGGGCTCAATCTTGAAGTTCTCGTAACTTAAGTTGATGAGTCCAATCTTGGTCTTTTTTATGTCGTTGGTGCCTTTATAGGTGGTCTCGAGCTTGTGCCACACCTTTTTTGCACTTGTACACAAAGACATCTTCGAGTACGCATCGGGTCCAAGCGAACAAAAGAGCATGTGCAAGGCCTTGTCATTTACTTACAATTTTCTTCTTTCTTCATCGGTTATTTCTTGCCTGGCCTTGGGAACTTGCCTTTATCTTTCTTGCTTCATCGGGATAAATGGTCTGTCTTCGATTACATTCTAAAGGGCATAATCGTTGGATTTAATGAGTAATCTCATTTGGTTCTTCCAATACAGATAGTTGTCTCCGTTGAAGAAGGGCGGTTTAGTGATGGATTGTGACTTATACATGTGGTGGTCGAAGGTAGACGCCATGGCTTGAATGTCGGTTGATTGAATCATCTCTAAGAACGTCTCAAGTGGATGTTAATCCCTTAATGAGTTAGTCTCTGATACCAATTGTTATGATGATCAATTGACGACGAATGACCAAGAGATGATGAATTGTAAAAAAACAATTTGAAGGGAAGCAAAGCAAAGAGATAGAAAATGATGGACAAGTGATTTACAATGGTTCAAGCTTCTAACAAGCTCTACATCCGCTACCTTATCTCTTCACGAAGGATTTCAACCAATTTACTAATGAATTCTTCCCCTTTTCTAGGCTAAGGAGGCAACCGTTACAAATCGATCAAAGCTTTCTACCCAAAGCTTGATCAAGGTTCACTCTTTTTACAAAGAAAAAATTTGGCAAATGAATACAAATCCTCACAAGGTAAATTTTTGTCCAATTACAAATCACTCAACCCAATCTTGAAAATAAAGAATACAAATAAAGCTCACTCAAGAGGGTTTACAAAGGTTTGACTCTAATAGGCTCAAGAATGTTAGATTTTTGCTTGAATGCTTGTGAGTTGATCAATAGTTGTTGTAGCAGCTTTGGAGACTTTTATTTATACTCCATCATTGATTTCTATACATTTGGGTGGTTGGAGAATTGAATATAGCTGTTGGAGAGCTGATTTCCTGCAATAAATTATGTCTACCAACCATCTGTATCGGTACACGAAGAGCCGTATCGGTACCTGTCAAAAGAAGAAAGAGCTGTTGTACAATAGCGTATCGATACCTTTAGTGGCGTATCGAAACGAATAAAGAGTAAAAACAGGGGCGTATCGATATGGTATATCCGTATCGGTAGGAATTTTGCTCACTGGAATCTGAGGAAAAAGTCTAGTGAAAAATGACGGTGTAACCAATTTTCAAATATTGATGATTCCAATAACTGACAAGGCAACGGTCATATTTTAAATGCAAAGATTTTTGAAGATCTCATCAACCCGTATCGATACGGTGGAGACTGTATCGGTAAGCTTAAACAAAAACTTAACCCAGATGAATGTCATATCGAAACAGACATAGCTGTATCGATACGCATAACCTAAAATACAAGCCCAGATGAAGGTTGTATCGAAACAAATGTAGCCGTATCGAAACGAGTTGCAAAATTAAAATTTCTGTAGTGAAAAACTGTATCGAAACACCTAAGGTGTATCGATACGCCTGGGCATATTTATAGAATTTGGTTTTGAAATACTTAGAAATATTTTTGGGTTTAATTTTTAGACTTAGAAAAACTTTTCCTTGTCATTTTGTGAGACTTTTGAATACTTAAAAATTTATTTACTTTTGCAATTTGGTCCTTAAACAATTTGTTATACCGAAATCAAACTTAGGTTTTACAAGGTTAACTTCAGGTTATATAAAGATTTTTAGGACTAAATTCAACATAAATATCATCATATTAAAAATGTAGGAATAAGTTATAAAAATTAGAAAGAAATTTAGATTGATTTCATGTTAAATAAAGATTTTTAGGACTAAACTAAAAAAAATGTATATAATATTATTTAAAACATTTGACTAAATTATAAAGATTGAAAAGAAATTAGGGTTAATTTCAGGTTATATAAAGATTTTTATGACTAAATTAAACAAAAATATAATTATATTTAAAATATTAGACTAAATTATAAAAATTAATAAAAATCAAGGTCAATTTTCGGGTTAATTAAAAAAATTTAAAACTTAATTGAACAAAAATAAAAATTTCACAAATTTAACGTACAATTTATCTCTTCTAATAAAATCAGTTAATATTATATTAATAAACGGACACATAACGTGTTCTTATTGATCCACACCTTTTTAACAAGAATTAACAATAAGAACTACATGGTCACAATTTGAAGTTTAGAAAATAAAACATCCTAAAATTTTTTTGAAGGGGCAACTCGACATACTTTAAAAGCCAATGGTGCTATCAAGGTTTTTTTTTTTTTTTTAATGAACATAAGACATTTAAAAAGGTGGAAGAAAGAGTTGAAAACGTTATTTGACACCAACAACACGTGTAATTTCAACAAGAACCAACGGTCAATTCTCGTAATTATGTTTTAACGGTGTCGCTGATCTTCTTCTTCCCCAATTCAATTTTAGCCTCCCATTCTTCTTTTAAATTCTATTCTCTCCTCACATACTTCCCCTAAATTTTGTTTTATACCTCCATTTCTCTGAATTTTTTCCGATCTAATTCTTTTCTTTCTTCCCCCGAATCCGATCCAGATCGGATTCAGAAAAATGGCGGCAACGAGACGGTTACGTGACCTCCAATCGCAGCCTGGTAATAGAACTTGCGTCGATTGCAACCAAAAGAACCCCCAATGGGCTTCCGTTTCCTACGGTGTTTTCACGTGCTTAGAATGCTCCGGGAAACACCGTGGCTTAGGTGTCCACATCTCATTCGTCCGATCAGTCACCATGGATTCATGGTCCGAGACCCAGATCAAGAAGATGGAATCTGGCGGTAACGACAAGCTCAACGTTTTTTTGGCTCGGTACGGGATCCCTAAAGAAACCGACATCGTTACCAAATATAACTCCAATGCCGCCAATAATTATCGTGATCGTATACTGGCCATTGCCGAGGGCCGCCCATGGAAGGATCCACCCATTGTCAAAGAGACTCTCAACGGAGGTTGTGGCAGTAGAAAGCCGCCGTTGAGCGGTGGTGGGAGCAGGGGCACTAATCATGGAAGTAACCATAATAATCATAATCATAGTAGTAGTAGTAGTAATAACAACAATGAAGGGTGGGATAATTGGGACAATGAGGATTCTTTTAGATTTTCGAATGATATTAGGAGGAATCAATCGGCGAGTGATTTTAGAGGGGATAAGAATGGTGGGGAAGCTGGAGGTTCTCCCATGAGGTCGAGGTCCACCGAGGATATATACACGAGATCGGAGCTGGAGGCTTCGGCGGCGAACAAGGAGAGCTTTTTTGCGAGGAAGATGGCAGAGAATGAATCTAGGCCTGAAGGGCTACCACCTTCCCAAGGAGGGAAATACGTTGGATTTGGATCCAGTCCTATGCCTACCCAGAGGAACAATGATCCTCAGGGTGATGTGCTCTCTGTTGTATCTCAGGTTAAGAAACTATTTCTTTATTTTCATTTTATGATAATATAGTAGTTATTTGTTATTGATTGAATTTGTTTGTGGTGCAGGGGATTGGGATGTTATCATTAGTAGCAGCATCTGCTGCGCAATCCGCTGCAAGTGTTGTCCAAGCAGGAACTAAGGAGTTTAGCAGCAAGGTATTTTGGGGTTTTCATTTCTATTGCGATTGTTGTGCTAGTTGATATCATAAATTCAAAAGTTGAATCTTTCCTTATTTCCTAACTACATAGATAAGTAACTTTCACTCTGTTTAGCCTACTTTTCAATTCATTTCTTATTTACTAGTTGCTGTTCTTTTTGACATTTTCATTTGGCTAAGTTGTTGATGCTATAGTTATAACATGATTTATTCGTTCCCTTGTATTGGTATATGGTATTGGAATTACATTGACTGGGGCTTTATGAACCCTTTTGTGCAGGTTAAGGAGGGTGGCTATGACACCAAGGTTAACGAAACCGTCAGTGTTGTCACTGCAAAGGCAACAGAGATTGGGCAGAGAACATGGGGGATCGTGAGAGGAGTCATGGCATTAGCTACACAAAAGGTCGAGGAGTATGCCAAAGAGGGCATGAACTGGAACAATGATAACTGGCAGCAAAATGAAAGCGAGAAAAACGGATATCATCAGGACATTAACCGGGGGAATTCTACTTCTAGAGGACAATCCTCTGTCGGGAATTATAATTCTCGTAGCTCAAGTTCTTGGGATGACTGGGACACGAATGACAATACCAGCAAGGAAGGTACTACAGACGTGACTACTTCTTACGGCAACGATGGTTGGGCTGGCTGGGATGATGCCAAGGATGATGGATATGATAATTTCTATAACGATGCATCTCACAAAGGAGCTGTTGGTCACAACGGAAAACCAGATGCCACCTGGTCGGGTGGAGGCTTTCATGAAGGTTAATTTCTTATATATTCACAAGAGTATTTCCTATAGAATTCGATTAGTACTAGTTTCTATTTTTTGATCTTATAATTCATATATGGAATTCTCTAAAACATGGCCAGGTTGAAGTTGATTTATATTACCATTATCTGAATTACCAACAAAGGCTAACAAGTGAACAGTTGATTCCTATTGGGATAATGTACACTGGGTATGGATTGAACTTAACATAGCTGCTGAGAAAATTGTTGGTGAATTAGATATTTCTTTAACGAACTCATTTTTTTTATCTTTGAAAAGATTATACTAATGTAATTTCTTGAGTAATTTTCATGTTTAAAAGTAGTTTGTATTTGTAAAACGAAAGTGAACAGAAAAGGCTAATTGGGAAGAGGATTGGTTGTAAATAAGAAACATTATTTGTGAAATGGAACTTCAAAATTACTTTAGATCTTTAATAGTTACTCTTATATACTACTAGATTTTGCTAGAACGTAATGTTCATGTTATTTATTTAACCTTGAGTTGTAGATTACAATGGCTTTTACATCAACATCGCCTCATTCTTGTTCATCCCATTTTGCATCACTAATCTAGGAGTAGCATCCTCATCTCATATCATCTCTGGAACATTTTCCGCTGCTTCTTTCGGACCTTGAATCACTAGGATAGATGGGAAGAAGCTTTGATGTCCTGAAGTTAGAATACTTCCGATAGCTCCCAGTTCCTCGCACTCTGTATGATTTCCTGATATTTCCCCACAAGACGAGTGATGGCCCTTCCCGACGATAAGAATATCGTGCTCCCTGCTCTGTCCAATCCTCCGTACTTCTTCCACAACATTGTTACCCGCCTTCTCTTCGTATCGTATAGATGTATCTGACCTTCTAAACTCGGACAATGCAACCTCGTCCAGTTCCTGCTAAACCAGATCTCTTCAGCACTGAAATGAAAGTGGCAGGTAATTCGAAAATCTTTAATAAAATATCGTGTATGCTTTGCTTTACCTCTCTTCTATTTCCGTCCCGTTGGCCTTGGAGAAACCTTACTAGAGTCACCTGAATTAGTTGCTTTCCAGTCATTCTCTGACCGAGCTTCAGAGCTTCACAATCATCAGGTCCACCGGTAAGCAGAATAGCTACTCTTTTTGGCATTGCTGTGGTGGGTTGTGCCGCTTGCTCTGGTGGATTGTTGAATCCACAGTCGATAAGTACCGCAACTGAGCATGGTGCAGTTGTAGGACCCTTTGATTGACCTCTATCCAGCTATGGCTGATTCTCTTAATTGCCTCGTCACCCTCCCCACTCTACTGCTTGTGGAAAGGTAGGATGATCATTTCCACGCTTCGGTCCTTGGCTACATGGCAGATATCCTCATGCATCGTCGATAATGCTGAAATGGCGGTCGAGTGGTGGACTCTCCCTAGCTGTGCACTCACCTCAAACGTAGATGCAATTTGATTGTGTTTATCCCCTCGACATAGGCGACTAACGAATGGAAAACCATTCTTTCGGGTTCTTTGAACCATCAAAATAGATGAAGATCGATCAGTAAGTTCGACAAGGTGCAGCACATGAAGTTTGAGAGGGGATCTGTTGCTCTCATGGATCGACTCCAAGAGGTAGATGAGTGATGGCACATTGCTAGGTCCATGGATACATGCCAGGATTCGAAGCTCGTCTTCCAAGTCTTCCGCAGGGGGCGATGCTCGTTCCAATCGATGAAGTGGTTTGTATATGGCCATAACTGTTGGAGTTGTTAAGAAAGTGGTAAAAAGTGCCATCAAGACTAAAATTGCAAACATTCCATCATTTAGAACCTGCAATAACAAAGATCACCGAGGCATCCTGCTGGTTAGAGATCAGTTTATACTTGTTCATTGGCCGTGTGGCTCATCCGGTCTGGTTTTAGTCAACGGGTTGACCCGAATATAATTTACATAATTTAAAACGGATATTTTGGACCCGGTCCAAGTCTATACTAACCTTTTTTTCCCTGCCAATGTTGAGAACTATTAGCTCAACCAAGCCTTTGCTATTCATCAAAAACCCAAGAGCCAATGACTCCCTAACGGGAATCTTACACAGCACCGCCGTGAGAAATGTCCCCAAAATCTTCCCTGCTCAAGCAGTGGATATAATAAGCACTAAAAGTCCCCATGCCTCGATGCCTTGAATTTTAGCGATGTCTGTCCATAATCCGCTAGAGGCGAAGTACAGAGGAAGAAGCAAACCGGCGACAAAGTCTTCAATCCTTGTGATCAATTTTGGTCCAAATTCACCTCCTTTGGGAATGATTATTCCAAAGATAAAAGCACCAAAAATTGCATGGATTCCTATAAAGTCAGTCATGAACCCGGATAACATTACCCCAATTAACGTTAAACATATAAAGGCTTCCTCAATACCATAGTCTCGTTCGGTCGAGCTGTGCCGAGCAACCCAGGCCATCATGGGGCGTACGAGGATTAACATGAAAGCAACAAAAGCTACTCCACAAAGTAGAACCCACACGGATATCAAGGGGCTTTTGTGAGCTCCACCTGAACCGGTGCCGGCTAGCGCGACCGCCAAGGTCAGCAATATGCAAGCCGCAACATCGTTTAATGCAGCTGCAGCCATAGCGGTTTGGCCTACATGGGTTTTTAGTAGCTTCAGCTCTGCTAGAATGCGGGCAAGGACCGGGAAAGCTGTGATGGAAAGTGCCACGCCTAGGAACATGATGTACTGTCCATATCCTACTTTATCTTCTCCTTTTATAGCTTTTCGGAGAAAGAAGGAAATTCCAACTCCGAATATGAAAGGGAGGGACATCCCAGCTACGACGATGCTTAAAGCCTTTCTACCGCTTTGACGAATCGTGCTTAGTTCAAGTTCAAGTCCCACCAGAAACAAAAAGAAGAGAAGACCGATACTTGCGACGGATTCGAGTATTGGAGTGCTCCATGAAGGGAAAACCAAGTTCAAGAAATATTTGTTGCGGCCTAAAGCTGACAGTCCGAGCAAAATCCCACTCTGGAAAAGAAAACACAGTGAAAAAGAATTAATTTAACAAAACATCAAAGTAAAAACAACATATTGTAAACTTGTTTGTCGACGTACAATAATGTCGGCGACGACTTTGGGTTGGTGCAGAGGCTTGAGAAGAAAGGCAAGGCAGCGGCTGGTGAGGAGAACCAAGGTTGTTTGGACGATCAGCAATGGGAAGGAGTAGTTTAGAGGATTATCGCCTTGCCAGACTCCATCCGATGAGGTTCCTATAGAGCTAATGTTTTGTTGCATGGCTCGCTGCTGCTATGTTTCCCTGGTGAAGGACTAGCAAAATCTTGTGCCAGTGCAAAAATGTGTCTAAGTTGGACTAAATCTACCCTTCTTATAGAGGGTTAGTACGTTTGAAGATTCCCCTGTTGTTATTGCCTGTTCTTTTCAAATATTGAGAAATGGGAGCACTAATATTTGGAGCCATATAAAAATGGTACAAGAGGTTAACGAAAGTCCATATCAGAGATTTAATATAACAACCCGGATTTCAGAATTCAAGGGTCGGGTTAATCTGAAGCGTGGACTTTGCGTTTGGGCCAAGATGTTGGGGGCCTTGAGAGTCTTATTGGGTTCGATCCTTGTTGTTGGACTTGAGTTGTTGGTTTGAATATGGGTTAAGAAGAATTTAAAAAGGGTAGTTTGGTAAAAACATAATTAGATGAAGGTTTGGGGGACATTTTCTTTATGTGCTGCAAAAAGGGAGTTCCATGAGGTCATCTTGTCCCATATCTCCTCACCCTCCATATTTTCATCTCTTGCTTCTAAGAACCAAAATAAAAAGGTGAAATTTTTGAGCTTTTGGGTGAGAATCTTGTTTTGGCTGTAGAGGAAGATTTGATCATCATCCAAGGATCTACGAAATAAGGTAAATATTGTTTGAAATCGAGGAAAAAGATGTTTAGAGGAGTTCTAAGAGGAAGAACGGGATTGAGTAATTGTAGGCTTTCTTCTCAGCTTTAATTCAAAGTTAGTACACTACTAACTCTCATAGTTTCCTAGAAATGATAAAACTAGATATTGTTGCATGCTCTGATAGTGTTGGTTGAGATTAAGCTTGGATGCCCTTTAATGGTAATTTCAAGATTTGATGTTAATAAAGTGTAAAATTGATAGAAACCGACTTTAAACACTTTCTATAAGTTGTAGGTTGAGTTTTGGGGTTACCAAGTTGGTTTGGGGTTAAAGATGAGAAATTCGAACTACAAACCTGAAAATTTGGGTTTACGTATCGGTATTGGTGGTTCAGTAGCAATACCCCTCTCTATGAAAGGAGGCAAAACATGAAGGGCGTACTGATACGGCTTCTCGAGTATCGATACCCCTGTTATGAATGAAATTCCAATAGCATTTTAGCGTACCGGTACGCAAAAGAGCGTATCAGTACCACTTTCCATTGAGTTTGAGGATCGGTACGGGGTAAGCGTACCAGTACTAGGTATCGATACACGAATGGGCGTATCGATATGGGCTTAGCACTAAATTCTTTCGAATGTAAAATGAGTACGGTACTTGAAGAGAGTATCAATACCCTTAGGGGCGTACTGATACTTATATAGGAGTATCGGTACTTGCTGGATAATCTGCCTAAGGAATTTGAGTTTGCGTTCGGAGGCTCAATAATTCAAGGTAAAGTGGTCAATGGGTCTCCCAAGGTACAAAATGAATTGCAAAACTAAGAAACTAATATTTAAACCTCGTATGCGCAATAAATGGCTAATAACTTGGTAAAATATTGTTGTGTTGTCGTTTAGCAACAATAGGGAATCCATAGGGTCACATTGTTTGTATGCCAGATAGACATTGGTTAAGTTATGGTGATGTGTCGTACCATGTGGGCACTTGATTGATGAGATCCAGATACTCAGTGAAGAATGTTGCAACACCACGGTTTGAGATACTGAATGGAGGTTACCGATGCTATGTGACCCGAGCCTCATTTGAAGATACTCGAGGGATGATTCCGAGTATGAGTGTATGTTCTGATGCTATGTGACCCAGCCTCACCCAGAGAGTAGATGCTCGAGGGATGATTCTGAGCAAGGGTGTATGTTACGATGCTATGTGACCCAGCCTCACCATGGTGTATGATCCGATGCTATGTGACCCGACCTCACCCGGAGTGTATGTTCCGATGCTACGTGACTCGGCCTCACTCTAGAGTTGTTGTTAATGTTGTTATTGCCTAGGTGATCTATTGAGATCTCGGGCTTGGTTGGGCCTTTTGTGCCATGATTGATGATTGCTTTTTGAGGTATGTGTTTAGGCGACTAGTGGTAGCGCCATTGTTATCTTGCCTTGATATCATATCTTGTAGCATCGTCTTATTTATGATTTGCATGAAGCATGGTTGAGTGATTGTGTATCCACCGAGCTTTGTTAGCTCAGCATTCAGAATCGTTGTTTCCGTTTGCAAGTTAGTAGGTTAGACATGTTGCTTGGAGGAGCACCATCAGCTAGGGGTGTTCATAACCGGATATCGGATCGGATCCAGTTTTTTTGGATATCCAATTTTTTCGGATCGGCGATATAGTGATCTGTATCCGGTCCGGAAAAAATCGGATATCCAGATATTCATCCGAAAATATATTTTAATTTAATTATTTTTTTGAATTTGAAGTTCGTATTTATGAAAAGTTTGGAATTTCGAATATAACAAACAACAAATTGCTAAATATAACAAGATTCGCATCTATGAAAATTTCGATTTTTTTTAATTTTTGGATATAACAAGCATCAAATTGTTAAAAATAACAAAATTAATATTCTTTAAAATTTTGATTTTCGGATAATCCGAAATTTGAAATATTGCGATCCATATCCGATTCTGAAAATTTAAAATCGGATCGGATATCCGATCCGGAAATAAAAATTGGATTGGATATCTGAATTTTCGGATCGGATCAAGGATAATCAGTTCGAATCGGATATTTTTGAACACCCCTACCATCAGCGAAGGATTCTAGCGCCTCGTCTCTCCAGAGTACAGTACTTAGGTCTTTGGGCTACGTATTCGTAAGAACCTATTGTTCATTGTAACTTGTATTTGTATTTCTTAAACGATAGAGTCAAATGTTTTATAATGTAATTTTAAAAGGAGCTCCATTGTATATGTTTCAAATATTATTTATACTTTATTGGATTGAAATAAAATGGGTTTCGGAAATTTATTGTGGATTGGGCTAAACTAGGTTGAGAATTTTATGGTTGGGTTTCAGGCTTGAGGCCTAAATATGATATCCGGGTCGAGGGTGTTACATTTAAAATGTAGTTTACGATCGCGTTGTATGTATTGAGGTTGCGAACATGATGAATGTTATTATGGATGGTCATTGTGGGTATCGGGTCGTGAATTTCTAAAAAAAAAAGATACTATTATGGACATAACAGTTGCGAGTATCGTAATTTTAGGTTGTGATCAAATCACAATATAACAACCGCTATAATAATCGCGGACCGCTGTTTAAATCCCTGGTTGATATATTTTAGTCTTCTAACAAGTAGATTTGATAGGTAAGGGGTTGTTGTGTTTCATCGGGCTATTTTTTTTGGCTGAAGAAGCTATTTTATTTGCCGCCCATATTATCTTATGGGAGTGGTTGGGTGCCGCACTAGTGTTTGGGATTCCTTTATTCATCAAGACCAGTGGAGATCATATCTTCAATTAAAATTTTAAAGATGCTGCGCTTTAAAAAATCAAATGTCGTTGTTCAATTTCTTTTTATAACTATTTATTGTGGACTAATTTGGAATTAATTTGTGTATTATATACTAGTATTTAAGCTTTTGTAAACTGTAGTTGCTTAAATAATAATTTATCTTTGTTATCTTTTTCGATGTTCTGTTCCATTATTTTAAAATATTTTTATTTTTTTGTTTGTTAGAAAAGAACTTTCAAATAAACTAGAGCACGGCATGTAACACTTTTAACTCATTGACTTTAACGGAAGAATAATCAATAATTTTTGTTAGTTGATCCAATTAAAATTAGAGGAAAATTTTTGTTCTTTGGTTCAATTTAAAAAGTTAAGAGTTCGAATAAAACAAAAAGTTTTAAAAAATAAAATGATTTTTTTTCAAAAAAATCGAGATAAAAAATATTATTAAACCAATTTATCCCATCAACATAATTTCTTTGTCATGGTTCCATTTTTGTGGAACGAGCATTAACGCATAAAGGTGTATTTTTAAGCTTACTTTGAGAAAGATTATAATACCATTCCCATAAGATTTTGGAGGTGATAATAACACTACCAAATCTTCACTTATTCTCTTTAATAAGAATATTATAACATTTGTGTACATGTGATCATTGTTGATTAAGAGATAGTTTAACCACAAGGAAACAAAAGTATTGAAATGTTGAAAAATAGAATAAAGATCACTAATTGTGTTAAAATGTTCATTTTTCTCTTCTAATTTCAGAAGTTATAAAATGATCATTAAACTTTGATTTTTATTATAAAATAGTCATTAATTAGAGCTTTGCTTTATGGTCCTGTAGTTGGAATAGGAGCAGATTTTGTCAATATTGTTGCAATAAAAACTGCTTTGGAGGTCTTTGAGGAGGCAAACAAGATAGTTGTGCAAGTTGAAATGGGTTCTTTGGTGGTGTTGAACTGGATTCGCAACCCTCTTCAACGGCCCTGGATCTGGTGACAATTCTTCGTGGATATAGATCGGTTGTCTTGTAAAATTGGTAATGTGAATGGTATGGAGATTGGTTTAGCTAAGGAAGGTTCGCAAAGATCTGGGATGTTCAAAGCATGGTGGTAGTAGCCTGGTTAATTGTTTTGTTATGTTGCTCTTAAAACGGGGGATAGACTTAGGGAGGGGATCAAATGGTTGTAAAGTGTTCTTGGCCCATAGCTCGAGTTTGGTATTAATCCTCCTCCGACCATGGAGCTCCTATAGTCACAATGATTCAGTTAAAGTGAAGAGTTTGGAACCAGTGAATCTATTGTCATTTCTCTTTTGTTTGTTCGATCTCATCTTGGATGTTTGTTTGTTCTTTTGTATTGTAAGAATCCCAAATCTTCTATTTTTTTTATTCGACTCTTACTCAAGCTCGACGTCACGTTATCTCTCTGAGTACTAATTAACCAGAATGGTTGATGTGAGTTCCCAATCTTTGTTTTCTTTGTAACCCTCACTCTTTAGTGGATTCTTATGATAGAAAAACGTGTAACATCATTCCAATAGAGATTCGATGAAGACAAATCTGATATGACTTGCATCTTTTTCCTCTTCTTTAAAGGGTTCGGGCATTAACTCTTGATGTTCACTTCACTTGGACAAAGAATATAATACAATTCTTATAAAATTTAGGGTAATTTATATTTTAGATCACTGAACTTAATATTTACTTTCATTTAGATCACAAACCTTTAATTTTATAGAATACATCATTCAACTTTTATTTTTAATACATTAAGTCACTTATACTAACATCGTTAAATAATTCTAACGAGAAAATTAAAATTAACACTTTTACTTAGCATATTTCCACATATCATCATCAAATAATGTTTAATCGGTAAATAAAATAATTTTTTGTAAAAATTTTCTCAAACGTTTAATTTAAATAAATTCAAAGGAAAAATAACAAAAAATATTTAAACTGTCAATTAAACACTATTTGATGGTGATTTGTGAAAACTATGTTAAGAATAAGTGTCAATTTCAGTTTTTTCTATTAAAATTATTTAATAGTGTTAGTATAAGTGACTTAATTTATTAATAATAAAAGTTGAATGATGTAATTTGATTAAATTAAATGTTTGTGATTTAAACGAAAGTTGAAGTTAAATTTAGTGATCTAAAATGTATATTACCAATTTTAGAGATATTAATACTATCAAATCTTTACTTACTTTTTTTAGTAAATAGAGATGTTATATTTCATATCGAGATTCGAACAAATATAAGATGAGACAGTATGATCTGTCATCCGTCTGTGTAGTTAGAAGTGACAAATTTGCTGCCATTTCTCTTTAATACTATCAAAGGTTGTATATGCTACGTAGCACTACCATGTTAATTTTTACTACACAACCTTTGAAATCTCTCCCACGCCTGCATTCACATCGCCTTTAAGCTTCTCAAAATCATTTTGAACTACTTTGGTTATTGATGTCTCCGCCGTTAGTGTTGGATCGTGCTGTTGAATTACAAGCACCGACGACAAGATCCGGCAACTTGATGAGGCCAACAAGTCCCCTATAGGCCCTAATTCCGGGTGCTAGGTGTCACGGCCTTAGCCTTTAGTTCACTCGGTCGCTAAGCCGTGCGGCACTTGAAAAGGACTCTTCCCGATCAAGTCAGCCTTTTCTCTCGATTGATCTGCTCAAAGTAAGCAAGCAACACATTAGTCCCGCGCCACAAAACCATTCTTCAAGCCATGGTCGAAACCGTGAGGCATAGCGGATGCACACAGTCGACCCCCAGCTTCCCCGTAGGAAAGAAAAACGATTTTTATTTTATTAGAAGAAAAAGAAAGCATCGGGTTACATTAGAAAAACTCACCCACACCATCGACTTGGGCGGTAGGGGCCGCCTCGATGGTGTGTAGGATACATACCTTTACCAGTGGATCAACCCAAACTTTGCCGACTGTCCACCCCTTACATATATGTGAAAAAAACATTATAGAAATGACCCGAGTAAACATTCTATTGTTTGAAATGAGGACACTTTTTCCTAACTAAAGAAATAATTGAAAACAAAGACTCTTCTTCCTAAAACATTGATGTGCTTGAAAATGGTATGGTAAAAGTGACTCGGTTGTGGCCCCGGGACTCGGTTGTGACACCATGTGAGGGGATGGCCACAACATCCTCCCCCACCTAACTTGTCGACGCCCTCGTCGACTGAGCTGTAAGGAACTCCTCGATTTTTTGCTTGAACGCCTTTAGGTCATGATCTATCTCCCAACTTGTCTCTTCGGCTCTGAGACCTTCTCACTTGACCAAGTACTCACGAACAGGCTTCTTCTTGGACACCGTAACAAACCTATCAGCAAGGATCTCCTCAACTCGACGTTCTGATGGGGGTTTGGTACAGATGGGGCCCCGATCACTCTGTCCTCGGCTAACATCTGAGGGGCTCGCATGAAAAGGCTTCAAGTTGCTCACATGGAACACAGGGTGAACTTTCATCCATGAGGGCGGCTTGATCTTGTATGAGTTATTCTCAACTTTGGCCACAATCGGTACTGGTCCTTCATACTTTCGCACCAACCGCCGATCTCTATTCCGTAAGAACGACAACTGTTCTACCATTAGCTTCACAAGCACTAGATCGCCAACTTTGAACTACTGGTCCCTTCGGCCACGATCCGCCCACTTCTTCATATGCTTTGCAGCTTTCACTAGATAAGCCCGAGCAATCTCTGTATTTTGGCGCCACTCATTTGAGAAATTAAAAGCTCGGGGACACTTTCCTTTGTATGACTCTAGAGTGGTGTGTGGAAGCCGCAGCTGCTGACCTGTCACAATTTCAAAGGGGCTTTTATTAGTAGCAGAACTCTTTTGTGAATTAAAACAAAGTTGTCCACATCCAACAATGAAGGCCAATTTTTCTGGTTGGCCTGGATAAAATGCCTTAAGTACTCTTCTAACAACCCATTAAAGCGCTCCGTCTGCCCATCCGTCTGGGGATGATAACTTGATGACAAATTTAGTTTAGATCCCAACATCTTGAATAACTCTCTCCAGAAATTTCCAATGAACCGACCATCCCTGTCACTAACAATATCTTGTGGGACACCCCAATACTTCACCACATGTTTAAAGACTAACCGAGCTGTCTCCTCCGCCGAACAATATTTGGGGGCAGGGATAAATGTAGCATATTTTGAGAATCGATCCACCACCACAATGACAGCTCCAAGATCCCCCACCTGAGGCAAGCTCACTATGAAGTCGAGTGAAATGCTCTCCCAAGGCCGTGTTGGCACTGACAATGGCTCCAACAATCCTGCAGTCTTTTGTCGATCCACTTTATCTTGCTAGCAAATAAGGCAAGTCTTGGTATAGTCCATAATATCCTGTCGCATGTGCGGCCAATAATATCCTTGTTCCAACAGGGCCAGATTACGCCGCCAACCTTGGTGACCTGCCCAAGGAGTGTCATGGCATTTACGCAGTTGTTTCTGTCTAAGTTCTCCCGCTCTCGGGACATACATACGCGGACCTTTCGTCATTAGGATCCCATTCTCTACCCAAAAGGTCTTCGATTGGCCACTTTCCACCATCCTCAATATTGCCATCATCTGCGAATTCTTTCCCATATTCTCCATTATGAGTTCCCGGATGTCATTCGTCACCCTACTAGCTGACATAGGAGCAATCAATCTAAGGGTCGCCAGATCAGCCATTCGACTCAACGCATCAGCTACCTGATTCTTCTTCCCAGCTTTATGCTCAAAACTAAAATCAAACTCCGCTAGGCGCTCTTGCCATCTTGCTTGCCTTGCCGGCAGTTTTGGTTGTGTCAGGATATGACTAGCAACTGTGTTGTCTGTTTTAACAACAAACTTTGAGCCCAACAAATAATGCCTCCAAGCCCTGAGACAATGGATCACGGCTAGAAGTTCTTTTTCCTGAGTTGCATATCTCGTCTCGGCACCACTCAATGTCTGGTAATACTAGGACTGAGTCGTTCATCACAACAGTTTTTAGTCCCTCAAAAGCATCTTGACACTCTTTAGACCAGACCCACTTATCACCTTTCTTTAACAAATTGGTAAGTATAGTTGTCCTCCGAGAGTAGCCTTCGACAAACCGTCTATAATAGTTAGTTAATCCCAAGAATGATCTGAGCTCACTAACACTCTTTGGAGTCGGCCATTCTTGGATCGCCTTCACTTTTTCCTCATCCATTCGAACATGTCCCTGCCCAACGAGGTGTCCTAGGAACTTAATTTGAGTTTGGGCAAAAGCACATTTCTCCCTTTTAACAAATAGCTGATTATCTCTGAGCCCCTGCAACACTAACCGCAAATGGTTTTCATGATCTGTCAAAGAGGAACTATATACCATTTTATCGTCCAAGTACATCACCACAAACTTGTCCAGAAAATCATGGAACACCTGGTTCATCAAGGTGCAAAAGGTTGCAGGCGCATTGGTTAGCCCAAATTGCATCACAAGAAACTCAAATGCCCTATATCGAGTAACACAAGTTGTCTTCGGTTCATCTCCCTCGGCCACTCTTACCTGATGATACCCCTATCGAAGATCCAGCTTTGTAAAATATTTCGCGCCACTTAGTTGGTCGAACAAGTCCGCAATTAAGGGGATGGGATAATTGTTCCGGAAAGTCACCTTGTTCAGGGCTCTATAGTCCACACACAATCTCAAGCTCCTATCATGTTTCTTCTGGAACAACACGGGCGCCCCAAATGACGCTTTAGACGGTAGAATAAACCCAGCTTTTAACAGTTCATCGAGTTGTTTCCTCAATTCAGCTAATTCTAGAGGGGACATACGGTACGAACATCTCGCAGGAGGTTTGGCACCGGGGACCAGTTCAATCACATGATCCACCGTCCTTCGAGGAGGGAGCCCTTCTGGCAACTGATCTGGCATGACATCTTTATAGTCCTCCAACACTCTCAGAATCCCACTTGGTACCCCTTCAAGGGTTGACTCCCCATGTAGAATAGGTAATACGACAAAAGAAGGTTCCCCCTTTTTCACCCCTTTCTTAAATTGCATTGCTCACAGCATCTTTCCGTTTCTTGGAAGAATGGTAGCGGGTACCACCCCCGAGCAATCCCCTAGAAACAATAGGCAGCTCGCAGCAGGGACGGGGATGGCCTGGGCTTTTGTCATGAAATCCAGTCCCAACACAACATTAAAATCGTCCATAGGGGAAACAGTGAGATCCACGCTTCCCTCCCAGGACCCAAACTTGGCCTTCACCCTCTTAACACTTCCACAAATTGCGGCGGCAGCAGAATTAACTGCTTTCATTTGTCCCACATCTCTAGTAATTGTTAAACCACGTCTCTTGATTTCCTCAGGTGAGATAAAAGTATTTGTTGCTCCCGTGTCAACTAGAGCCCTAGTCGCCTTCCCATTTATCACCAAGTCCACGTACATCAAGCCCTTTTTCGGTTCCTTCTTTATGTTGTCCAATTGAGATTGTAATGCACTCAAAAAACGAATGGACCCAATCCTAGCCAAATCAGTCTCACTATTCTCTGTAGGTGGGTTAGGGAGTGTGTCCTCGGGTCGTGAAAGTTCCAAAGCACTCAATGCACCCCTATGTGGACACTCAGCCACGCGATGAGGCCCCTTACACATGAAGCATGCTAAGGGTAGCCTATTTGGTCCATTCCTCGGCGTAAAGCCACCATTCCCCCTACTCTACACCGGTTCCTTGTTTGGAAGTCCTCTCCCGGCTCCCCAAGTTATCGGCCTCTCCCCTCTAACCGTCTTACTCCCATTACCTGCATGGTTATTGCTCTCACTAGTTGGGGCCTTGCGTTTGTTTGAGCCATCACTGTAATCGTTAAGCCGCTCGGCAGCCACCATGGCAGCGACTACATCCTACACCCGTTGTCTTTGAATCTCAGTTCTAGCCCATGGCTTTAGGCCTTCAAGGAAAGCAAACATCTTGTCTTTCTCTGACATGTCCTTGATATCCAGCATCAATGCCGCAAACTCTCTCACATAATCACGAATAGTCCCAGTATGGGTCAAATCCCTCAACTTCTTTCGAGCATTATACTCCACATTCTCCGGAAATAAGGTAGCTATTAATTCTCGTCTCAACTTTTAATGGAACAATCGCCATTTGTGAACTTGGACCTCCACCATAATTTGGCATCCTCTGACAAGTACATAGAAGCCATCGAGACCTTGTCTTCCTCTATAGTGGCGCAAGTAGCCCGAAAGTATTGTTCAATATCAAACAGGAAATTTTCAAGCTCTTTGGCATCCCTGTTCCCCTCATACCGCTGAGGCTCAGGGACCCTATTCTTCTGGCCCCTTTCCATGGTCACCGAATTTCCCACAACCACTTCAATCAAATTAATTTGAGCCTTAAGCTCCTCTATCTCATACTTCAAAGTACTCATTGCCTCCTTTGTCTCATCAGTGAGGTGTTTCACCATGTGAGCCAACTCCTGATGAGAAACTTCAATCGCTCGAACTCGTTCACTGGTCACCACATTAGCCCTCAAGGCCGCCACCACGGCTTCTAGATCCTCATACCTATCGGGGTCTATGGTCCTACCCCATTGTGTGGGCACTCTAGCGCCATGTTGCGCCGAAGTACCTGCGCCCGCTGGCACCTCAGTTCTCGGGACAACTCTTGGCCCCTGATGCTTACGCGTAGTCACCATTCCCGGGTCGACTCCAACCATACTAGTTCCTGCACAGGAAGAATAATAAGCACCACAATGCCTATTAATAACTCAGCACCACTGTCCTTCAAGAGGGAGTAAGCACCACTGTGCTTTCCCAATAAAAAAACTAGGCACCACTGTGCACAAGAAGCAAGAGAGCACCACTGTGCATCAAGAGGGAATAAGCACCACTGTGATTTCCCAATAAAAAAAAACTAGGCACCGCTGTGCACTAGCAACAAGGAAGCACCGTTGTGCTTGAACAAAAAACAATTGAGCACCACTGTGCCACAATTATTAAAAAGCACCTCTGTGCTATTGATTATGCACCTCTGTGCTTTTCACCACAATGAACAGGCAACACCACGCCTGAAATTGAGTGCAACAACCTTGCTCTGATACCACGTGTCACGGCCTTAGCCTTTAGTTCACTCGGTCCCTAAGCCGTGCGGCACTTGAAAAAGACTCTTCCCGATCAAGTCAGCCTTTTCTCTCGATTGATCTGCTCAAAATAAGCAAGCAACACATTAGTCCCGCGCCACAAAACCCTTCTTCAAGTCATGGTCAAAACAGTGGGGCATAGCGGATGCACACAGTCGACCCCCAGCTTCCCCGTAGGAAAGAAAAACGGTTTTTATTTTATTAGAAGAAAAAGAAAGCATCGTGTTACATTAGAAAAACTCACCCACACCATCGACTTGGGCGGTAGGGGCCGCCTCGATGGTGTGTAGGATACATACCTTTACCAGTGGATCAGCCCAAACTCTACCGACTGTCCACCCCCTACATATATGCGAAAAAACATTATAGAAATGACCCGAGTAAACATTCTATTGTTTGAAATAAGGACACTTTTTCCTAACTAAAGAAATAATTGAAAACAAAGACTATTCTTCCTAAAACATTGATGTGCTTGAAAATGGGGCATGGTAAAAGTGACTCGGTTGTGGCCCCGGGACTCGGTTGTGACACCATGTGAGGGGATAGCCACAACACTAGGCTTGGCGGTCCGCTAATTTCGCCACCATTAGTGATAGAAACCTCCCTTTCCCCACAACTATAAGATCATAATCCCCACATTGTCCTAGTCCTAATACATCTCCAACAATGTTGCTTGTCGTCTTCTCTGTATACTCTACTATTCCTTCCCATTTGCTTCTGAATTCTACCATTGCAGCCTCATCTAATTCCTGTTTTAACAACAAAAACAAACATTATTAGCTTTATCCAATTATTTACAGCTTTACAATTTAATATAGGAACTTGGTTAAATTATGGTTTCGGTTCCTTTATTACACTCAAATTTGGCCAAGCTAAAGTATTTTCCTTTTCTTTCTCCAGGTTCAATATGCTTTTATCTTCAACGAACCGTACGATGACCACTTTAACTGCTGGGTGCTCGGCCATTCGACCCCCTAACTCCAAAGCCTCATTATCATCGGCTCCATCCAAGAACAGAATGCAAACACTTTGAGTCAAAGTGGCAGTGTGGCCAGGGGTCCCGAACCCACGGTCCACGAGAACCGCCACCGAACACGGTGCGTTTTTCAGGACGCTTTGGTTCACCAATCTTCACCCGTTGCCTACATTTTCGATCGTCTCTTGGTCACCCCCTCCCTTCCATTGTTGTTTGTGGAAAGGCAAGACGATCATCGTCACCCTCTTGGTCTTTGCGACGTGGTAAATATCCTCACGCATGGTGGATAGCGGAGTGATGGCCGTCGTGGGTTTGACCGAAACACGACCGAGTTAACTGTAGGCTTGGAAAGCTCTAGCAACTAGGTCGTGCCACTCACAGTCACCCTACGAAGCTTGTTAATGAATGGAAACCCATTCCTTCGAGCTCGATGGACCATGATGGTTGAAGAAGAGCGTTCAACGAGGTGCATGATGAAAAGATTGAGTTGGGATTTTTTGGGGCTTCGTCTTGACTCAATGAGGGGGATGATTGGGGGTACGTTGGCATGGCTATGGAGGCAAGCAAGTATTCTAAGCTCATCTTTTGAGTCGTTGGAGTTGGTCAAGTCACATAATTTTCAGTGGGTGAGGGCGGATGAAGGGCGGACCGGATTGTAGACGGCCATAACTGCTGGGGTTGTGATAAAGTTGGTCAACTAGTATAGCGAAAACCTCATCATTCAGTACCTGCAATATTTTTTATCATAGTTTTAACTTCACATCATCATGTCTAACCAGGGCCGTCTTATAGTTTCTTTGACCCTGTTCTTATAACAAGATGAGGCCCTACTATAAATAGAAACCCAATATTATCCAGCAAAAAAAGCACAACACATACAAAAATATATAGTTTGAAGATTAGGAGCACAACATATACAAAAAAAAACTGATTTTACACACAATCGAAAACCTGATGATGAAAATTAGGAGTTTGTACTTTGCAATTGCTAAAGGTTTTTTGTTCTTTGAGAAACAGAATAAAATTAGAGAAAGATGATGAAGAAAGATTGAACTTGGATTGTGTTTTATAATTGGTGGAAATTTTAGTCGTTTGACGTATATAATTTGAAGGTTTAATTGAGGAAAAAATCGAATTAATTATTCAATTGAAATCAATCTAAAGATTTTAAAAGTTTCATCCATAATCACTGCTTAACTAATTAGGAGTAAGCAAGGATAATTTAATTGTAATTTGGTAATGAAAGAAATTTAATGGGAAATTAAAGAAAGAATAATGGAGATAGAAAGCATCAAAAATTGAGATCGATCACACCGTTCCGCGTGGCAGCCTGATTAACCATCACTTCCTCCTTCAGATCCACCATTTCCACCCTCAATGCCTTCAGCATGGCTTCAACAGCATCTCTCTTTCCCTCTGACTGATCACCCTGGTCATCCAGCTCCTCGATCCGTGTATCCACCACGTCGAGTCACTCCACAGAATCCTTCATAGATCCCTCAAGCCTGGTGACCCTCTCCTCGAGTGCCGACAACTTGTCCCTCGAGTTTGCTCGACTTCCTTTGTCCGCCTGGGTCTCCACACCCTTCTGGCTCGCAGCAACATTCTCTCCCTTCTTTGGTGCCATCTCTACTCGATGCTTCGTGCCTCGAACTAGCTCACGTCGCTCGAACAAGGCTCTATACCAACTATCACGTGGCTAGAGTTCCAACCAGCCCACCGTGCGGCCTTAGGCGATGTGACTCAAGACAAACGCCTAAGTAAGCCTTTTCAACCCTCTCGGAAGATCAAACTTCCCAAGCACCGACAAACGCAAAGCGTTCTACGCGGAATCGGATCAAAAGAGATGAGCGAAGAAGAACTTCGAAAGAACGCTCAAGAACAAAGAAAAGAACACAAGAACACTCAGAGGATTTAGAGTAAATGCCTTTATTCCTTGGAAACTTGGATACATCAAATGAGGAGGGGAAGGCCTCTATTTATAGTTGAGGTCCCCCTAATCCGACGGTCTATACAAATTTACATCGACGGTCGAGATTGATCTTATCTAATCAAATCTCAATTTCAAATCTCTAATTATCACAAACATTATCTACATATTATATTTCAAATAAATAGATGATGCTTTGACCGAATTACCCTCCTGAATCCTCCACGGATCGGGCTAGGTCTGGTGGTCTCTTTGGGCCCAAGATCTCTATCTGAACCTCTTGGGAACCCTGGTGTGCACCCCGTGGTGCCAATGACTCGGGCCTCGGCTGACGTCCCGTAACAATCTCCCCCACCAAACTTGGCGACGCTCTCGTCGTGCCTCTCGAACAAAGTTGAGATCGATCCTGGAGCTTCATTCCGCGTGCCTTGGCTTGCTCCCAACTCAGAATCTGGCTTGATTGTCCCCCCATAAGGACCACTCTCCCCATAAAGAGCACCGGACTCTGATTCGGATGTCCCCCCATAAGGACTGCTCGCCTTGGCTCGCACCGTCATGCAAAATTTCCCGTCCCAGGTACATCTTGATCGTAGGAACTCTTTCCTACCAGTTCTGACTTGCCCCGATCTGGACTCTCCCGATCCTTGTGCACAAACTTGGATGCATTCACGTTGAACACTGAACGAACCTTCGGAACTCTGAACGGTTGCTTCGGCCCGCACCAAGTCTTGGCAACTCCATCTGATGGGTTAGGTTTTTTGCGCCCTACACCCAACAAATCCGGCAAATCAAACTGTAAAACACTATCACCATGCTCAAGACGTACCTCACTCATTTTCCCGGCATTTACTCTACACATCAATCCTTCATCCCTGAAGTTTGATGCCCCATTGCTCCTCGGCAATGCAAATCCCATCGAAACTTCTCTCCCATTGAAGTTCGATGCCTCGGCCACCTCACTCATGGATGGTTCCTCGACGGCCTTCATGCCAACTTCCTCGGGCAACTCTCGCTCATCCAAGGTAGTGTCCCCAACTGCTGCCTCCAACTCGATGCCTCCTTGGCTTGGAGCATCTTCGACAAGCTGAATGGCTGTCAGCCTCTTGGTTCCTCGCCCGTTGTCTCGGCACATAGGCACAACGCACCGTTGTCTCGGATCCAAGATGCACACGACGTTGGCAAACGGAATGATGGGAGCTTCATTACGGTCAAGGAAGTTTAGTCCCAAAATAAAATTAAAGTCATCTAGCTCGATTACCTTGAAATTCTCCTTGGCCTTCCAATCCCCAATCTGCAACTCAATCTTCCGCATTGTTCCCACAAATGGAACTTCCCTTGAATTCACTGCCTTGATCTTACCGGTTGAATCCACAACTTTAAGACCAAGCTTCTCGGCAACCTTCTTGGACATGAAAAGATTGCTTGCCCAGGTGTCCACCAAAGCACTCCTCGATTGTCCTGCCACGTTGATGTCGACAAACATCAACCCATTCTGCTTTTGGCCCTTCCTCGCCTTGACAGAATCTAATATCATCGAGCTAAGCTTCGTAGCCTCGTCACTCTCGGGCTCGTCCTCCTTGGACTTCTTAACTCGATCAGGGCATTCTCGAGCTAAATGCGGCCCCCTACATCGGTAACACTTTCGATGTACTTTTTCCCTCCTCGGCTTCCCTCCATTAATGCTAGCGATTGCACCAACTCTACCGGGTTCTCCATCTGACTCGTCGTCCTCCTGGACAATGGCATCGAGGCGGCTCCTCTTCTTGGGACAGTCTTTCACTACGTGTGGACCATCACAATGGTAGCACCTTATGGATCCTTGATCCTTCTGATCATCTGGTTTCGTATACCGGTCTGGCTTGGTCGATGGCCTCTCCTTACCATCATCGCTGCTATCTCCGGACACGTCCTCGTCTCTCCCACCAATACCCTTGCCATGGGGCTTGGAAGACTTGGACTCCATGGACTTTTAAGCACTATAATCGGTTAAGGACTCCGCGATGGCTAGGGCTTTGGAAAGTTCCTGCACATTCTTCCGCTCTAACTCGGTCTTGGCCCATGGCTTCAATCCATCCATAAACGTGAAAAGCGCATCCTTCTCACACAAGCCGGGGATAAGGAGTTGTAGCTCACTAAACTCCTGGATGTAATCCGCAATGGATCCATCGTGTCGAAGCCTCCTAAACTTGGTCCTGGCTTCTTTCTTCGTGTTACTCGGGCAAAACTGCTGCTTAAACTCCACTTGGAACTCCTCCCATATTCCAACGCCCGTGCCCCCACTATTCTCATCAAGGCACCTACGTCGCCACCATAACAAAGCAACGACAGTCAAGTAAACAACAGCAGTATTTACCTTCTCGGCATCGTCTGTGATGCTCATTGCCCGGAAGTACCGCTCCATGCACCAAATGAAGTTCTCAACATCTTTCGCCGACCTGTTCCCCTTGAACTCTCTTGGCTTCGGAATGTCCTTCATTGGTCTAGGTGTCGTCGTGGTTAACACACCGTTCCGCATGACAGCCTGATAAACCATCACTTCCCCCTTCAGATCCACCATTTCCACCCTCAATGCCTTCAGCATGGCTTCAAGAGCATCTCTCTTTCCCTCTGACTGATCACCCTGGTCATCCAGCTCCCCGATCCGTGTATCCACCACGTCGAGTCACTCCACAGAATCCTTCAAAGATCCCTCAAGCCTGGTGACCCTCTCCTCGAGTGCCGACAACTTGTCCCTCGAGTTTGCTCGACTTCCTTTGTCCGCCTGGGTCTCCACACCCTTCTGGCTCACAGCAACATTCTCTCCCTTCTTTGGAGCCATCTCTACTCGATGCTTCGTGCCTCGAACTAGCTCACGTCGCTCGAATAAGGCTCTATACCAACTATCACGTGGCTAGAGTTCCAACCAGCCCACCGTGCGGCCTTATCAAAATTCACTTGAATTTCCTAATCCGATCCAACAGACTGTCTAATGCACTAAGCAAACTCCTAGGCCCAAAATCGGGGTGTTACAACTCTCCCTCTTAGGAAATTTCGTCCTCAAAATTTACCTAATGGAAACAGATACGGAAACTGAGCAACCATGTCCAACTTACTCTCCCACATGGCCTCCTCAACACCACGATGTCGCTACAACACCTTAACAAGTTCAATCATTTTGCCACGAAGAACTTTACTGCTGGAGTTAAGGATCTCCACTGGTTTCTCATCATAAGAAAAGTCCGGTCGCAACTCAATATCCTCAACTGGTATAACATGCGACAGATCCGAATGATACCTCCGTAACATGGATAAGTGAAACACATCATGAATCTTCTCCAACTCATGAGGCAACCTTAACCGATAAGCCACAACACCAATACGTTCCAATAAACCTTGGGCTCAACTTTCTCTTGCGCCCAAAATGCAACACCTTCTTCCAATGTGAAACTTTCAGGAAAACCTTCTCACCAACAGCGTACTCAACCTCTCTACGCTTCAAATATGTATAAGATTTCTGCCTGTCCGAGACCTCTTTCAACCGATTACAAATAATATTTACTTACTTATCTATGTATTTCAACATATCAGGCATGGAAACATACTTTTCCCTAACCTCTGCCCAACACAAAGGTGTACGGCACTCCCTACCATATAAGGCTTCATACAATGCCATCTTTATAATGGCCTTGTAGTTATTATTGTACGCAAACTCAACCAAAGGCAACTGCCTTTCCCAGGTTCCTTGGAACTTAATAGTGCAACATCTCAGCATATCCTCCAAAATCTGAATCATATGTTCAGATTGGCCATCTATCTGGGTATGATAAGATGTACTGAAATTCAAGCGAGTACCTAAAGCTCAATGTAAACATTTCCAAAACCTCGCTGTAAACCGTGGATCTCTATCCGAAATAATCGACTTGGGCACCCCGTGCAACCTCACAATTTCAGCAACATACAAATCCGCCAACCTATCCAAAGAATACGTCGTATGCACTGGCAGAAAATGTGCACACTTCGTAAACCGATCAACAATCACCCAAATATAATCCTTTTTAGTTGGTGTTAAAGGCAACCCTAACACAAAATCAATGGTGATCCTCTCTCATTTCCACTCCAGAATTTTCAACGCTGCAACAACCCAGAAGAAAACTAATGTTCAGCCTTCACACATTGATAAACCATTCACCTAGCAACAAAATTAGCCATATCCTTTTTCAAACCCACCCAATAGTACTATTCCTTCAAACCCCGATACATCTTAGTACTACCACGGTGTATAGAAAATGACTATCATGTGCCTCGGTCAAGATCATCCGTCTCAACTCTATATCATTAGGCACCATTATCCTTTTTTAAAACACAACACCCCATCATTATCAAAGTGAAAATTCGTAGGATTTCCATCCATGATATCTTTGACATGCGGTACCAACGCTTCATCATAAGGTTGTTTTTCCTTACTCATCCGTGACAAAAATGGTTTTACCTGCAACTTTGCCAACAGACCCCCGTCACGGGTCACACTCAACCTCGCAAATATGGCTTTCAACCCTACAATGACTTTTCTACTCAAAGCATCAGCCATATCATTTGCTTTGCCCAGATGATACTCGATTGTCAAATCATAACCCTTAAGCAACTCTAACCATCTATGTTGCTCCTTTTGTGACATTAAATACTTTAGACTTTTATGATCCGTGTATATAATAAATTTCTCACCGTACAGGTAATGTCTCCAAAACATCAACGCAAATATTACGGCGACAAGCTCAAGATCATGCGTAGGGTAGTTGTGTTCATGTACCTTCAATTGCCTCAATACATACGCTACCACCTTTTCTTTCTCCATCAACACACACCCTAACCTAATATATGAGGCGTCACTATAAACCACAAACTATTTCCTCGACTCAGGTTGAATCAAGATTAGAGCTTATGTCAAAGCTTTTTTCAATTTCTCGAAAGCTTGCTGCCTAGCTTCTATCCACTCAAACCGTACATTATTCTGCAACAACTTGGTTAACGAAGCAGCAACCCTCGAAAACACATCTACAAAGCGACTATAATAACCCGCCAAACCCAAGAAACTATAGACTTTTGATACTGACTTTGGTTGCTTCCAACTTACAACTGCCTTAACCTTTTTAGGATTTACTCGGATACCTTCCACAGATACCACATGGCCGAGAAAAACCACTTCTTTAATCCAAAATTCACACTTGCTCAACTTCGCGTAAAGCTGATTATCCAACTAGGTCTGCAACACAATCCGCAAGTGTCGATCATGATCCTCCTCTGTACGAGAGTACACAAGAATATCATCAATGAACACCACTACAAATTGATCCAAGAATTGATGAAACACTTGGTTCATCATGTCCATAAATGTTGTAGGCACATTTTTCAACCCAAACGGCATCACCAAAAATTAATAATGGCCATACCGCGTATGAAATCAGTTTTCAACACATCTTTATCCTTAACCTTCAACTTGTAATATCCAGATCTCAAATCGATCTTAGAAAATACCTTAGCACCTCAAAATTGATCGAACAAGTCATCAATTTGAGTCAAATGATACTTGTTCAGTTGTCGATAGTCAATACACATCCTTAAAGTGTCATCATTCTTTTTTACAAACAATATTGGTACTCCCTACAGAGAAATACTAGGTCAGATAAAACAACGATCCAATAACTCCTAGAGTTGCGTCTTCAACTCTTTCAAATCTTTTGGTGCCATGTGATATAGAGCAATCGACACCTGAGCTAAATCTGTATATGTCTCAATGCAGAACTCTACCTCTCTATCCGGTGGAAAACTAGGTAACTCTTCTGGAAATACACCCGGAAAGTCACAAATAGTACTAATATCCCTAGTCCATACTTTTTCCACATTCATAATCATAACATAAGCTAGATATGCCTGACACTCACTTCCTAGAAACTATTGCGCCTCCAAGCTCAAAATCACATTTGATAAGAACTTAACCTTATCACCACAATTACTACCTTATAATCATCAGCTAACTTTATCGAAACCCGCTTTGTCTCGCAATTCACCATAGCCCGATGCTCGGACAACCAGTCTATACCCAAGATCATATTGAAACCATGAAACGGTAGCTCCATCAGATCAGCCTCAAACACATGTCCTTGAACCATCAAGGGACATCTCTCATACAACTTACTCGTAACAACTGTCTAACCAAAAGAACTCATTACTTGTATACCCACATCAAGTATTTCTACCGGTATACCAAGCAAATGCGCATGCTTATGCAAAATATATGAATGCATGGAACCAGAATCTATCAAGGATAATAATGACATAGACTGCAAGCTAAAGGTACTTGCTATCACGTCTATGTCGTTTCCCTCTGTAAGGTACACATAAACCCTCGCTGGCCTGCCACCTTCGGGTCGAACAGCTACAATATGCGCCATATTCATTTATCCACTCCCTCCGTTAGAAGTTACCTCAGCCGCGCCTACGACTACTCGGTGTTGTAGCAATATTTGCGGGTGCTTGCTTATCTCTAGCAAGCAATGGACAACCACGTCTCAAATTCCCTACAGACCCACAACTCTAACAAGAACTTACAGCCATAACCGCAGGAGCCTGCCCCTCTCTGGCCAAACGTAGATAGTATTGCCTCACAAGATCCATCAATCCACATACCCAACAAGTATTATGCACTGCCCGAACCTGGTACTCTGTCCATACGATCCTCGACCAGCACCATCTCTATCGCATCTTGCATCAGGATAAAACCTCCAATTACGATGCCTTTTAGTCTGACCACTATCAGAACCAAAGTCTGATACTCTCTTTCCTGAGTCAAAACCTCTAGGACAATGAAATAAACCCAAACTCTGCTCAATATCCTTCGCCCATGTAGCCAACAAGTCAAAATCAGTGCAGTTAGTGGCCAACATATACGTCTTAACATCCTGCACCAATTTATATTAGGAAACACTCACAGCGATGCCCCTCATCTGGTCTATCTCAGGAGCATACTGGCTCAGCCTCACGAACTGCACCTCATACTCTGACATACTGCCCTAAACCAAGGCCATAAACTCACATTTCTTCTCATCCAAGTATCTCACTCCTAGATACTTCTTCCTGAAGGTAGCTTGGAAGAATTCTCATGTTACATCACCGGGTTCCATACTCGCAATCGCAGTGGTCCACCAACTGTATGCATCACCCTGTAACAAGGATACTACACCCCAGCTTATGTTCATCATTACATCCCATCTGAACCAGGATACATTCTGTACTGGCCATCCACTCCTCGGATGCCTCGCGATCCAACCCTCTAGACTCAACTCCTCTATGACTGCGTAAATGCTCCAATGGCAACCCCGGATTAATAGCAGTAGATACCGGTACAACTACATTAACTTCAGGCATTACAGTCTTGAACGCTCCCATCATCGCCTGAACCAAAGGCGTCATATCACTAAACATTGGACCAGGTGGTGCAGGTGGTACTTGTTCCACTCCCTCAGAGGATTAGGCAGAGGAGGCGGTAATCTCTCGGGATGTAGTATCTCGCCCTCGACTTTCTACCCTCCGACAACAGCATTTTTGCTAGATTGCAACTCTCTCCTCAGTGGCATCGTATATAAACGTATATAGGGCATGATAATTATATCAAAATAAAATCAATTAGGCCAGCTCAAGAAAGGATTCAAGACTTCCATTTCAAACCAAAATCATTTCATAACTATAGTAATAAGGCAATGTATCCTCAAAATACCCCCAACATGGCATATTTCAAACACCATACATATAAAAAATCATCGTGCATAGCAATCAGCATCATACAACGTCAAAACCTTCCTAATTTTTTGTAAACCTGGTTTTGATACCACCAAATGTAACCCTCTTAGCACGGTCTAGCCGAAACCAGACTAAAAGAATCACATTAGGTTTGTTGATGCAAACCCGAACTAATAACCTAAATCGAGCCAATTTTTTTTATCTTGTCCATTGTATTTAATTATGATCCTACATGTTCATGCTTCAGCAGAAACATTGCAATTAAATCAGATTGCAAAACAGAGACTTCATACACAATATCTCTCATTAGGGACCAAAACATAATTTCTATAAACTATAGGATCTTTGACACACTTAAGTTTATCCAACCTAAATAAGTCTATTATATGCTCTAAGGTTAAATACCAATCCAAAACTATCGTTAAAACTCATTCAATTGAATACATAACATTCAGGGATCAAAGTGCAAGATTCAAAACTTCGACAGATTCATTGCATAAAATAAGTTAGGCGTACCGATACAATTAAGCCCGTACCAATATGGATTAACTAGCAAAATGGCTCACTGTATCGATACACGTTTTTACGTATCGTTATAGTATGTTGACCAAATCGTACCAATACAGCTTTGACCCTTACCGATCCCCATTGGTTATTTCAAAAACTCAGAATTCCAGTAGCTAGAGCCCGTATCGATACGGCTTGTTAAATTTGAAGGGATCATTTTGGTACGTTAACCCATGTACCGAGACCTATGCCTATTTTTCTTTAAGGCGTACCGATACGGTGGCTAGGCGTACTGGTACGCTAGGCTTAATTTCAATGATTTTAGCCTCAACAGGACCCCGTGTATCGAACAGTGAGGTGCCCATACCGGTATGCAGAGATCTGTAATGACCTATAGGTCCAACATATGACACTTTAGCTCATTCCAAACGATATTAACATTTATCTAAACATAATATAACATTATTGGCAGGTTTAAACATCAGTATATTAGCATTTTGGACCAACCTAGCAAAGCTAGCAAAGTCACACACACAAGATCTATAGGCATGCTTCCTAGTCCACAACCAAAAATCAAAACCATTCACATCTCAACTACTTAAAACTTATTACAAGTCCAAAACAACAATTAAAACTTGTATCAACAGGAAGTTCATCAAGAACCCTCCCAAAACTACATTCTACATATTGCCTTTATTACTATTATATGCGTTTAAACCATATTTTGAAAATGAGTCTTCGGAAATCCTTCCTTGCTTTCTCGCTGCCCAAAATTTCTAATTATCTGCAATGATGGTAACAAGAGCGTAAGTACACTAGGCTTAGTGAGGAATGGTTAAAACCAACAACCATCAATGCATTTAAAACCATTTTCCCATCATTTGATAAACACTTTCCAAGATACTTGTAAAACAACGTCCCAAAATAATGCCTTAACAAAACTATGCACTTAAAATTTCCAAAACAACATATTAAACTATATGCAACATGTATCATGGATTCAACAGCAAAGTCCCATTTGCTACCCTTAATTTAAGCTTTCTCATGCATACTACCAATGCAAGGCTTAAAGAGTACAACAAGTTTAAACCAAATTAAACAACATAATCCATCACATGATACATCACCAATTTTATTGGCTTACAAGTGATCATTAACCAAGTTCCACTTTGTAAAAAATAACATCAGATACACGTATTCAACAAGCGTTCCCTCAACACTTAACATACAATCTATTGACATTACAATGTTTACACACGAAAGTTTTTGGTACTTATAAACCCCTCCACCGTTGTGACACCCGTGGTGGAGTCTTCGTTACACATAAACCCCTCAACACCACTCATCGATCCGATGTATAATCCACTAACGGGAGTCTTCGTTACAATTAAACCCCTCAACCGTTAGGGTACTTGGATAGAGTATTCGGTCCACATAAACCCCTCAACATGCAAGGCGGCTTTTTATAGTGCACTATCAATCCTATGGTCGGCCAACTATATCCGATAATATTTCCAAACCTTTTCATCTCATCACTTGCCAATATAATTTATTTAATTAACAACAACTGACTATTTTCATATGCATCATCAAAATCATTATACCAATGCAACATACCCTTACATTAAACAAAGTTCATAAACATTAATGAAATGTGTATTACTTCCAAATGCATTCCCATCATTTTGTAATCATTTTCCATCATTAAACCATGCTCTAAGCATGCATAAACAATGAGTAATTAAACTATTTAACACAAGTGCATAAAATTAATTGCCAAACCGAGTTCGAGAGAGAGATTTCATCCTTTACTTACTTTCGAGCTTAGAGTAGCATTTCAAGCTTGATCTCAACTCCAAAACCCAACTCTCATACCTTTGAATAGTTGTAAAACTCGTTCTCACTCACCGACACGCAAAGCCCCGCTTGCCGATATGGTAACCTCACCTCCAAAGCTTTCGAAACTGGGACTCAAGCTTGAGGACCAACTTATCCTGCTTTATCCACACAAAATAGAGGTACATTGCATTAAAATGTAATCAACAACACAGCCACACAAAATCCTCAACATTCCTTCAACACAAAACACTCCACAATATCCGACACTAACCTCTAACATCCTTCAAACTTAACCCAAACATAACCTAACATTTCCACTCATCAATTAACATCAAACAATATCTAAAAACACATCACAATCATCCTTATACCTCCAGCATACATAAAACCTTCACAACTCCTTAAAAGCACATAACTAGCAACCTAGAAAATTAGAAATTCAATTAGTTTCGGGATTCCTATGATTAAACCATCTTACTTGCACCATTCAACAACAAAATCATGATCCATATCAATCCAAATCATGATAAAACAGAACAATTACGAGACTATATCAATTTCACCAATCAAACCTTGATTTAACTACTTTACTTTAATTAAATCATCAAAACAAGTTAGAAATCATAAATAAAGGATCAAGAACTTGGGAATTTCAATAAAGAACCTTTTATTAGAGGAGAAGAATGAACCTCACCTCTAATGGCTGCTTTTCCCCTTAATTAGATGGATTCCAAAACCAAAACAATGAGAAATCAAGTTTATTTTGTCAGAAAACCATTATAATCTCAATTGAAATCAAAAGATTGATTAAAAGAAGTCTTTACCTAAAGATTTTGAAGAAATAAAACGTGTTTGGCTAGAGAGAATTGGAGAGAGAATCCCTTTGTAAAAAGCTAGTTACGTAGATTTTTGTTTCAAAGTTTTTTAATTAATCAATTATTTCTCCAACCCATTTATATTTTTTAAAATAATTAAAAGTAGCTAATTAAGGGAAAAAAGTATGATATTAGACTTTAGGGTAAATAGCTCCTTAAAGATTCAAAGAGTCACTAAAAACAGTTCTAAAACTTTACAAAATAGTTTTGAAACTTTACATTTTGACCCTTTTACAAAACATCCACTAAAAACAGTTTTGAAACTTTACATTTTGGTCACTACCCAAAATGTCCACTTTCGAGACTCATTTTTGTAAAATCGATTCCACCAAAATCATTTCCATATTAAATAATGAATTTAGGTAATTTTCCATATTTTTAACCCTTCTAAAAATATTTAATCCAATTTAAATCCTGAAACTAACTCAAATTCCCTAATCCGATCCAACGGACCATCAAGCCACTTAGCAAACTCATAGGCCCAAAACTAGGGCGTTACAATAGTGGTCAGTATTTGGTGAATTTTGAGAATGACAGTTGGTACCAAACTTTCCCCGCGTATTTTGAGAGATAATGTGGAGTTGCATGTTTGAGATAGTGATAAGCGTTTGACTTGCCATCGTTGGGAGTCAAACTTTAAGTTCCTCAGAGTTGTTGTGATGCTTCGATATTTATCGGTAGAAATTCAATAGATGACCATATATCTTGTAAAATATTGGTAAGTACACAGTTTCGATGGGATTTCTTTGAGTACTGGTATTTTTTTTAGTTAGTATTATTCGTTATTTTTGGCAAAGGTGAGATCCAAATAGAAAGTCTGCTTGGATTGTTTGTGGGTTGGGTTTTACGATACTGCAGTGTGTACATGTTACCTTTTGATGCAAGATTCGAGGTTTGTAATAGAAACTTATCCCTTGGTGGAGTTTCATGCGATGAAAGATCTAAGTGAGGGTACCGATGACGTGGTTTTCCAACACGTTATAGTTTGAAGTGTAAGACTCTTGTGTGAACTGAGTTGTTGGGATCTACTTTAGTTGCCGATATGAGTTATTGTACCGAGTTTAAGGCAAGTGCTTGAGGCAAGTTAAAACATAATTCGTTTTTAAAGTCCTGCACCGGGCAAGCAATGATTTTGATAAAGGATGCCATCAGAGTTAGAGTCTCCTTTAGGGAGTCACCACGAGAAGAACCATTTTGTTTTGGTTGCAACATCTGTTTAACCTTCTGTTTTTTTAGATCATGCAGAGTTGTGGAAGGATTTTGTGTGCAACAATCTTTTGGGTTCTACAGTATAAGTTAAGTTTTTTAATAACGTATTCGCATGACAGTTTTGTCGAGGTACCATTGGGTTATGCATGTCATCTGTAATGTACCAAGCGAAGATAAATTCCTTTTAATTGGAAGAATCAGTTGAGATTATGTTTGTATCATTAGAGGATAAAGGTCATGATTTATAAGTGTTGTGAGAGATCAGAATAACGTAGCGGAAATTTTTGAAAATGTCAAAGAGTTGTAATGGTTTGAGCATCTTCATTGGTTTATGAATATAAATTTCGAGGATGAAATTTCTTTTAAGGAGGAAAGAATTGTAACGACCCAATTATTGGGTTAGTGAATCGGGTCTCAGACCCAGGTTATGGGCCTTTATTTTAGAAGTCCAAGTTAAGAACTTTAAGTTGGGCCCATTATGTTATTGAGAGTAGGTTTAAATTTTAAAAGGATGGGAATATGTGAAAAAAGGGAAGGATGTGATGGAAAGAGAGAGAAAAAGAAAAGTATAAGAGATAGAAAATTGAGAGAGAAATTGTTAGGGGAAGATTCAAACTACGATCTACAAAGATTCGTTCGTTCGTTGTCAAAACCTTTACAGCCATTATGTTCATCTCATTGAGATGAGTTCGCAGGTACCAGCGGTGTTACCATCAGAATTGTCGTCAGAGGGGGTGGGAGAAAAGAAGTTTTAATTTTTTGAGTTGAGGGTGTTAGAGTGCTTAGAACGAAAAACCTAGGTCACCATCGTTCTCATCGACATCTAGAGATTTAGAATAGAGCTTTACAATCATTTTTTAGCCATCAGAAGCCACCACGCGTGCCATACCGCCTGCGCGTGGGCGACTTGTAGCCGCCAGTGAGGCAGCTGCTTATCGGGTCTGGCTGCTGGGCCAACCGTTCGAGCTGGCCTACTGAGCCAAACCACTGTTCAACGAGTCAACCTGCATATGAATTAAACCAGTCTACTAAACCGCCAATGAGTCAGCCTGCCAGCGGTAAGCTGAGCTAGTCACCGCTGCCAGTCGCCGCACCGCCGTTGACCGTCGCTGTCCAGCATTGATTGTTGACCAATATTAACTTTTTTAAGGGACCCTACTCAAGGATTTCTCGACGTTCTAAGTTCAATTGCACAATCTATTTTGCCAAATTCGAACCCGATTAGTTATTTTATGCATTTTATCCCTTACAGTAATTCGATAATATGAAATGACTTATGTAGTTATATTTGTTTTATTCGATGAATTTGTAGAATCAAATATTGGAATTAAAGAAACGATTAGAGAAGCTTGGATGGGGATTTATCGCTTTGGCTTAAGGTTAGTACACCTCAAACTCCTATTGCTTCATGAGCATCATAAATGTGATTGCCTTGTTTGTTAGTATTTTCAAACTAGGTAGACGATGAATAAGAATGTTGTGAAACCGGTATCATAAGACTTGATATATTTATGAGATGCATGATGATGTTGTGAGACCGGTACGAGTGTGAGTACTGGTACATAGGGGTACCGTATCGATACTTGTGTTTAAGTATCAGTACCCACTGAACGGAATAATCTATAATGCTAATAAAAAGATGGAAATTGATGTAGGATATTAATGAGATAAAATGGATTAATAGATATTATTAATGAGGATGAGAATGTACACTTCTATAATAATTAATAACTTGGTAAACATTGGGTAGCTTGATTGTAATAACAACCATAGGGATCCTTGGTGGATCATGTGATGTTGTGTGTTGTGTGGTAAACATGTCCTTGCTATATACTGTTATGGACACCTAGATAGTTGAGTCATCTTTGATTAATGGGATCCGGATACCCAGTGAGAGAATGAGTGTGTTGCAACATCATGGTTTAAGATTTCCAAATATAGGATCCCAATATTGCGTGGATGCAGGCTTCATTCGAAGATGCTTGATGAGATATCCAGAGCATAGATGTAAGGTCCCGATGTTGTGTGGACGCGGGCCTCATCCCTACGAGTGTAGGATCCCAATGTTGTATGGTCGCGGGCCTCACTTGGAATATATGATCCCAATGCTTTGTGGACGCGGATGTCACTCAATGTTTGTGGTATGACTTGTGTGCTTTCGCTCGAATGATCTAGTGAGATCTCGAGTACGGTTGGGCCTTGTGTGCCATGTATGATGATTGTTTTGATGAGAACATGTGTTTAGGCGACTAGTGGTAGCACCACATGTTTATTTACCTCTCATTATTACTTTTACTAGCTTGCAAGCATATGTTTATGATTAGCATGGAGTATAGTAGAGTAGATGTGTACCATTGAGCTTTGTAAGATCAACGCTCGAAATCGTTGTTTCCATGCGTAGGTTGATCGTGGGTTCGAGGAGCACTATCAGTATGTAATTCCATCATGCGGAGGTTTTCAGAGTATGGCACTTGTGTTTAGTGGCCTATGTATTTATAGGACCTTACGTGGTTCAGTCTGTAATTCTTACTTTTGAAGTTGTATTAATTAAGTCGAATGTTTAAATATTTTAAATTAAAGTGGAGCTCCTTTGTAATGATTTAAATTGTTTATATATTTTTTCAACCATTGGATCTAAATGTTTTTGGAAAATACCTTGTTTGGCTAAACTCAGTTTGAGAAATTTTATGGTTTTGGTTTGAGCTTGAGGCCCAAATTGTGAGATCCAGGTCGGGGTGTTACAACAATCCACTTGATTTTCTTTTGTTTAGACTTTATAGCCAGAATATTCCTTATTTACTATTTTTACAATTAATCAAGATGGAAACTAAAAATGAATATTTGTTTGCCACTGATTTTTGAAATGGTAAATTGGTAATTTATTTATTATTTGTATGTATATGTTATAATAATGTAGGTCGTTTATAATGAAATTTACAGATTATACATATATAATTAGATCTAATTGTCAAAAAAATATCATCTAATTAAAAATGTTTGATGGTTGGTTTTGTACTCTAATCAACAAATGAAAGGTAAAGAACACTAATTTTTGAACTTAAAATTTTAAGAAAAAAGTTAATATAATCCATTGATTTAATGAGTAATAAGTCTTTTCAATTTTTTCCCTTCCGATTTTCAGGGCTTCGTCCTGATTAATCAGGATCGACACACATAATTTTGGTGGATGAGTCTCACAGAGGGATTTTCTGTATACATAAAGCATCGAACTCCCTCGCCAATGTAGATCGACTTACTACTTATAAATTAAATTGATCTTTTTTTTCTGAATATATAAATTAAATTGATCTTAAATTTAGGAAACAAATAATAAATATTATATTAAATTAAAATTAGATTTTCTTAGTATATTTTTAATCAAGAAAGAAATGGTGCAAATTGACCTTCTCCTTGCCATTGTTGAGGACAATGAGTTCAACCAATCCTTTAGTATTCATCAAAAAACCAATTGCCAACGACTCCCTTGCCACCATCCCAAACATTAAAGCCACTGCAAACGTCCCGATAATTTTGCTGGCGCAGGCCGTGGATATAACCAGCACCCATTTCTCACTGTAAACGTCCCGACGTAGGCTGATGACTTTGGGTTGGCGGAAATGTTTGAGAAGAAAAACAAGGAAATAATGATTCCGAACGCTGAACTAACAAAGCTCAGTGGATACACTTCCACTCAACCATGCTTTATGAAAATTATAAATACGAGCATGCAGCTAAAGATGATAATATGGCAATAACCTCATATAAATAGCTACCTAAACATATAACAACAAGTAAACATATGCTTCACATAGCATATAAGCCTTAATCCACAACATAAGAGTGAAGCCCACGTCCACTACGCATCGGGATCATACATTCTGAGTGAGGTCTGCCTCTACTAAACATCAGGAATTTACACTCCTTGGGGTGAAGCCCGCGATCACTAAGCATTTAGATCATACCCCATGCTCGGAATCTCTCATCAAGCATCTTCGAATGAGACCAACGTCCGCTAAGCATCGGGATCTTACATTCACGAGTCATTAGCCATGGTGTTGCAACACTCTCTTTCTTACGTTGGGTATCCGAACCTCAAAATCAAGTGTCCACATAGCAGTGACTTTGGGTTGGCAGAGAGGTTTGAGAAGAAAAGCAAGGAAATGGGTAAGGGCGAGAATCATAGTGGTTTGAACAATTAACAATGGGAAGGAAAAATTGAGAGGATTACCACCTTGCCAAGCTCCATTTGATGAGGTTTTAATGGAGGTAATGTTAACAGCCATGTTTTTGTTTTGTTTTGTTTGAGATAAACTTGGGTCAATTTAATTAGTTTATCACATGAAGTAATGGTGGGAATGAAACATGAAGAGAGGAGAGCAGGAATTTATAGCAGAGAGTTTAGATAGGGAGGGAGGAGGCATGCACCCGGCATTTTCCAGTTCTAAGCTTATGAAAGTTAAAATTCAAGTGAAATAAGGTGCTAAGTTTTTTAAGTAATGTTAGGAGTTTAAATTTGGCATTGTAAATAGAAAAAAAATGATTTGAAGGCTCGTTGCCATAATAGGTTATTCAATCTAGATTAATCGGTCAATAGGTCGGAAATCAGTGATTGAAAAAAATTAAAATATAAGCGTGAATTTAAATTTTTAGTTTTTTAATATTGTTGAATAAAATTATTTATTTATTATTATTTACATCATTAATTTTTTAAAAATATATATAATGGATATTTTATTATTTAAAAATACATTTTGAGTTAGATTTTAACCAAACAATTTACAAACATTTTTCATTACATTTTCAAAAAGTAACGTTAAATTATCCCAAAGAAAATTTTGAAATGAACTAAAATTAAGTAAAAAAATATCGAAAATAATTAAGATATGCCATATTTGAAAATGTTTAACCTCTTATTTAACTGAATCAAAATTTGGTTTTTATTTGATAAATTTTAAAAATATTTGAGCTTTATTCAACTATTTTAAAAGATGAGACCTTATATAAAGAATTCCTAAAAATTAGGTTCTTATTTTAATATTTAGTCTATTTATTTTGAGACAGAGCAAAACTTGGCTTGATTCAACTTGGAAAAAAATATATTTTTTTAATTTTAAGTTATTTGAGTAACTAGATTGAATTTCAAGATTGAATTGATTTTACCAACTCGAAAAACCGAATTTCACTATTTTGCGATTTAGTCATTGCTTTCCTTTTTCTTCAATTCCTCCATTTAGGTACATTTTGACAAAATTTGAACCACATGCTCAAAAACCACTAAGGAATACCTAATTAGATTCAATTCATAATTTTTAAAACAATTTCCCCTTTTTACAATTTAGTCCCTAAACATTTTCATCATTTCGTCAATTCCTCCTTAGTTTAAAATCCATTTTTGACCAAATTTAAACCATATGTTCCACTACCACTATATAATATATATGTAACTTCAATTCATATATTAATTTCTTGTTTATAAAATTATTTTTTTAATTTTATTAGCTATTCAAATTTATGCTATTTAGAAAAGAATTATAATTATCAAGGACAAAAGAGTCTTTACAGGTCTTTTATCCAAACATCTAACTCAAAAAGCTCCTAAAGTGGAGAAATTATATCATAGGCCCGGCTCGCCACGTCATTCATGGTCCTAACCAATAAAAAGCATTCATTTCATTAAATTTTTTCATGTCATCTTTTTACTAAGTGAATCTACAATTGGTAAAAAGTGATTTTTAATTTAATTTACAGTAAATCTGAGTGAAGACTCACTTGGTAAAAAGATGACATGAAAACATTTAATGAAATGGATGCTTTTTATTGTTTAGGACCATAGATGACGTGGCGAGCAGGGCCTATGATATAATTTCTCCCTAAAGTGAGCATTTTCAAAATGAGAGGTTTCACCCCAATCTGCTATTACAATCTTCTATTTACCAAACATCTAAATTAGCGGATTTGACTAGTCTAACGTCTAAAAATACTTTAAATATTTAATTTTAACTCAAAAAACTGTTTACCAAAGAGGGCGTAGATTTGGGGCTTTGAGTATCCAGTCTATTAAGACTAGATGTTTTAAGAGATAAGGTTATCACAGTTTTCGATTGAGATTCAAAGTCATTTTTTGTGATAGATTTGATGGAGTTTTATGTAATACTCCATCTGTCCCACTCAATATGTCCCTTTTGTGTTTTAAAATTGTCCCACTTAAAATGTCTCATTGAAAAAATCAACAACTTTTATAAGGCACATTCCCTTTATACCATTTTTTTAGTTTACCAACAAAACAAAATTCAACTTTTCAAGGATAAAATTGTCGTTTCAATTATTTTACATCATATTTCTTACACATTCTTACACAAACTTTTTCTTCCTAAAACTGTGTGAAAAGTCAACAATGGACAAAATAAATGGGACGGAGGGAGTACTATGCATGGATTGGTTCTCCAAGCATAATAATTGCCTTGGATATCGGGCGAAGTATGTCAAACTTCGTGGGTCGAATGGTACAAAATTGTTGGAGATAAGGGAGAAGAATTGAGGAGTCTAACGCACATCAGGGTACGATACGATTATGGTATGTCACTAACCAAAATTTTATAAAATACGAAATCTGAATTGTTACAAAATACAGAACTTAAAATATTATATTTTTTTTATAATATTTTGGTTCGATGGTCTCACGACAAGTATCGATACTCAGAGATAAGTTTCGATACTTAGCATCAACATAAAATGTTGCTTAGAAGTGACAAGTATTAATATCCGAAGTCAAATTTTGATACTTAACCACCAACCTAAAAGATTATAAAAATATAACATTTTAAGTTGGCAAATAATATTTTAAAATTTGTTATAATATTTCAATTAAGATCGCATCGTAGTCGTAGCGTACCATGCTACCCCTAGACTCATCCAGAAGAATTATTGCCTTTCCAATGTTGTTTTAGCAGTGACGTCTTGAAAGATGATACGGCATGGTTGTAAAGTGTTCTTGGGATATGTAGTGGATTAAGGAGATCTGATTTCATTGGCATAAAGAGATTTATAGGATCATTAGATCTTATTTTTACTAAACTAGGATCCAAAATTTTATATTTTTCGGGCTAGTACCATTACAGTGAACTCGCAACACCAACACGGTGAGTTCTAAAATAATATTATTTTTTATTTAAACTCGCCGTAGGATCACGAAGAGTTCCAATTTTTTTATTAAATATACGGTTTAAATATTAATCAGGTGATTAACTTAATCTAAACTGAACTCACCGTAGGGCCACGACGAGTTCCCACTGGCATAACGACGTTTAGCCAACAACGTTTTGAATTCATACACGGAGAGTTCGGTTTAGGATACCTAATTATTTTTTTTGAAAGTGTTGTAAAGTTTGGGTTATATATTATGTCAGTGACATTTAATTTTTTTTAAATGATAAAAGTTTTGAAAAAGTGTTTTATTAAAAAATAAATTTGTGAAATTTATAAAGTATCTAAAATTTTGTAATTGTATTTTAATGCACAAATATTTTAAGTAGTAAGTTGTACAATGTTTTAAACAAAATATTAATTATTTAATTTCAATATTATAACCCTTTAGGTAATTATGCAGTGGTGAAAAGTTAGAGCGAAGTGAAGTTGCATACTAAGATTTATGTTAAAACATGGGTAGTTAGTATAAAAATAAAAACACAATAGATTTATGGTAGAGATGGATAGTTTGGCTTTCTAATTCGAAAGTCTACAATTTCTGCAGAGTCTAGGTTGTCTGGTAGGCTCTCGGTGATGCATGTCTTCCATATCATTCTGAATCATTGTGGCTCTTGGATGTCTGATTTTTCCCTTCGCAGACATTGGTCAGGTAAAATTGTGGGCCATGTTTGCTCAACATTCCATTCAGTTTCGCTACAGATTGGTGGGAATTCTTTTTCATAGACGTTAAATATTGAATGAAACCAATATACAGGATCTATATATTCCTTGTAATCGAGCCTGACAACGAAGCATACATCGATGACATACTCGCATGGAGTCTTCAGTGCTTGAAAGTACACACAATCGCACAATCTGTGTTCAAGATCGACCTTGTATGATGTTGGGTCATAACCATGCATAAGTCGTGGTATCTTCGAGACATAGAAATAGTTGTCGTTACGCGGCATTGGTAGCACATGCAACCCGTTGGATTTAACAACCTTGTCTTAAATTTCATCTCATATCTTCGTATGGAGTATGCGACCCTTTTGCTGTAAAATGATAGCTTCTTTCCTCAAGGTTGTGAAAAGCTTGGACAAACGAAAGTACGTAGCTTTCACGATAGCGGTCACTGGAAAATTTTGAACCCCTTTCAAGGAAAAAATGATTACCTTAGCCAAGTTGGTTGTCATGTGGCCATATCTAAAATCGCCATCATATGCATTAGTCCATTTTTCCTTAGGAATTTTTGCAACGTACTTATAGCCCTGATCATTCCTCCCCCGCAAATCTTCAAGTATTTGTTCAAATTTGTGTTGAACTAGTTAGTACCCTAAGACACGACAGAGTCTACAGATGAGTTATATGAAAAGTAGTGATAAATACAACAAATCTTAATATGTACTCATGCGTATAATGAGCTTGCATTCATCGTCCTTCTTATACCGGCCATGGTAGTTTGTGGCTATGTGATGTATGCAATAACGGTGTTCAATGTTTGAAGATTGAAACTGACTGCCCAAAGATTCGATCGCTGACTTGATCCCACTTCTTCGATCTGAGATCAAGCAAACTCGATACTTTTTTATAATGTAATGGCATAGCTTCTTGAGGAAAAACCTGTATGATTCGATATCTTCTTGAACAATGACTAAAACTTGCTTGTATCTTTCATACAAGAATGGGCCATCGATCTACATGGCAGGCTTTCAGTTCTTGTACGCATTAATACACTGGGTAAATTTCTAGAAAAATTATTGGAATTGGTGGACATCAGCAACCATGCGGTCGTCATTGTAGTATGGTTCAGTTTCTAGATCTGCGATCATTCGGTGGTTGTATTTCTTTATGATGTTTATCCAAGCTGGGAGCTTGTTGTAAGAAGCGGTATATTCCCTATACAAATTCATGATTGCCTTATTTTTCCCCTTCAAGTCATTTTGAATGATGGAGTGTATTCGTATACTGTCGTAACATGCGCCCTCAACGCAGAAACAATGACTTTAGGGCTTTACTGAAAAAAATTTTGGACGCTCTCAACGATGAGCTTTGAATCCAGGTTTGGATGATCATGCTTGTAACCGACGACATAACAAGCATGATGGCCGTTGTAGACTATGATCTCTCAAATATTGTCTTTCTTTTCTTATTTTGGTCCCGGACCTTTCAGTTGTATCCTTGTACCGCTTTTTGTTTATATTCACATACGTATTTCTCTAATATTGAGTACATCACCTTGGAATACACACTATTACGTATGTTATAGTTTTTAACAACAACTTTTTCTTTTTCGCTTGTTTTGAACTTTATCATGTGTCACAAGTCTTCTTTTTTTATAGAAAAGTAAGAATCGTCAAAACCCACATTAGGCATGTCAGGGAACTCTGGCACGTCCATTGTCGCCAAGTCAATGTCGTGCATGTACGGTGGAGGCTCATACGATGTATGGACACTAATGCATGCAACATGTCCCAATTGATTTTTATTGAAGTTTCCAGGGGCGTTATCATCATCATCAATGTCACTTTTAGTTTCAGAGGCAAAACCGACATCAGCATCTTCAAGATCCACGAATAACCCAACTTCAGTACCATCAGGGCTGAGCTCTTGAATTAGTTATTCAGGGGATGAGTAACCTTTTATCAGCATCCGTGAATGTATGGACAGGTACAAAAGTCATTGATGTAGACCCGAGAAAAAATTATGAGGAGCATACGTTGGCTCATTTAGATCGAAGGATACTGCGCAAAAGTGTCAGCCCCTTGAAAAAATTAAACCACCAATTCTCGATTGATACCCATCAACATATGGGTTAAATGTCGAGTGCTAAGTTGATGGTTGTTTGGTTTTTAGGTCGAAGAAGTTGGCAGACGAGTATCGTGCTATTGAACATGTAGGTTTATCATTAAACACAGGGGTATAAGCAGGAAGGCCAAGATTATAATCCCCATTAAAGAGCTTAAATCATATGTTGTTGCTTGAGTTGCGACTCAGTTTTCATTCTCAACTACTACTTCCCCACTAAAATCTACATACAAATGGAAAATTTTTTATCTGTACCCAATATATATATCGACCATTACTTTGACATTGAATTGATTGTCAATTCTCATCGTAGTGTATGTCACTAGAAGGAATGATGTCTGGAAACTGTAATAGAGAGCCTATAGTGGTCTGTTACGCCCGACAGGTACTAACCGTTTGATCTGCTTTAGTAGCGTATCAATAGGAACTGTACGAATGAATTTGATAAGAAAAAATTTTTCGGACTCAAAGTTTTCCCCGCTATTGTCTCCCATATAGTTGCCATCATAGTATACGATTGCTGAGATTGGTGTTGGTGCCATTGTAGAACAATATTTGTTTGAGTTTCTGAAAATTTTGAATTGAAAGAGAGATTAGTATGTTTGTTTGAGTTTTGTGAAAAATGACAAATAGATAAGTTATTGTTATACTACTTAATTGGTTTTTGAACTCGCCGTGTATATACGACAAGCTCCCTTACTGATTGTAATGTAATGCTCAGCAAGATTCGTGTTGGAAATATAAACTGGAGTAATTTCAATTCTGAGCACATTTGGTGACATTACAAGCAAAACTCACCATGCCTATACTGCGAGTTTAACCTAACTCACCGTCCGTACAGGGTAAGTTTTGCTTGTCATGTCACCAAATGTTAACTCAGCTTACATGCAAAGCGAGTTTAGGTTCAAATGCCCAACTATAAATAACAGGTCAAATCTATATTTAAATATTTTTTATTTTTTGTATCTCATAATGCATTCAAAATCTTGGTGTTTTTATGTATTGGTTACACCTAGTTGCACGAACAAAGTTTTCCTTACAACATTAAGCAGGCATGGGGGAGATCATGGTGTCAAGGCCGGATAATTTGTTACATGGAGTAGCCCAAACCACCCATTCTGCGAAACCCGTGACATCTGCATATCCCATGTTGACTTACTCTGTTTGGCACCCATTGTATCTCTCAATATTCTATGTATCTCCTGGGTTAAAGACAAAAATAACACCCATTAACAAACTTTGTAGCACGAACAAGAATGTTCTTCAGAAGCTCCTCCAGAGTTGAATATCAGCCAAGTTTATTAAATTTATAAAATTCTTTATGTTTTTTGGATCGAATAATTTATGTTAACATAAAGTAAAAGTTTTTATCTATATGATAGTATGTCCGTTATTCGGTCCAACATTCAAAAATTGTTCCGAAACATGCGTTCAAAACCCTAACAAGATAACTCTTATGGGGGTGTTTAGGCGTATTTTATGCCATCTCCAGATGTTTTCTGGATCGAATAATTTATGTTAACATGAAGTAAAAGTGTTTATCTATATGTGAGCATGTCCGCTATTCGGTCTAACATTCAAAAACCGTTCTAAAATATGCGTTCAAAACCCTAACAAGATGACTCTTATATGAGTTTTTAGGTGTGTTTTACGCTATCTCTGGATTTTTTTGGATCTAATAATTTACGTTAACATGAAATACAAGTGTTTATGTATACGATGGCGTGTCTGTCGTTCGGTCCAACATTAAAAAACTACTCAGAAACATGCGTTCAAAACCTTAACAAGATGACTCCTACATGGGTGTTTAGGTACATTTTATGCCATTTCTAGATGTTTTTAAATCGAATAATTTACGTTAACATGAAATAAAAGTGTTATCTATACGATAGAGTGTCCGTCGTTCGGTCCAACATTCAAAAATCGCTCTAAAATATGCGTTCAAAGCCTTACATAAAACCTTTGAAACATGCTACTAAAAGTCTGGAAAAGTGAGAAATGATGGGGGGAACTCTCCGTGCATGTCTGATGAGTTTGGGTAACTCGCCAAGAATGCACAACGAGTTACCCCCACCGTTCCCACTTTTGCAGAGTTTTAGCAGCATATTTCAAAGAAGCATTTAATACATATAACTTTTCCTCCCGTCACTATGAATTTAGCCAAACTTGACTCTATAAATAGTAGTGAAACAACGCCTTTTCTTCCATACCATATCTCCTTTTAATATTTTTTTTATATGTACCAATTTGGCAAAGTTCACGACACTACATTAATTACGTTGTATATTGTTCAAAATGAGGCTAACAGAAATCATAACAAAAGCTCAAAAACTTCAATTGTTGCTACATTGTCTCATATTACGAAGTTTTGCTTATAATATTAGTTTTTTCGCGAAATCGCATGGTCTAACATTATTTGGGATGCAACCCAAATGTTGTCGTCGGGCCACCAGTGCAGAATGTTGCACTCATTTTTATTCCATGCAGCACTCGTATGCTTCTATTATGACATATACGGGTACTGCATGTCTTATTCCATGTTGACTGACCCCGTTTTTTCATGAACAACCCTATACATATCAAACAATTGGGCAGTTATATCACAAAATGTAGTACTGAGTTAATCTATTGTAGACTATAACAAATTATTTACATGTACTCAATCATATGTATTCAAGTTCAGGGAGTAATGTATAATAAGTTGTCAATTTTTTTAGTGTTAAACCCATATTAGTGTTCTAAATGCAGTATTTTGCTATATCCGATCGATTGCAACACTCGATAGATTTATTTACGTGAAAAATGAACAAACATAACAAATTTTGGCATTTAATTTCAAATCATTAATAAATCATGAATTCATTCATTGATTACGAAATTTATTCAAAAAACAAATATCTAAAATTAATAAACAAAACTATTGGGTATGAAACATAACAAATTTTGTCAACTCAAATCAATAATTAAACCCTTGTGTACTCTACAGAGCTTGGTCCTAAGTCGGGTTTCAGTTTTGGTTCTCTTCGTAAGCGTCTATCTCTACCTCCAGATCTACCTCTATCCCTCCCCCTGGATCTACCTCCAGATGACCCTACACCCAATGGCGACTCACTCGATGATCCTTGGGCTTGTCGGGTTTGAAACAAAATAAGATAAGCTTCTTGTTAGACTTCAGTCATCAACTTCGATTTGTTGTTTGCCAAACCACTGATGGTACTCAGAATTTGAGAAATAAAAATTATTCAGTCGAATGGATCACGATCCAGCAACCTGCTTGACTTGTCATGCCACTATGCTATATATAACGAATATTTCGTTGGCCAATTCTCTTCCCCTATAAGTCCACCTATTCCATGTCATCCATATTGCTCGGCTCCTCTGACACGGGCTGGTGGTATCCGACTGCCTAAGAACTCGATTTTCGTAAAATAGCTCGACAATTGCAAAATGTAATAATGACATTATTGAACACCAATTGTCGGTATCTTTGTATGCATTGTTCAAAATCACCTCATGAATATCATCATCCTCATCATATGGCGTCCATCGGAACTGCAATAATAAGTGCATAACTAGAAAATTTGATCAAAATAAAATCAAATTTGCAAATTTTAATCAAAAGCAAATTTGCATTACATGTTCTTCGCAATACATGTCAATCTGCACTCTAACTTTGAGGATTAAATTGGTTTGGAACATATTCATTTTGAATTTTTGGGCCTTTTGCATAATACAAATACATCGATGCATCATGCTTCCCATTAATAACATCTAAAATTATTATGTGATTGAACATATTACCTTTAAGCGAGTGCGAATTCAGATGGATGATCGCAAGTAGGTGCCAGGAATGGAAGCATGTATTATGCCCATAATTATAGCAGGACCACACACCCACCAATATCGGCGTGCACGAATATATCGTTGATGACTGTCTGGGTCGCTGCCTTGCACAACTCGCAATATAAGAAAGCTAATATTGCATATCCCCAACTGTATCTTCCTGCTTCGAATGAAGTATCCAAGAACGGGAGGTACTGCGTGTGCACGTAAGAAATCAATTTGCCCGGCATTAGCATACCACCGAGAATGAGCAATATATAGGCTCGAGCAGCGCAATCAATTTCTGCTGATATGAAATTTCCATCCACTTGAAAATCACTCTTCAGCCATATAAGCTACACACGTTTACCACCAACAACATGCGCTGGTGGTGTCTTCCCCAAATACTTGAAGCAGTAATCAATAGCAAAATAGCTATTCTGAGCAATGATTGGACTGTCCGAAATTGGGACACCGAGATGCATAGCAACATCTTTGTGGGTGATTGTGCACTCCCCACATGGCATATGGAAGGTATGCGTCTCCTTTCTTCAACGCTCCACCAACCTGTTAATCAACTCCGGCACGATTTCAAAGTCACGAATCTTTGATGCGTACCTAAAACCAGCTGTCTCAAAAAATCCCCTTATATATAGGCTTGGCGGATCGCTCCATATCAAGCGAAGCCGAAATTTTGCCTCCTCATTCTACAAACACAAAATTTAAATTAAAGTAGTATTTTATCATTTACAAACAATAAATTAAAAGTTACAAAAAAACCATAAATTCTTACCAATAATTTCATGTTGTTTGTGATGTGAGAATCTTGAAGTCTTAACAATGTCATCTTCCCCAATAGTTATGCGCAATTAAATGCCTAAAACATCACAAATCAATCGAATTTTAAAATATTTTTATTAAAATATTTATAATACAAATTACTATTCGGATTAAAAAAAGTATTCATATGTAAAAAAATTCAAAAAAAATCACATTAAAAAAAGTTAATCGTAATCTAAAAAAGTCACCAAACGTTACCTTTAACGTTTCGAATTATGTGTAAGCTTGCTTCTTTCGGTGTGGTCTAAGAAAATCTCATAGCCTGACAAACTCCTTTGCTTTGCTCGAACATAAGAGGTTGAAACTTTTTTGTGTGTTCTAACCTAAACAAAACTATCTATTTATAAGAAACTAAAAAACCCTAGTTTGCAAAAACCGTAAATAAGCCCGTAATATTTTTCCGTGAAAACCGTGACGGCACGAGGGAACTCGCCGTGGCCCTACGGCGAGTTCGGTTTAGATTAGGTTAATCACCTGATTAAGATTTAAATCGTATATTTAATAAAAAAAATTGAACTCGACGAGATCCTACGGCGAGTTTGAATAAAAAATAATATTATTTTAGAACTTGCCGTGTTAGTACGGCGAATTCGCTGTAATGATGATATTCCGAGAAATATAGAATTTTGGATTATAGTTTGGTAAAAATAGGACATAATGGTTCTACAAATGCCTTTAAGCCGATTTCATATCTGCCAGCAGTTAATGAATTTTAAGACGAGTTTAGGGAAGAGTTATCAAACATATGTTTTGAAAGGATGTTGGAGTTTGGGATTGAGGCAATGTCAGAGAAACTTTAGCGTTCATCTCCCCCTATCGCTCTAGTTTGGCATCAATTCTACGAACAAGGGCTCATTGTTCATTCTTACTGTTCTGATAGTTAACACCCGATCCTTTGGAAGGGTAAAGCTTCGCCTCCGACCTTGGAGCTCCTACAGTCACAATGATTCAGTTAAAATGAAGAGTTAGGAACCAGTGAATCTTTTCCATTTCTCTTTTGTTTGTTCGATCTCATCTTGTTTGTTGTTTTGGGTTGTAGGAATCCCAAATCTCCTGAGTTTTTTTATTCCACTCTTACTCAAGCTCGACGTTACGTTATCTCTCGAGTACTAACCAGAATGGTTGATGTGAGTTCCCGATCTTTGTTTTCTTTGTAATCCTCACCCTTTAGTGGATTCTTATGATAGAAAAACGTGTAAAATCATTCCAAGAGAGATTCGATGAAGACAAATCTGATATGACTTGCATCTTTTTTCTCTTCTTTAAAGGGTGTTGGGCATTAACTCTTGCTGTTCACTTCACTTGGACAAAGAATATAATATCATTCCCATAAAATTTGGACTTAGCAATACTATCAAACTTTTACTCATTCTCCTTAATAAGAATATTATACGTTTTTGTCATCTGCTACTGCTGCCATTTCACTTTAATACTATCAAAGGTTGTATATACTACATAGCACTACCATGATAATTGTTACTACACAACCTTTGAAATCTCTCCCACGCCTGCATTCACATCGCCTTTAAGCTTCTCAAAATCATTTTGAACTACTTTGGTTACTGGTGTCTCCGCCGTTAGTGTTGGATCGTGCTGTTGAATTACAAGCACCGACGACAAGATCCGGTAACCTGATGAGGCCAACAAGTCCCCTATAGGCCCTAATTCCGGGTGCTCGGCTTGGCGGTCCGCTAATTTCGCCACCATTAGCGATGGAAAACTCCCTTTCCCACAACTATAAGATCATAATCCCCACATTGTCCTAGTCCTAATACATCTTCAACAATGTTGCTTGTTGTCTTCTCTGTATACTCTACCATTCCATGCCATTTGCTCCTGAATTCTGCCATTGCAGCCTCATCTAATTCCTGTTTTAACAAAAAAAAAACTTGCATTATCCAATTAACAGCATTTTAATATAGGAAGTTGGTAAAATTATGGTTTTGGTTTTTTTATTGCACTCAAATTTGGCCAAGCTAAAGGACTTGCCTTTTCTTTTTCCGGGTTCAATATGCCTTTGTCTTCAACGAACCGTACGACGACCACTTTAACCGCTGGGTGCTCGGCCATTCGACCCCCTAACTCCAAAGCCTCACGATCATCAGCTCCACCAAAGAACCATATGCAAACACTTTGAGTCGAAGTGGTCGTGTGGCCAGGGGTCCCGAATCCACGGTCCACGAGCACCGCCACCGAACACAGTGCGTTTTTCAAGACCCTTTGGTTCACCAATCTCCACCCGTGGCCTACATTTTCGATCGTCTCCTGGTCACCCTCTCCCCTCCATTGTTGTTTGTGGAAAGGCAAAACGATCATCGTCACCCTCTTAGTCTCTGCGACGTGGCAAATATCCTCATGCATGGTGGATAACGGAGAGACGGCCGTCGTAGGTTTGACCGAGACACGACCGAGTTGACTGTAGGCTTGGAAAGCTCCAGCAACTAGGTCGTGCCACTCACAGTCACCCCTACGAAGCCTGTTAATGAAGGGAAATCCATTTCTTCGAGCTCGATGGACCATGATGATTGAAGAAGAGCGTTCAGTGAGTTCAACGAGGTGCATGATGAAAAGATTGAGTTGGGATTTTTTGGTACTTCGTGTTGACTCAATGAGGGAGATGAGTGAGGGTACGTTGCCAAGGCCATGGAGGCAAGCAAGGATCCTAAGCTCATCTTTCGAACCGTTGTTGTTTGCCAAGTCACGTAATTTTCGGTGAGTAAGGGCGGACGAACGACGGGCCGGTTTGTAGACGGTCATAACGGCTGGGGTTGTGATAAAGGCGGTGAAGAGTGCCATTAGAACTAGTACAGCGAAAACCTCATCATTCAGTACCTGCGATTAAGATGTAGATGATTAACCAATATATTACCATAATTAATTTGTAGATTTTATTCTTAATATAATTAGATAATAATATATCTAAAGATAACATATTATTTTATTATGGTTAACCAAAATAATATAACAGTTAAACATAAAAACCACCTTACAATATGTTATCTTATTTTAAGATTATATCATCATGTCTAACATCCTATCTGAGATAAATATTTTAAGAATTATTTTTTACGACAATATTAATTACGTTTTAAGAATTATTTACTATCAAGGTCTGAAATTTCAGGGCCGCACAGAGTGCTAGTCTAAAAAGGCAGTGACCGACATATAAAGGTTGTCATGTAAATAAGGAAAACTCAAAAGTCTAAACATTATCATTTTTTTTATCGAACTAAACATTATCATTGGAAGTTCCAATTACGTGGGATTTATATTGTGGATGGAAAAAAATGTAAAACCAGACGTTGCATCATGATATGTATTTAATGCTCATCAAACTATGTTTATATGTTCAGTAAATAATTGTATTTAAAATTAAATTAATTAACATTTTAAAATTTTAAACTATTAGTTGACTTAATTTTTCTAAAATCATTAATCAAATTTAATTAAGTTCGGTTAGCTCAATTAATTTTTAAATTAATAAATAAATTTAAATTTATTTTTCTATTCAAAATAACAATTCAGGTATAAATATTGAAAATGAACTTTTTGTTATATATATTTTATTTCTACCATTTACCATTTTCTTTTGGGTTGGACTTAATATTGGGATTAAAATATAAATATTAAGTTTTAAATACTATGGGTTGATAGGATTTCGGTTTAAAATTAAAATATATTAGTTTTATATTGAAATTTTGATCAATTTGGCTAATTAATCCGTTTCATGTCGAATTAAACGATAAACGATTTTTGAAAAATCATTAATCAAATTAAATTTTAGTTCTATCAGTTAATTCAATTTTAACTAGGGGTGTTCATTATTCGATTAACTAAATTAACCGACCGGACATAAATCTATTTTGGCTAATCGATTGGTTAACTAGGTGTTCAACTGATTAACATTTAATTTTTTTTAGAAATTTGATTCAAAACTAGTTAATTAACTGAAATAACTGGAAATATTAAATATTTAATAATTTATATACATTATATATATTTTTAAGCCTAGACTCATTAAGATGATAGAGAGGCAACTAATTTTTAATCCTAGACCCATCAAAATTTCAGGATCCAACCAAATTTTAAACCAAATGAAAAATTACTCAAATTAATATAATATAACTAAAGAAAAAAATACAAATCTTAAAACTTATAGCAAAGTTCATTTAATTTGAAACCGACCGAATTATCCAAATTTTATTCGATTCAATTAATAATTTTCAAATAAATTTTGATTCGACTAGAGGTTATTTTTTATTAATTAATTTTAATCAATCCAATTTGATCATTGGCCGAATTAATTGGATAAACACACTTAATTTTAACCAAACAATAAACTCATTATATATATATATATACCGACGGGAGAAAAAATACACATGAAGTTACTTTTGTTTAGACTTTATAGGCCGGAATATTCCTTATTTACTCTTTTTTACAATTAATCAAAATGGAAACTAAAAATGAAAATTCGTTTGCCATTGATATTTGAAATGGTAAAATGGTAATTTAATTATTCTTTGTATGTATATGCTATAATAATGTAGGTCGTTTATAATGAAATTTATAGATTATGCATATGTAACTAGAATCCAATTAATTTGGCAAAAAAATAGCCTATAATTAAAAATGTTTGATGGTTGGTTTTGTACACTAATCAACGGAATAAAATTTTTTGACTCTTTTCGGTGTCCTCATTTATGTTCTCACACTAAAAAATATCTTAAATCTTTAAAACAAAAGAAAAATATATGATTAAACATTTAAATTCATATATTTTAAATATTGTAATAGTAATTATGTAGATTGACTTGCTACTTATAAATTAAATTGATCATAAATATAGGAAACAGATAATAAATTAAAATTAGATTTACTTAGTATATTTTTAATCAACAAATAAATGGTGCAAACTGACCTTCTTCTCCTTGCCAATGTTGAGGACAATGAGTTCAACCAATCCTTTAGTATTCATCAAAAAGCCAAGCACCAACGACTCCCTTGCCGCCATCCCAAACATCAAAGCCACCGCAAACGTCCCGATGATTTTGCCGGCGCAGGCCGTGGATATAACTAGCACCAGTAAGCCCCAGGCCTTCTCGCCTCTAATTTGAGCCACGTCGGTTTTCAGCCCGCTGGAGGCGAAGTAAAGCGGGAGGAGAAGACCGGAGACGAAATCTTCAATCCTCTCTATCAATCTCTCTGCAAATCTTCCTTCTTTAGGAATCGTTAGTCCAAAAATAAATGCACCAAAGATCGAGTGGATCCCAATAAGGTCAGTGATGAACCCGGATACCATTACACCAGCTAACGTTAAACAAATATAAGCCTCGTCGACGACTTCTCGTTCCGGCGAGCATCGGCGGGCGACCCATTTCATGACGGGTCGGATTACTACCATCATAAAAGCAACAAAGGCAACACCCGAGAGGAGGACCCAGATTGATATCAAGGGTCTTTTGTGTTCACCAGGACCGTCGCCTGCTAAAGCAACGGCGAAGGCTAATAAAATCCATGCAGCCACGTCGTTGAACGCGGCCGCGGACATGGCGGTTTCCCCGACTGGGGTTGTTAAGAGTTTGAGCTCAGCTAAAATTCGGGCGAGTACGGGGAAAGCGGTGATGGAGAGTGCTACACCCATGAAGACCAGGAACTGGCCGTACCCGACTTTTTCCGCTCCGTCAACTGTTTTTCTTATAACAAAGGCGACGCCTATGCCGGAGATGAAAGGGAGGGATATGCTGGAAAATGCTATACCGAAGGCCCACTTTCCGGTCCGACGAATCGAGGTTAAATCCAACTCGAGACCTACAAGGAAAAGGAAGAAAAGAAGACCCATGGTGGCCACTGTTTCCAGTACCGGCATACTCCATGACGGGAATATCCGATGTAAGTAGTCTTCGTTTCGACCTAAAGCCGATGGCCCGAGCAAAATTCCACCCTGAAAATCATAGGACCAATCATTTTCATGGTCGTTGTCATCAATTTGAATACTAAAATGAAGGTGTGAGATAAAATACGTACGATAATTTCAGCAATGACTTTGGGTTGGCGGAGAGGTTTGAGAAGAAAAGCAAGGAAACGTAAGGGCGAGAATCAGAGTGGTTTGAACAATTAGCAATGGGAAGGAAAAATTGAGAGGATTATCACCTTGCCAAGCTCCATTTGATGAGGTTTTAATGGAGGTAATGTTAACCGCCATGTTTTTGTTTGTGATAAACTTGGGTCAATTTAATTACTTTATCACATGAAGTAATGGTGGGAATGAAACTGGAAGAGAGGAGAGCAGGTATTTATAGCAGAGAGTTGAGATAGGGAGGGAGGCATGCAGCCGGCGTTCTCCTGTTCTAAGCTTATGAAAGTTAAGAGTACAAGGAAATGAGTGGTTAAATTATTTAAGCAATCTTAAGAGTTCGGATTTGAGAGAACACAGAGTTTGGAGGGTTGTTCCTATAATGAGTTTTTTTACAAAATTCGATCTTAATTAGTTAATTTGTCCACCGAAGTGGTTTAACAAAAAACATATACGCATTAATTTCGTGTCGAAATTTCTATTTTTTTTAGTTTTTAATATTTACATCATTAATTTTTTAATAAATATATAAAATAGATGTTTTATTTTTTAAAAATACTTTTGGAGAAATTATTAGATGGACCCGGTTACCATATCATTCATGGTCCATCTAATAACATTCACCCAGTTCAGTGAAACTTTTAAGTAACTAAACTCCTTAGTTACATGTAGGAAAGATGTGAAGATTTACCTTAGAAAAAAATAAAATGAAAAAATTTTATTAGATAAGACCATAAATGACGTGATGAGGCAAACTCATCTAATAATTTTTACACTTTTTGGCATCAACCACAAAAACTTAAATTTTAACCAAACAATCTAAAAATATTTTTTATTACATTTTCTAAAAGAAACTTCAAATTGTCCCAAAGAAAATTTTGAAATAACTAAAATTAAGTATAAAAAATATCGATAACAATTAAGACATGTCACATTTGAAAATGTTTAACCTCTTATAACTGGATCAAAGTTTGATTTTTATTTTAGAATATTTAAAAATATTTCAGCTTTATTCAACCATTTTAAAAGATGAGACCATATAGAAAGAATTCCTAAAAACTAGGTTCTTATTTCAATATTTAGTTTATTTACTTTTAGGGCGAGCAAAACTAGCTTGACTCGATTTAAAAAAATAATTTTTTGATTTTAAATTATTCGATTCAACTCGAATAATTTGATTGAATTTCAAGTTTGAATCGAGTTCGATTTTACCTACTCAAAACGAATTTTAATTTTTGCAATTTAGTCATTGCTTTCCTTTTTCTTTAATTTCTCCTTCATTTTAAGTCTATTTTGACCAAATTTGAACCACATGCTCCTAAACCACTATGGAATACAGATTCAATTCATACTTTTGAAAACAATTTCCTCTATTTGCAACTTAGTCCCCCAACTTTTTATGATTTCCTTATTTCTTCAATTCCTCCTTTGTTTAAAGTCCATTTTGACCAAATTTATACCACATTTTCCACTACAACTATATAATATCTATGAGTCATATTTCAAACAAAAAACAATGATTCCTTTTCAATTTAGTCCCTTAACTTTGTATTATATTCAATTTGGTCCTTCAGTTGTAATTTTTTAATAAATTCTTTCTTCTCCTCAATTCCTTGATTCCTTTATACTCTCATCAATATTTTGTCCTAAAAACTCCTTTTTAAAAAATAAAAATATAAAAAAATATTTTATAATTTTATATTATATTTGTTTTATAAAATATCATTACAAATCTTACTTACACATGTGAAAAAGAATATAAAAAAATATATGTATATCTTATATGATTAGAGACAATTGTTTAATTTGAAATCAATCTATGTTATAATATTATAAATAATTACAATTAAATTTGTACATAAACTCGATAACTCGACTTGACTCGAACTCAAAATTTTCACAAGTTATTCGATTTAACTCGAATTTGAAAAATGATATTTTTAGTCGAGTTTTGCTCACCCTTAAGTATTAGGGTAATTATTCCATGCACAAGCGCTTGTGGACAAGCACCTTAGTTTTAGAGTTTAAGTATAGTAGTTTTGAATTTAGGGGCCATTGATAGAATTTTGGGTTTAGGGTTAAAATTTAGGGTTTATAGGTTAAAACCTTAATCCCTAACCATATTACCCTAAAACCTAAACCCTAACCTTAAGCCCTAAATTCTAACCCTAATCCTTAAATTCTAACCATGAACCCTAAATTCTAAACCCATGCACTAAAACCCATACACTAAAACCCCTAAACTCTAAACTAAAACCCTAAACCCTAAAATTGAGGCACTTGTGGAAATAAAAAGATTCCACCACCTGTGTATCGGATAATAATCCTAAATATTATAATTAAAAAAAATATTTTTAATTTCGTACATTTACCCAAATTATGATTTGATTTTTTATATTATACATATAAACTTAAAAAGTTAATTATCAATTATTTGTTATTGATATCAAAGGACAACATAGAATAATATTTAGGGATATATATTAACTTTCTTTTTTTCCTTTTCAAATAAATATAACTTAATATCACTAAGAATATATTCTATTATTAAATTTTGATGGGCAATATAGAATATTATTTAGGGATAGATATTAAGTTTCTTTTTCTCTTTTCAAATAAATATAACTAAATAGCACTAAAAATATTCTATTATTTTAATATTAAATTTTGATGGATCATATAGATTATTATTTAGAGATAGATATTACCTTTCTTTTTCTCCTTTCAAATAAATATAACTAAATAGCACTACAAATATTCTATTATTTTAATATGATATTTCGATTGACAATATAGATTAATATTTAAGGTGTATATTACATTTTTCTCCTTTAAAATAATATATTTTGAAATATATTTTATTAAAATATATTCTTGTTGTAAATAAAATAACGAAGAACAAGAATATGAACATAAGATGAGATAAAGATGGAGATTTGTATTATTCTCAATATAGACTTGTACACAATGCCTTCATCAAATCATTTATTTATAGGCATAAGAAGTACATAATACATTAAACTCTAATTAATGAAGATTATATTCCTAATGATAAAGTAAATCAAATCTCCTTGATAAAGTTCTTATCATGATAGACATCCACATAGATAAATATTCATAACACTCCCCCTTGGATATCTATGAAGATAACGTGCCTCGTCAAAACCTTACTAAGATAAAAAAAAAACTAGTGGGAAAATTTTTCTTTAGTGAAGGAAAAGAGTACACACAACTTTGATACACATTACATGTTGCCTCATTAAAAACCTTACAAGGAAAATCCATTGGGACAAAACCTCAGTTAAGGGAAAAAGAGTGCAACACATATTTACTCCCCCTCATGAAAACATCACATAAGATCTTTGAATCTTCATAATTCAATCTTGAATACAATTTTTCTAAAGATCGTGAAGGATGAAAATCTTGAGTAATATGTTTCATTTTTACATCTTTGATGTATCCACATTTCGATTGAGATATAAATTTTGCATTATCTTCACATAAGATAGTTTGTATCTTATCTTGTGAAAGTATCACATATCTTCTGAATATGTTGGATCAATAGTCTTAGCCAAACACATTTTTAGCTTTGTCTCATGCATAAAATGATTTCTACATGATTTAAGGAGACATCGATTAATGTTTGAAGATCTAAAGGTAATGATCTTTATAGCGTTTACATGGTATTTCTGGACCAACTAATATATGGTGTTTCCAAACCAAGGATTCATTTATCTTTCTTTCGAAGATAAATTTATTCACTTCCAACAAACTTACAATCATTAGGGTACTAATAGATATGCTTTATCCATATTGAATCTTCTTTAAGATATTTTCAACTTATGTCGATTCATAGACAAAAATGCATATTTGCTCGATATTTAGGTCGAGACAAAACCCTATCTCAAGATTCTTTTTCTCAAATACTTTCATTAAATGCTTTGAAAGCTCTCCATGAGTTTGAAGATCTTCAGGAGTTCTAATGATATTCAAATTACCATAATGAATCTTGATTCAAACTCCTTTATAAAATACATAAGGAAATCTAATCATTCGTATAGTATTTCCTCAGTTAGTACTCACTAAGGCGATTATACCAAATGCGCCAAAATATAAATATTCAAGGGGCATATCTAAATAAATTTTCTCAAAAATTTCCAAATGCTTTTGCATTTAAATTCTTTAAGGATAAATAGGGATCTACGAAATAATTAGACACATATAAAGTATTTTATAACTGCCAAATTAATTGCATTCACCATGAAGTAATTATAAATTCTTTATAATTCAAGTCGTGTTATATCTCACGACTAATTACTTGTACCCCACTCATTACACCTTTAGGTGTTTGGACTACTGGTCCAAAAACTTCACTTTTGGAAGTTCAAAGCGTCTTTCTATATTGGCCAATCATTTCAATATCTATAGATTTCTATACAAGATCCTCGTTTTCTTTCTTTACTTCTATAGAAGTATTCTATGTAAAATTGTTGTCGATAACTTTTTTCTATTTCGGTTCCATTCTTTTCTCGTATTGACTTAACTTGTCGAGATCTCTTTTTTTAATCTTTATTTCAGGTACCTGAAACTCTTCTAGAGTTTTATTATTAGTTATGTCTTGGGTCTCTTCAGGAGAGCCCGCCTCCAATATATGACCATCTCATACTATTTTTAATTTACGAGAATTTTGATCATTGGAACTAATTTTAACTATCACGTTTCATGCATGATTTATATCTATTCGCTTTAACATCTAATTTAAATTTAGAGTATTTTCAGCTGGTATATGAGAATTACTCTAATTAGGCCAGTAAATATGTCTGGCAGTTGACATGTAATAATATGAATTATCTTATGAACTTTTGGTTCCTATACTAGGATCTAGATAATGATAATTCATTTTCCTTTATCCAACTAATTAGTATCTCCCCGGACGTTGAGAAAAAATCGTGGTATAAATGATTCTCCAATTAATGTTTAAGAATTTAAATATAAAAGGAGAATCATACTCAATATACATTCTCAACTTTTTTATATCTACCCATTTTGTGCGTTGTTGTGGAGCAATTCAAACATATATCATATATCCAAAAATGGGAAATATATGGCTTTTGACCAAAAGCCAATAATAATGGGGAGTGTTTATAATTTATTGACTTGATGCATATATGTGTTGCTACATTTGAAATACCAAATAGGTATTAGATGTTTTGTTCTCATGGATTAGCTATTAACTGGAGGTATTCAATCAATAATTTTGCTAATCATTTGTTTGTGAACTCATTAATTTTAGCAAGATGAATAGTCTTAATTGCATAATCTGAAATTTCTCATTTTCATTTATTCGAATAAATAATTTCACAAACTACAGGTTGTGAGTAGATGCATCTACTGGAATTATATCAAAATTTTCCATATTATGTATAAATGGGCCCATATTTCATTCAGATATGCAAGACATTCAGTCTCAACTTCAACCAGTGAGGTTCTAATAATTAATTTCTTTGAGAACATGCAACACAAGAACTTCATGTTCTTTTAATAAATATTCATATGAATCTTAATGTCTTTCACATCATTATTGATCGGGATGGTCCAACCAATCTTGCCAACTTATAAAATCTTGAACGTGTAAACTTTTGGTTTACCGTAACTTATGATTCAACTTTAATATATATATGTAAATCAAAGAAAAAAAATTTCACGAAAATATTCAAAATATATAAATAAGAAAAACATATTAACATTCAAGAAAATAAATATAAAACATAACAACAATTATGTGAAGTAAATTGACATAAAAGAACAATAAATTAAACGATCAAGTACTCCCTTCAGGGGTTATAAGGAAATAAATTAATAGGCAAATTACTCTCCTCAGAGGTTATAAGAAAAATAAAAAAAAGGCAAATTATTCCCTTCAGGGATTATGAGGAAATTAACAACATCCAAGTGAGTTGGACCAACAACACCATAATTGTTTTTGCCATTTTCGTAAACAAAATTGTTTATATTTTCTTTCCTTTACCATTTATGATTGTGGATAAAATTTGTTTATTATTTTTCCATTTAAGTTATACTTAACGTGTGTTTCGTATCACACATAGGTATTTCGGACTAGATAGCAGAAGAGAAGCTACACATCGTTGGATCAAGTTAGCCTGCATTATCAGTAAGTATCACCACATCCTAGTCTAGTGGGGCATGTATAGATATTAAATAAGTAGCTATTTTTAATCTAGAAACATGAATTAGTTTGAAGAATTAAGAATATTAGAAAAGTTGCTTCAAATGATTTTAAACTTGTTGTTTATCGCGTAGCAATTTTAAAATCAAGAAAGGGTTAGGCAGCACACATAGTTTTCACTCCGAATTATATTTTAATTTTAATAACTGCTTAAAGTATATAATAAACCAATTCAGGGTCGAAACTAGGTGACTCTAGACAGATTTGTAATTTAGTAGAAACCGAAAAAGGGTCAACCACTGAACTAGTTAAGCAAGAATAGTATATAAAAAATTTACAAGTCTAAAAATTAGTGTAAATCAGTTAGTAACATCTTTAATGTGTATTCGAATATCATATTTATGTTGAGGGTGTTACATTTGGTGGTATCAGAGCAAAGGTTTAGCCAATTCTGGAGGTTAAACCGAGTCCAATATGATTTTGCTAAACTGTACATGCCTCTAGGATGTGATGTTGCTGATATATTGTTTGCATAACTTGATGTAACTCCTCAATAGTATGAATAAGACTCTAATGGCTATAAGAAAAATAAGATACTGTTAGATTTCGTCAGTTGACAAATTTTGAGGGTTAAGAAAAGACCCATGGTGGATACAATACAGTGAAATAAATATGGTAGTTAACTCCTATCCAGGATGAGTTATCTGTATAATAGAGAACTGGTACAGTAATTATAAGATGTTAGTCTCTAACATCTGTATTTGCACTTACGCTTATAATAGCATAAGTTATAAGAAATTTAGAGAGAGTAAGGGCTCATACGCACATTTTAAGGTAAAAGGTAGTCATAGGACGGTAAGCTTATGATTAAATGGAATTGTGATTGTTATTAATAAATTAAAATAGTCAGATATGAAAAGTTAGAAAAAAAAAAGTATTCTTATTCTGAAAATACGTATTTGTTAAATGGTTAAACATGAAATTGTTGGAGATTACTGCAGATGTAATCTGGTAGCCTGCTTAAGATAAGCTGAAGGCTGTGATTTAAAATTACAAATTATGAGACATTATCTATAAAAATAAAAAAATTACAAGTTGAAAATGAATTAAGCTTTATTAACATCTTTAATGTGTATTCGAATATCATATATACGTTGAGGGTGTTACATTTGGTTATGAGCAAAGTTTATATGAAGGTTAAAAAGTCCAATAAATTTTGCTAAACAACTAGAGAATTGAGAAGTAGATATATTGTTTGCATAACTTGGTAACTCCTCAATAGTAAGAATAAGACCTAATTTTGAAAAAAGATATGTTAGATTTACTAGATGACAATTTTCAATTGAAAAAGATCTAGTAGAAATAAAAAGACAAAGAACCTAGAATAAGAGTATGTTAGAAAAGGATAATTGAGTACGTATTTAATCAGTTTTAATAGACAAGTTATAAGAAATATGGTAGATCAATGACATTTTGTAAAAGGTAGTAAAGGATGATAAAATTATGATTAAATGGAAGGGTGATTGTTAATGTAAATTAAAATAGTTAGATATGAAAAGTAAAAAAAAAGAAGTATTATTGTTACTAAAGGATTTGTTAAATGGTTAAACATGAAAATGGTGGATTAATAGGATAGATAATAGTATATGATTAGGATGATGTGGAAAAAATTTGGAGAGGTAATTAAGTGAAAAGTGTTATAATGACAACTAGTTCATAAGAGAAAGCAAGTTGAATTTAGAAAAAATTTAAGATTATTGAAAGCAGATCCGATGAATTGCTATTGAGGAAAAGTTTATAATGGTGAAATGAAGAAAAAAATTTTATTCCGCATACAAGGGCAATTGTCTTTGGGGAAATCATACGATCTTTGAAGATAACTTTAACCAGTCTATATCATTTAAAGATTTATTGAAGGACCTTGATTGAAATATTAGAGAATAATCCAAAAGTGGATGGAGTTGAAAAGTTTATAATAGTGAAAGAAGACAAAGTGAGGATTCTTTAAAATAAAGTTAAACTATTCTAATGCAGGATTAGACAATAGGCACATACGGATAAAAAGAAAAGGATATTGAGTTTAAATTCAGAAACAAGGTATGTATGGAAGTTTCACATTGGAAAAAGGTATTATGCTTTGGTCAAAAGGAAAGCTTGGTCTCAAATTCATTGGACGGTATAAGACTTTTAAAATAGATGGACAATTGACTTATTAATTGACTTTACCTTCGGAGGCGAGCAAGACTCATAATATATTTCACGTGAATTTGCTTCAAAGGTATTGATTAGATCCTTTTTATGTTATCAACCCAAAAGAAGTTGAATTACAACCTGATATTTGATGTATGATGAAGAACCGATGAAAATCTTAGCATATTGGAATTAAAATGAATAAGGAATAAGAAAATTTCATTGGTAAAGTCAGGAATTAAATTATAAAGTAGAAGTATGGAATTGAGAAATCGAGAAGAAATTAAAAAAAGCGAAGACTGCAATTTTTAAAAAAAAACATGTACGTTTTGAAAATTCGAGGACAAATTTTCTTAAGGGGAAGAATTGTAATACCCCAAAATATGCTATATTGATTAAGGGTCATTTAGTACTAAGATAAGGGCTTAAAAGCTAACTTAGTGACTAAAATGACAACAATTCAAAAGTTGGTGTCTAGAGTCTAAAGATGGGAAAAGTATAGGCACCTGATGGATAATTTTACCATTAATATTTATATTGCATAGATAAGTAGTACAGGTTACAAGAAGTTGATCTGTATAATTAGTTTTTCGAGTAATAGATTTATGTGGAAATTTATTCTCCGATCGAACAATCGTGGGAATGAGCAAATATTTTATTTGAATATAAAATTGGAGAATTTATCAGTAATTATTTTATCCTGTATATGGATTAAACAGATCATGGAGAAAAATCTGGTATAGATTTCGGGAATAAAAATGCAACATAATATATTGAATTTCGATCAAACTGCAAGGTTAAGCGTGCTCAGAGCATAAGATGGGTGACCTTTTGGGAAGGACCCATGTCGGTACTTTAGAATGATAAAAAGGAATCGGTCCAAGTTAATATTATTCATATGGATATCCGATTAAGAAATATTAAGAGAAATTGTATCCGATAAAGATTTCGGTAATTATTGGTATATTTGGACCGAGTCAAAATTTTAAGTTTGACTTCATAAATATGGAATATTTTATTTGATAATGTTATTTATTTTTTAGATAAGGAAATATGGAATTTTTAGAATTTATTTGATAGCCTGGTGAAGGGGAAAAAAAAAGATTAGAAGAAAGAAGTGAATATCGAGAAATTAGATCGAATCGAAATTTCAGAGGTTGTTCCATAAGTCACGAAAAATTCATAAAATATTATTTTATGAATATTTTATTAAAGTTGGTTGGATTCTAACTAGATTTAGTTGAATTTTGAAATATTCTGGAAGTGACATGAGCATTTTAGTAATTTCTCATCTCAAGATTTAATCCTAGCCATTGATTGATGATAGGATTAATTTGAGCACTTGGATTTAAGATTAATTAATTAAATGAAATTGAAATTCATTTAATTAATTATAAGTGGCAATATTGGATTAAATTCAATATTAAAACTCAAAGATGAACAAAATTTGCTCATCTTTCTTCCTACATTTCGTGGGAACAAGAAGCTTGGGGGAAAGGATAAATTTTTTTTTGGCAATTTTGAAGGCTCCTTTGGAAAAAAAACTCTAGAATTTGGGATTTTATTTAGGGTTTATGGATTTGTTTGAATTAAGGCCTGATTTAGTTGAATCAAGTATAGAAATGATATTAACAAGCTTTGATTTGAAATAATTTAATGTCTAGATGCAAAACCCCTAAATTTTGAAAATTAGGGTTTATGTTAGGGCATGGAATTTTAGAACATGATTGAAGGATAAATGGTTCTATATGTTGTTTTGAGGTAATTGGAATGAAAATCCCTAATAGGGACCAAAATGTCAACTTTGTAAAGTTTAAGGATTTGATTGTTGAGCTCGTATTTGATGAATACTATGTTGGAGAATTAATTTAAGTGATTGGAATTTAAGAGTTTGATATTGTACAAGTTTAATTTTGATGTTAGGATCAAAATAAAGTCCTTGAAAAACCTAGACACCCAATTTGGCATGTAAGAATAAATTGGGGTTTTAAGTTAAGAGATGATATTACTGAATTAGCTTGATTAAGTAGTTAAAACTGAAGTTGATCTGTTATGAGGAGTATATATGAAGACTAAAAGGAAATTGTTAGGCATGAAACAACTAGAGAATTAGAAGTAGTAAGCTATGTTACAAAGATAAAGAAGAGTACTATTTTGAAAAGAAATCAGTATTACTAGATGACAATGTCAATTGTAAGGTCTAGTAGATTAGAAAGACAAAGAACCTGGAATAAGAGTATGTTAGAAAAGGATAATTTAGTATGTATTTAATCGGTTTAGAAGACAATTATCGATATGGTAGATCAATGACTGTTTGTTTGAAGTAAATGATGATAAAATTATATCGAATGGTCTGAATGTATTAACACTGAAAAGTTAAAAGAAACAGTATTGTTACTATAGGATCATGCTCGTAACTGGTGGACTAATACCCCAGTAATAGTATTCCCGCAGGGATGATCTGGAAAATCCTTCTAGAGGTAATTAAGATCGTATAATGACAACTAGTTCATAAGAGTAAGCAAGTTGAATCTGGAAAAGCCTAAGATTATGAAGGCAGATCCGATGAATTCTTATTGAGGAAAAGTTTATATTGGTGAAATGATGAAAAAAAATTTAATTGAAAAACAGTTAGTTGGACTATTCTGATCTTTGAAGATCAGTTACGAGTCTATATTATTGAGAACTCAGGATTGTAGGAAATGATTGAAATATTCAGAATAATCCAAAAGTGGATGAAGTTGATCTGACTCGAGAAATAGAAGAAAAAGTGAGGATTCTTTAAAATAATCTTAATTCAGCTGCAGATCGACAATAGGCACATGGGAATAAAAAGAAAAAGGATATTGAGTTTAAATTCAGAAACAAGGTATGTATGGAAGTTTTACCTTGGAAAAAGGTACTATGCTTTGGTCAAAAGAAAAGCTTGGTCTCAGATTCATTGGACCGTATAAGACTCTTAAAAGAGATGGACAAATAAGTTATTAATTGACTTTACCTTCGGAGGTGAGCAAGACTCACGATATATTTCACGTGAATTTGCTTCAAAGGTATTGATTAGATCCTTTTTACGTTATCAACCCAAAGGAAGTTGAATTACAACCCGATATTTGATGTATGAAGAAGGACCGATGAAAATCTTAGCATATTGGAATTAAAAGGAATAAGAAATTTCATTGGTAAAAGTTAGTTAGCGGAATTATAAAGTAGAAGTAGTTGCTTGAGAAATCGAGAAGAAAACGAAAGTGCAGTACCTGCATTTTTTTTAAAAACCATGTACGTTTTGAAAATTCGAGGACGAATTTTCTTAAGGGGGAAGAATTGTAATACCCCAAAATTTGCTATATTGATTAAGGGTCATTTAGTACTAAGATAAGGGCTTAAAAGCTAACTTAGTGACTAAAATGATAGCAAGTCAAAAGTTGGTGTCTAGAGTCTAAAGATGGGAAAATTATAGGCACCTGATGGATAATTTTACCATTAATATTTTTATTGCATAGATAAGTAGTACAGGTTACAGGAAGTTGATCTGTATAATTAGATTTTCGGTAATGGATTTATGTGGAAACCTATTCACGATCGAACAATTAGGGGAATGAGCAGATATTTGATTCGAATAAAATTACATGGAGAATTTATCAGTTATTATTTTATCATATATATGGATTAAACAGATCATGAGAAAAATCTGATATAGATTTCGGGAATACAAATGCAGCATAATATATTGAATTTCGATCAAACTGCAAGGTTAAGCGTGCTCAAAGCATAAGATGGGTGACCTCTTGGGAAGGTCCCATGTCAGTACTTTAGACTGATAAAAAGGAACCAGTCTGAGTTAATATTTTTCATATGGATAGCCAATTAAGAAATATTAAGAGAAATTGTATCCGATAAGGGTAATTATCGGTATATTTGGACTAAGTCAAAATTTTAAGTTTGACTTCATAAATATGGAATATTTTATTTGATGATGTTATTTATTTTCAGATATGGAAATAAGGAATTTTTAGAATTTATTTGATAGCCTAGTGAAGGGGAAATCACAGTAGAAGTAGTAAGTGGATATCGAGAAATCGGATCAATTCAAAATTTTAGAGGTTGTTCCTTAAGTCACGAAAAAATCATAAAATATTATTTTATGGAAATTTTATTAAAGTTGGTTGGATTCTAACTAGATTTAGTTGAATTTTACAAAAATGGCAAACTAGATGAAATTGTGAATAGTTGAGGATAAGTTAGTCATTTTGCTTCAAATGGCAATTTTGAAATATTTTGGAAGTGATATGGGCATTTTAGTAATTTCGTGGGAACAAGAAGCTTGGGGGAAAGGAGAAAAAAAATTCTTGGCAATTTTGAAGGCTCCAAGTTAGAATCAAGGTATGTTGCTTTGGAAAAAATGATTTATGCTTAATGCCCTTTCTTTTGGTAGTAATTTTGCATGGTAATTTGAAGATTTGTTCATGTTATTGATGAGAGAGAAACTAGGGTTTCATGTTCTATGTTGAGATTGAAGATTGAGTTAAGTAAATCAAGTGTTATGGAGTTGAAATCAAGCTTATATTTAAATTAATTTCATGATTAACATAAACCCTAACTCTAGAATTTGTTATTTTATTTAGGGTTTATTGATTTGTTTGAATTAAGGCCTAATTTAGTTGAATCAAGTATAGAAATGATATTAACAAGCTTTGATTTGAAATAATTTAATGTCTAGTTGCAAAACCCCTAAATTTTGAAAATTAGGGCTTATGTTAGGGTATGGAATTTTAGAACATGATTGAAGAATAAATGGTTATATGTGTTGTTTTGAGGTGATTGGAATGAAAATCCCTAATAGGGACCAAAATGTCAACTTTGTAAAGTTTAAGAATTTGATTGTTGAGCTCGTATTTGATGAATACTATGTTGGAGAATTAATTTAAGTGATTGAAATTTAAGAGTTTGATATTGTACAAGTTTAATTTTGATGTTAGGATCAAAATAAAGTCCTTGAAAACTTAAACACCCAATTTGGCATGTAAGCATAAATTGGGGTTTTAAGTGTTAATTCTTGGAAAAGAATAATACATGTTGGAAAATTTATTCTGAGCATATTAGATTGTTATTTGAATAAAAACTACGTTGGGAAGGTCTAGTGACCAATTCGGTCAAGGGCTAAAATAGAAGGAAAATTTTGAGAAAAAAATTTAAAATGTTGGATTAATTATCTAGTAGACTTGATTTGTTATTGGAAGCAAAACCCTAAGTTAAATACATAGGGACCATTTCGAAAAGCATCAAAATTAAGGGACCAAATCAAGAGAAATTAAAGGAGTAAAGGTTTAAGTTTATTTTGAAGAAGGATGTAAAGAGAACATATGAATACAAGCTTTATACTAGCCATTTGGAGTAAGGTAATGGGGCTAAATTGACAAGTAGAGAAATAAGGAGATACTGGTGTAAATTAGAAGTTATTCATGGAAAGTTATGTTGGAATTTAAATTATGGCAGTAAGTTTAGAAATTCACCATATATTCTATAAAAAATGGTTAGATGGTGAATTTTATATCGATACAAAGGTATGCCAGTCTAGTTTTGTTTCCAACAAACGAAAACTGATTTCGAGTTCCGAGTTAAAAGATATGAATTTTTAATCGAATGAAAGTCAAAAAATTTCAAAGCAGTTTTCTTGCTGGATAGTCTGTGACATGAATTCAGTGATTTTTCATACTTTTTTATAGATTTTATTAATTTATATGACTTATATCGTTATAACCATTATCGAATCTAGTTTCTCCAGTATAAAGGAAATTTAGATCCAGTATGTATCATGTCCTGTACAAGTAAATCTTTGAAGGTAGTGCGAGCTGTCAGAAATTAGAATTTGAAACATTTTGTATTTAAATGTTAGTTAGTAAGCTCGGAAGAATTATTGGTCACTAAGGACCATAATGAGTTTTTGAACAGTACAAGAAGGAAAGGAAAATGATTGGAAATTTTATTTTCAAATGATTATGTTAAAAAGCAAGTTTAAGAATTGTTAGAATTGAGTCTAACAAATATTTTACTGTATTTATGTGATTAATGAAGTCGAATCCGAATCAGAGAAAGTTCGAGGCACTATGAAAGAAAGGATCGAACTAGGATTTAATGAGGCATCATGATAAGTGGCCAAGGTGAGCGCATTTTTACTTATTTATTATATACGTGATATGAGTGAGTGCATTTTTACTTATTTATTATATATGTGATATGAGTGATTGCATTATATGTATTTATGACATGTTAAATAGGACAACTTGCGATGAACCGATCTTGGCATAAATAAAAATGTATGATGGCTTATTTATGCAAATAGCATGAAATATTAAGTGGTATATTGATACAATGATTGTACCATAATGATTTACCCAAGGTAAATTGAATATAAGATATTGGGTATAAACTGCCCATTATCGAATTATGGATAATAGTATTGATGGATTGGATACTGAATATGAAAATATTATATTGTCATGCTCAAGTACTAGTGTGAGAGTCTTTGGTATAATTGGATACCCATAGAGTCATAGCAGCTGCAATCTAGCACTACGGTGTGATCTAGACACTTCCGTGTTGATATCAAACGCTACGGCGCTGCAGTCACTTCGATGATGTTTAGACACTTCGGTGTCGACTAGCACAAAAGGTGCAATAAAGAGGAGCAAAGGGCGTCCTCAAGTACGCACTCACCATCAGACGCTACGGCATTGCAGACACTATAGTGTCGTTATGATGACTCGTATACCATAGGTTCACATGTGAATCTTTGGTATAGTTGGATATCCATAGGGTCTTAGCAGCTGCGTCCTAACACCACGGTGCGTTTCAGTCACTACGATGATGTTTAGATACTTCGGTGTCGACTTAGACGTTACGACGTTGTTCAGACACTTCAGTGTTGTTAGCACAAAATGTGTGATTATAAGGAGCAAAGAGCATCCTTGATTATGAGGAGCAAAGAGTGTCTTCGAGTACGTACTCATCTCAGTCGCTTCGGCGATGTAGACGCTACGGCGTCATAGACACTACGGTGTTGTGATGACTCGCGTACCATGGCATCACATGATTTTGTACTTTGGGCTATAATACTTGAAATGCAATTATACAGGTAGTTAAGCTAAAAAGCTAATGTACACAAGACTGGTAAAACAGATCGAATCCTATGATTTGAATATTATATTGGTTTAATGAACTATACATGTAAGGTAGTTCTATGCATGATAAAATGTTATCATCTGCAATTGGGACACGCTTGCCATTTTGTAGAAACTATATTGCACTATTATATGACAGAGGAAAGACTTATTTCTAGATCATACAAAATAGCTACTTATTAAAGTATATTATAAACTAATTCAGGGTCAAAACTAGGTGACTCTAGACAGATTTGTAATTTAGTATAAACCAAAAAAGGTCCAACCACTGAACTAGTTAAGCAAGAATAGTATATAAAAAAAATTTACAAGTCTGAAAATCAGTGTAAATCAGTTAGTAACATCTTTAATGTGTATTTGAATATAGAATATACGTTGAGGGTGTTACTTTAACTATCACATTTCATGCATGATTTACATCTATTCGCTCTAACATCTAATTTAATTTTAGAGCATTTCCAGCTGGTATATGAGACTTAATTACTCTCATTAGGTCAGTAAATATGTTGGCAGTTGACATGTAATAATATGAATTATCTTATAACTTTTGGTTCATATACTAGGATCTAGATAATGATAATTTATTTTCCTTTTTCTAGCTAATTAGTATCTCCCATGACGTTGAGAAAAAAATCGTGGTATAAATGATTCTCCAACTAATGTTTAAGAATTTAAATATAAAAGGAGACTCATACTCAATATATATTCTCAACTTTTTTATATCTACCCATTGTTTGCGTTGTGGTGGAGCAATTCAAACATATATCATATATCCAAAAATTGGAAATATATGGCTTATGACCAAAAGCCAATAATAATGGGAAGTATTTATGATTTACTGACTTGATGCGTATATGTGTTGCTACATTTGAAATACCAAATAGGCATTAGATGTTTTGTTCTCATGGATTAGCTATTAACGAGAGGTATTCAATCAATAATTTTGCTAATCATTTGTTCACAAACTCACTAATTTTAGCAAGACGAATAGTCTTAATTGCATAATATGAAATTTCTCATTTTCATTTATCCGAATAAATAATTTCACAAACTACAGGTTGTGAGTAGATGCATCTACTGGAATTATATCAAAACTTTCCATATTATGTATAAATGGGCCCTTATTTCATTCAGATATGCAAGACATTCAGTCTCAACTTCAACCAGTGAGGTTCTAATAATTAATTTCTTTGAGAACATGCAACACAAGAACTTCATGTTCTTTTAATAAATATTCATGTGAATCTTAATGTCTTTCGCATCATTATTGATCGGGATGGTCCAACCAATCTTGCCAACTAATAAAAATCTTGAACGTGTAAACTTTTGGTTTAACGTAACTTATGATTCAACTTTAATATATATATATATATATATATATATATATATATATATGTAAATCAAAGAAAACAAATGTCACAAAAATATTCAAAATATATAAATAAGAAAAAACATAAACATTCAAGAAAATAAATATAAAACATAATGACAATTATGTAAAGTAAATTGACATAAAAGAACAATAAATTAAAAGGTCGAGTACTCCCTTCAGGGGTTATAAGGAAATAAATTAATAGGCAAATTACTCTCCTCAGAGGTTATAAGGAAATAAAATAAAAAGGCGAATTATTTCCTTCAGGGGTTATAAGGAAATTAACAACATCCAAGTAAGTTGGACCAACAACACCATAATTATTTTCGTCATTTTCGTAAACAAAATTTGTTTATTTTTTCTTTTTCTTTACCATTCATGATTGTGAATGAAAGTCTATAATACTTCGGCATATGACAAGTACGAGACCAATAGTTTGTACCGTCGCATTGATAACATAAAGATTTTACTATCTTAATATACTCTTCTCATCTTTATAATCCCACTTCTGGTGGGTATAAGTGTTTTTGAAATGATCATCTTGTCCATGTCTATATTCATAGTTCGACCACAACTGCTAATATGGCTTTTATTCTTTTCGCTATATAATCACATTCATTTCAGGGAATAGAGTGGAGTAAATTTAACATTATATTTGCATTCACTTCAAGGAATGCCTCCCATGAAAATTCTTGGACCAAGATGAATTTTCGTAATCTAAACTTGGAAGAAGTCTATAGCCGAGTTTTTCTACGCAAAAGAATTATTTCTTTCGAGCAAAATCACCCTAATTTATCCCACTTTAAAATCATAGTTTAAAGAATAAAAATAAAATCAGAATTTATCGATATTGGTTTTCCTCTTGAGGACAATGAAGACATAGCAAATGACCAAGTAGCTTCTCGTAATGTCATGTCTCTTTCCAAATCATTATATCATGTAAAACTCAAAACAAGGTTAAAAATACCAACTCTTATCAAATAAATAAATCCAATATACAATATAAAACATGAAATAATATAATAACAATAAAGCAAAATTATTGCAAATAAATCCAGATTCATCGCGTCTATCCTTTATTGTATCTTTCATTTTTACTATTATACTTTAATAATAAAGAAAGTTTTGTGGCTAATGATTAATGAAGAAAACTACTGCAAATAAATAAAAGAGTATTGTAACTTTAGTTACCTTTATGTTTTTATAAACTCTATTAGCATAGTGTTGATCATGAGTGGTTCATAAGGAATAAAACTTCTCAAAGATATAATCATCCCAAAAGCATGTGTTGGGTGAATTTTGTTAATCTTAGGTTGAACCACGACCACCACATTTGTGTAGTCTTTGAGTGCCTTCAAAATCCATGGCTCACTCAAACCTTCAAAACATGCCACCATGCTTTTTTAGAAAAATCAAAGACCAAATTAAAATATCAAGATAAAGGCAAAAAATAATTGGAAAAAATAAGGGAGAAACTTATCTTTGATTCATACTAGAATCAAATTCTTTTCAGTAACTCCTTTAGGATTTGAACGATAAACACCCCAGTTGGTTAGAGTCTCGTGTTGATAACGTGTTGTAAATAAAATAACAAAGAACAAGAATATGAACATAAGATGAGAGAAAGAGGGAGATTTGCATTATTCTCAATATAGACTTGTATACAATGCCTTCATCAAATCATCTATTTATAGGCATAAGAAGTACATAATACATTAAACTCTAATTAATGAAGATAATATTCCTAATGATAAAGTAAATCAAATCTCCTTGATAGAGTTCTTATCATGATAGACAACCACATAGATAAATATTCTTAAAAATTATATCATTTTGATAATTTTTGATGTACAATATGTTGGAAAATATACCGCAAAACGAGGCATTAACATTGACTGGAAAATATAAAATAAATATGTTAGCAATGAACCGATCAACCATATCGTGGTATTAACCACTGCCTTAGAAGGGAATTTTCCCCGATGTATGTAATCGCTACAATGGACGAACGCCACCCTGAGGTTAGCACGGCTCTTCAAATTTCGTACACCCGAAAGACGGAGTGGAACTTGGTGGTACTACTCTTATCTCAATGCAAAATAGCACTCAAGAAAAGTTAATGAAAACCAAAGCGTGTTTTCAAAGCAAATGTCATTTGCTTATGGGATATCTAAAATGAGAAGAGATGCCCATTATTTATAAGCTAAATAGTGAGGGCAAAACTGTTATTCAATTCAACGGTATTAAAATGCTATTTTAAACAAAATAAATAGTAGTAAAAGTGCTTTTTTTCTAAGCGTTAACAATATTCCCCCCACTAATGTGAAAGAACTCTTTTGTAAAAATTAGAGCATTGAAGTTTAAACACGAGAAGAGCAATAGAAAGATTAGTTGTTTAAGCACTAGTGAACGTATCTGGAACTAGTATATAGTGATAATGAGTAATTATTCTCTTAGATAAGTGAATGAATCTTGAAATTTTTAAGATTATGGTGAACTCATAACACACAACTAGCCCCTTCATCCACCGAAGTCCACGATGTACCAACAAAAGTATATATGCAAAATATATATATAGCCCTTTTTTCCTCAGGATTCTAGTATGTTGAAAAACAACACAACTTTTTTCATAGAAGGTGGCTAGTTCTTCTCACTTAAGTAGATTATTTCATCAGGTTTATCTCAAGATAAACCGCTAGAATCATGGCTATTAAATAATTAAGAGCTTTTACAATAAATCAACATCACAATAAGTAAGGTGAATTTCTTCAAGTTCAGAATGAACCACCCAAACTCTGGGATAAGAAATCATTAAGAATAAATACTCAAATTCTTTAGTTGGTGAATTCAATAAGTCCTTCTCAAATAGGATCACCCAAACTCTTGGGATTGAATTCATTAAGAGTTTAAGAAAACTCATCCTCTCTAGCGGCAAGTTCATCTAGTCCTTTGCGATAAGACTGATAGGAGTACTTGGAGTGGATGTGGAAGCAATCCTATGCGCTAAACTCAATCAAGAATTGTTGAATAATTGTTCTTGAGATTTAAGAACAATGAGTTGGGTGTTTCTTGATTTTTCTGGAAATTGAAGAACAAAGTTAAAGAAAATAAATGAATATGAGATATTAGAAGATGAATAAGAAGAATATGAAATAAAAGATCAAAAAAAGAAATTAAACTAAAGATAGGTAAAACAAATCTAAAAATTCCAGCTTTGTTTATGGAAGATGACGAAAATGGCTTGAAGAAGAATATAAAGATGACTTATGGAATTGATAGAAGTCCCACGGAACCAACCTACTCGCAATTGAATATGAAACCTCCTTGATACGACTCTAACCGACCCTATTAATCGCAATTGACTAGGCAACCCAGAGTGTGAAGATTCTTCCTCGCACAAACTAGTTGAAACATTGAAGATGACTTCAAAGGCACAAGTTTACCGAAACTTGCAAACATGTACTCAAAGAATACCTTTTACTAAAACTCAAATTTGTGAAATAATAAAGGTGTGCTCATCCTTTTATAAGGGATTGATGGCTTACAAATAGAGTATTCCTAAAGAAACATAAATTCTATTCCTAATAAAATAACATTAAAATAAATATTTTGGAAACTAATATAATAATGGAATGAATATGACTCATTGTTAGATTTGAAGTCCTTCTTGCTTTAGAATTCTCTTTATGGATAAGGCTGACTTGGACAACAAGAATAGGAATATGTGGGTTGATTTAAGGTCTAACAAAATAGAAAATAACTTAAAATCCTAAGTGGGCTAATTCATAAATTAGACCCAAACTTTGTAACATAGTTTTGGGTCTAAATATTACAACATAAACCCAAAGTTATAGATTTGCGATTAATCCTGTATAGGATTTTCTAGCATGTACAGTCTTCACTAAAATGGAGGTATCTTGAGCTCCTGATGTCTGATTGATGTGTTTCAAAGTGTGTTAGAAAGCTAAGAGATAGACTCACAAGTTGAAAGAAGACTTTGTGGTTCAAATATGCTTGGATCCCAATTGAAGTGTCGCCTCAAGTCAACTAATTTTCCAGACTTGGAAAATAGTTTCAGCTTCTTATCCAAGATGCATTATTTTAGCCCTCCTATGCATGTATCATTCCCCCACTCCTCATAAAGATTCGTCTTCAAATCTAAATCGACAATGAGAGAACGATCATCAACGTCAATCGAGAAGGCTTCTTTGTTGTATGTAGGGTGATCTAATTGAGCACTTCTCAAAGATTTGACAAAATCCTGAAAAAATAAGACAATACTACTCGAATATTTGTTATGATTGGTCAAAACAAAATCAGTCATGTTGTTCTTTTTCTTATCTTTTTCTTTTGGGCTCTGCGTGTCTTTTACCTAATATGTGTTTTCACTCACCAAATTTGGGCCATCAATTTGACTTTTTCCACTCTCAGCCTCTTTACACTTTGTCTTTTGTATCTCACATCCGATATCCCTCTCACAAAATTTATCATCAAAGTACGTTTATTTTAGAAGAGAAGATGTTTGACTAGAATCAAATGAAGGATTAAAACACACTTACTTTCTTTGTGAGGAGGTGATGAGAATGTAACAAGGGAACTTATTACTTCACATGAAGAATCAGAAGCATTGTCCTCTTAACTGATATGTTCACGATCACTGTCCTCTTGTTTGGGAGATGATTCTTCTTAAACATCAATATTTTCACTAAAAGTAGAAGTACAAAGAGAATCATGTGTACCTTCTGGTTCTAGTGTGTCTTTATGGTTGGTTACCTTTAGGTGGTCAATTATTCAGTTTTTTGTGATTCCAATTTTCTTTATTTTATCCAAAAGATTTTTTGCACTCTCACATGCTCTTCATACGCTTCTTGCAGCTCCATTGAACCCAACGTGAACTTTTTGGCCATGGTGCACAAAAGAGCATCTATTTGTCGTGCGTCGATGGACATCGACTCGATCTTCTTGCCAAGGTCTTCCTAATAACAAGTGGGCGACTTCTATAGGAACCACATTATCACAATAGCCTCCAAGAGTAAAAGTGATTAAACAACGTTCGGTTACCTTCATATCTGGTCTGATATTAAACCCCTGAAGATGATATGGCTTAGGGTGTTCTTGGCAAGGTAGATTGAGCGCATCAACAATGAAGATGCTCACTAAGTTTGTACATTTGTCGCTATCAATGATGAAAGAACATTGTTTAACTTGTATCCATGTAGCGATGTCCTTTTTTCGCTAAAAACAGGGTTTTCAAAGTGTTTGTGATTTTTCGGATATAAAATGTTTATTCCGTGGGGGTTTAAGAAAAATGCTTTTTTCTTGTCATGACTCCCTCGTCAACCAACTTCTTGATTTCTTCTATTAACAACCTCAAATTTCTTGGTGCCATGCCTCAGTGCCTTAATGTAGAACCCACATGCACTGTATGGATTAAAACTGTGGGCAGATGAGTTGGGTGTAATCTTTATCGGGCCGGAGGTAAAGTACTAACCCTTTACCAGATGAGGCCATATGGAATACTCTGAATATCTCTAAATATGTACTTGTTCGAGGAATTTTTCTCGATGATTCGGAGGAATCTACCTGTCTTCTTCTCTTACGATCACGAGAAGCTTGAAAGTGGTGCCCATTTATCGCTTTCTTTCTTTCTGCTCCTAGACAGGTCTGGTCTTTAAACTTAGGTCTCAGAGTGCATGTTCATTTCTCTCTCCGACTGTCATTAAGTCCTCAAAGCTGGCCTTTATTTTCTCGAGCATCTTATTAAAAGTGGCATGTAAGTCACTTTCCTCTTCATCTACGGGAGGCTGTACCTGGGTCGCTAAACACAGCCACCTCAAAGCACGTTTCTTGAAGCCTTCATCAGGTTTCATCTTCGTACCCTGGAGATACTGATGACTTGGTGATAGGTCTAAAGTATATATGTATTGCCCACAAAGACGTCAGTTAAGTCTCCGCATGACTACACTTGGTCTCTACTCAAACAGTTGTACCATATCACGGTAGGTCCTGCTAGACTGTCGGGAAAGTAGTGGATCGGCAATTTTTCAATGCAGCCCTCCATCTTTTTTTGCAGAATATGGTCGAGTGAATCTTGGGGCATCTTGTTCCGTTATCATTCGCAAATCTGGAGTCTTTGGAATTCGGAGGAATGACCAAATCAAGGTTCAAACAGAGCTTTCTTGCATTAAAGGTATCAAACTTCTTTTTTCTCTCTTTTTCTCTCGAGTCCATCTTCTAACTGCTCGAATCTTGATTTTTGAGTGTCCTCAATTCTTTTATCCATGATAAAACCCTAATTGGTCTTTGAATTACTCCTCATAAAATTTATGCGAGGTAATAATAATGCAAGGTGATGATAATGTCATGTAAAACATGTCAGGATCGTGCAAAGCAATGCAATGCAATCCTAAAATATAAACATGAATGCAATAAGGTATTGATTCCAAAAGTGATTCCCATAGAACGACGTTCATTGAGGCCAAAAGGTTTCATTATATCAGATATTAGATATTTACAGTTACTGATAAGCTTCAGTGCCTACTTTCTTAACTTCATCCAGTAGTCCGGTCAGCTTGCCTCTGTAGTCCAACACTTGATCCATGTTCTAACAAAGCCTGCCACCTTGTTGAGCCGCCTTACCTGCTCGAGTAATATCGATCTTCGGGTCTTCATCTATCGCCTGCTTAGTCTTTCGTAGCTTGGAAGTTTCCCTTTCCAGCTGAAGAGTGCTGAATTGTCATTGCTCTGTCGTAAACTTGTTTCCAAAACTCTTGTTAATGGCTAAGTTATTCTGTAGCTCATCTCTGGAGACTGTCGTACCTATTCCTAATTCCCTCAAACTTACCTGATAACAGCCTGACTTGATTCTCGCTTGACTAGTTTCTCTTCTTCCAATATTCTGAGTCGTCTTTCAACTGGATAATACCGTTCATCTATTCTTTAAAGGTGACCCAATCTGATATTCTTAAACACTCAGGAAAGCTTCTGATGATCATTCTGCAAATTCAATTTTATCCAAGTTATCTCTCTCTTATCTGAGCTGGCTGAACTCGAAAGAATATCCCTCTCCTGGGATGCCCCTATCTCCGATCTTCAAATTTAACTCGCTTGAGTGACCCACTTCGGCATTACTCGAACTTTGTCCTGGATATCGATTCCTCCTCAATTTTGCCCCTCGGGTGATTGTTAGCTCACTATAGACTTGGGGAACTCCGTCTTCGAAACCTAAAATCCTCATCGCGATAAGATCTTGAACTCATTCCTCAGGGCCCCGCAATCCTCAATACCGTGACCCAAACTTCCTAAACTGTAACTGCCTCTAGCACGTGTGTCGTAATCTCTCGGATAAGGCGGTCTCTTCGCTAGAGACTTTACCGAGGTAATAAGGCTCTTGTCGATGAACATTAGGAGTAGTTCGGTGTACCTCACAGGATTCGAGATATACTTTTTTTCATTACTTGCTTCTCAAGTTTCTTCTGGACCAAGCTCTATTTTTTTTGAAAGCCCGACTCAAGCATACCTTCCGCCTGTTTATTGATGCAGATCACAAAATGGGTTCAATTTGTCGTATTTGGCTGACTTGGAGGTAGAATTTTGACTATCTCGCTCTCTATTCTGATCCTTAATCGGTTCTTCTTTCGGTTTGATGGATCGCTTACCTTTCGTTAAAGTATTCATCTGATTCATTACCAGTACCATGTCTCCTTGCCGTGTCTGACCTGAAGTCTTCAGATGGTTCCTCTTCTATTGTCTCCGATCTTGTTCTGGGACAAAACCCTGGATCCGTGCCCTCTAATATCTGACCAGACGACCCTTTGCCAATTATGAACGATTTCTGAGATTTGAGGAACCACTTCGGGAATCAATACCCTATAAATGCGAGAATGCATGCAAATGCGATATTGATTCTCGAACAGTCTTTGAAAAACTTTCAATAGAGAAAATGTATGTTTGCAAGAAATTAATAATGAATTACAGGCAACAGTTGAATTTATTCTGGAGACCTTGACTTTGGGAAGCAAAACCTGTGCTCCACGTCTCGACGTCGTCTTCAGGATGATGGATGACTCCGTCTTCTCCTCTTATTCTATTCTATGGACTCGTGACGTCGTGATCTTTATTTTTGTGACTTCTGAAAAGGACATCAGACAATATATTTTCTTCTGTAGATCTGGGTACGTCTAAACAGGGATGGATTCTATCGATCCTATGGGAGTACTTTAAAACTTTTTGGGGTTTAAATTAAAATTTTCAAGGATCATTTAGTTTAAAAATTTCCCCTTTTATTATCAAAAAGTTTTAACTTACTTAAAAAATGAAACTTTTAGGTTTTTTTTTGTTATTATTATTATTCTGAAAGTTTTATAAGGGAAGAAGTTTAAAAGCAAAATAATAATATTTTCAATTTTTTTTTAAAATGAGTTAAATTAAAATCTGAGATTTTTTTAAAAAATGGTCAAATGTGCAGATTTAAAATTGGGGTTCTACGGCCCTGACTGAATCTTCTACGTCGCACGTGCCTTACTATCGTACCGTCTTCTTTCGCGATTGGTCTTTGCTCGGCCTAACTTGATACTGTAATATTATTGTTTCTGGCAAAACAGACTTTTTCTATTTTGAAAGCCTTTTAATGAAATGTTCTTGAATCAACACCATGTCATGATATGCAACATGAATGCAAATAAAGGCGTTGATTCCGCTGGTAATCACCCTTTCGAACGACTTTCATGGGAATTAAAGGGTCCATATTACAAAAAAGGGTCCATATTACAAAAGGAGTCCCTATTACAAAAAGAGTCTCTATTACAAAAAGTCTTAATTACAAAACAAAGTTCTACACATAAGCCCTAGCTCTACCTCTTAGCTCCTCGATAGCTTTGAGCAACTTGATAAACCTTGGTGCTTCTTCCATGTCCGGGGTTACGAAAGGTCGGAGAGTCGCAGCTTCGGTAGCTAAGTCATTCACACACATTGTAGCTCGTTGTATGTCCACCATCAGGGTCTCGTGTGTATACTTTGGCACTACACGCTTGATCGACAAATCGTTACTTCGGATCTGTTGATTAATTTCTGACCGATGTCGCGCGACTGGATCGATGCCGTCCTTCCTAAGACACCTTTTTTCCATGATGAAAGATTTTCTAATCGGGCAAACCACTTGAACCAACGCCTCTATGTAATGTGGATGCAATGATAATGCAACAAAAGTATGTGTAAAATAAAAACGCAAAAAAATGAGTTAGTACCGGATAAAAATAATAAATACATAAATAAAAGGACAAATTAAATAAGGTAAACAAACAAAACAACCCTATTTATCCAGTCTAAAACACCTAAGGTTATCCGCATGGCTCTAAAGGGTGGGTTTCTATGTTCTCTACATGCAGTGTTGGTGCTAGGAGGTACCCGAATTGTCCTTGTTGTCCCCTACTAAGGGTAGCAAGGCCCCCGATCATCACCCATTATAGGCTCCTTTCAACCGGATTCAATTCAGGGGGACCCATTCGCTTATGCCCGTACTAAGGAACGATATCCTTACGAAAGCATAAGGTACTCGAGCCCCGAAGGTACTTGCTAGGCCCATACGGGAGAACGATATCTCCACGAAAGCATTAGCGTTTTCCCCCACTTAAAAAAAACGGGTTTATATGTCATATTTTAAATGCGTTAAAATAAATGCGCAATTATAACCGAATGTTAATTTAATAGTCACTTTAACCCGGAATTTTTAATATTAATAAAGCGGTAATTATCTTAAAAAGCTCGACTCTCTTTTTGTTTTCGAAAAACAAAAAACTTCCCCAACGGAGTCGCCATCTGTAGCGATGTCCTTTTTTCGCTAAAAATAGGGTTTTCGAAGTGTTTTTGATTTTTCGGATATAAAACGTTCATTCCGTGGGGGTTTAAGAAAAAACCGCATTTTACTAAAAATTGGAGTCACCACCGGCCACTTAGGTAGGCCGGACACCATAAAACCAGAGATTCAAAAACTATTAGGTTCGAGAGTCGGTTACGGATGGGGAAGGATTAGCACCCCCACACCGCCCAAAATTGGTACTTTAATAATTACCGCTTTATTAATATTAGATTTTCCGGATTAAAGTGACGATTAATTTAAAATTCAGTTATAATTACGAATAAATTTTAAAGGCCCCGTTATCCGAGAGTAAACACCCAACCACTATCACTGCGCCTGATACTGGCCCCGTTTACGCTCGGATAAAAGGGCACCTCATTGACATTATATATTCCATTATGCAAACTTAGTGAGCAAAATATAAAACATGACAAATAATTTAAACACAATACAAATAAATATTAACATAATAAAATACTAATCTAACATAAATAAAATATTAATCTAAAACATACATACATAAATATTAATCTAACTCATAAATAAAAACATATCTAACATAAATAAAATACTAACATTCATAAATATTAATTTAAAACACAAATAAATATTATTCTAACACATAAATAAAAACGAATCTAACATAAATAAAATATTAATATAAAACACAAATTTAAAACATATTAAATACTAATCTAAAACATAAACATACAAACTAAAAAATAAGACTACAATTTTAAAATAACTAATACTTCATTAAATTATAAAAATTACAACACTAATAAAAAGGAAAGAAAATATACCTAACTAGGAGCTCGAATGACGAACCCCGACTGAACCCCACCGAGATCTACCGCGACCTCTCCAAAAATATTAACTAGATCGGATCCAAAATAGGACCCCGATCGAATGTTGGATCGAACCAACTAGGGCCGAGGGCACTGCCCCCAACCCCGGCCAGCCTTGCGGCCGGCCATGCTCCCATGAATTGGGTGCCAATTCAATTGCCAATTTCATGGCCATTTCCTTGGCAATTTCAGCGTGCATTTTGGGAGTGAAATTGGCTGCCCCCAATGCCTTGTATTTATAGGCAAAGGGGGTGGGAAGATAGGGTGACGTGGAGCACCCTGCTCCATGTATTTTCTCTTTTTTTTAATATATATATTTTTTATTATTATTTTTGATTTTTCATTAATTTTATATTAATAATAATATTATTAAAATAATACTAATAACACTAAAACCCGGTCAAAAATGAGTGATTACAATTCAACATCGTGACCCAAAGATATTTATTGGTATAGCATGAAGCGTGTTTCGAAAAGTATAAAAAATCTTGAAAAGCACAATACTCACACAAAATATAAGGTAAAAAACAAGAAAATATCACTTATCACTCCAAGGAAAAAGTATTCTTTGAGGCAAGGTAGTCAATCCTTTACTCTTTAAAGGCCTCCTTCCATAAACAACTCAGTTATATTGGAGTTTAAATCCTAACAATGATCCCAATTGCTTTAAGAATCCAAAGAATGGTTAGACACCAATAGAATTATAGTTGCAAGGAGAAAGAAGAGTATGCAACATCTTTATTCCTACTAACACAAGGAAACAAGGTGTTTGAAGATGTATAAGAAAAAAAAGCTAAAACAAAGGAAAAACTAATAGTTAGGAATGAAAGAAAAGCAGAAAACCCAAAAAAACCCTAAAATTTGCCGCAACTTGATCCATTTTGTTCGAGATGTTCTCGATCTCCAAAAATTATGAAATTTTGTATGGAGACTCCTTCAATGGTGTAGATCTAATCTAGAAATTTTGGCCTCAAAATTCCTTCATTTGATTGTTCTGATTTTTCTCTTATTTTGATTTTTTGAATTTTTCACCTAAAACGTCAAAATTTTCCCAAGGATTCGTCCCAATTTGATACCAAATGATAGGAGTGCTTGGCGTGGATGTGGAAACAATACTGTGCGCTAAACTTGATCACGAATGGTTGAAGAATTGTTCTTGAGATTTAAGAACAATAAGTTGGGTGTTGCTTGATTTTTCTGGAAATTTAAGAACAAAGTTAAAGAAAATAAATGAAAATGGGAGATTAGAAGATGAATAAGAAGAATATGAAATAAAATATAAAAGAAGATTAAAGAAAAGATAGGTAAAACAAATATGAAAATTTCAGCTTTGTTTATGGAAGATGGCAAGAATGACTTGAAGAAGAAGATGAAGATGGCGTGTGGAATTGATAGAAGTCCCGTGGAACCCTCGTACTCGTAATTGAATAGGCAACCTCCGTGATACGGCTCTAACCGACCCTCTTAATCGCAATTGACTAGGCAACCCGGAGTGTGAAGATTCTCCCTCGCACAAACTAGTTGAAACATTGAAGATGACTTCAAATTCACAAGTTTATCGGCACTTGCAAATATTTACCCAAAGAATATTTTTTTTTATTAAAACTCAATTCTATGAAATAATGAAGGTGTGCTCATACTTTTATAGGGGAATGATGGCTTACAAATAGAGTATTCCTAAAGAAAAACAAATTTTATTTCTAATAAAATAACATTAATAGAAATATTCTGGAAACTAATATAATAATGGAATGAATGTGACTCATTGTTGGATTTGAAGTCCTTCTTGCTTTAGAATTCTCTTGTGGATAAGGTTGACTTGGACATCAATAATAGGAGTATGTGGGCTGATTTAAAGGTCTAATAAAATAGAAAATAACTTAAAATCCTAAGCGGGCTAACTCATAAATTAGACCCTAACATTATAGCATAGTTTTGGGTCTAAATATTACAACATCAACCCAAAGTTATGGATTTGCGATTAATCTCGTATAGGATTTTCCAGCCTGCACAGTCTACACTAAAATGGTTGTATCCTGAGCTCCCGATGTCGGATTGATACGTTTCAAAGTGCGTTGTAAAGTTAAGAGATAGACTCACAAGTTGAAAGAAGACTTTATGGTCCAAATATTCTTGGATCCCAACCGAAAAGTCACCTCAAGTCAACTGATTTTTCAGACTTAAAAAACTGTTTCGGCTTCTTGTCCAAGATGCATCGTTTTAGCCCTGCTATACATGTATCATGACTACCCACTCAACACTGGGTTATGAACTTATTAAGAGTAAATATTCATCCAAAATCAGAAATTCATCAAGTCCTTCTCACTAAGACCACCCAGAGCCTGGGCTATGAATTTATTAAGAGCAATTAAGCTCATCCTGTGCATGTACATTATTCTTCATAGGGATAGGGAGACACTACAAGAAAACAAACTTTTAGCGGCGTTTTTTAGCCCTATAGAGGCATTTTTAAGCGCCGCTAAAAACCTTCTCAGCGCTAGAAAAAATGCCGCAAGAAGTGCCGCTAGATCAAACACGAAATTGTTAGTCTAAATTGTAAAAGAATAAAAAAATTAGACCAAAGTGGTCGATAGCTTCTGGTAACTCCTATCCTACCGTAGAAGTCAACAACAGCTGGTCACGACCATTTACCTAAATTATTTTTCAATTTCACGGGTTTCTATTTTTTAAAGAAAATGATATTCTCTCCTAATTTGACCTAATTATGAGTCCTAAATATATTTGTTTTTGGCATGTGACAATAATTTATCTGTTGTATTTTTATACATAAATTGTGTAAAAAATATTACACAACCCTTGTTTAAAATCTAAATTCTAAATTACTAAAACTAAAACCCTAAACCAAAATCCTAAATATTAAATTCTAAACCCTACAACCTAAACCACTAAACTCTAAATCTAACCAATTTTTGTAAACTAAAGTTTACACAAGTATGTGTATCAAATTTTTTCCCATAATTTATTTCTTCCATAACGACAGTGTTACTTTATGAAAACATCTTTCCTTTACAAAATTGTGTTTGCTTGTTTTGTTTTGGAAGTATTAATCACTTGTGTTTAAGGTTTATTATTACCATATTGCTTGGAGGCAAAGAAGTTCACACTTTTGGGTATGCAAAATAGCTTCTAAATTTGATTTATTGATTGTGGATGTTCATATCCTAAGAATAATTTGAGATTGAGTTATAAGGATCATTTGTCAGTGGTGTGTACGTTTGTAGCTGTAATATGCTTTTATTTGGGATGTGTAAGTTGTACAAAATAAAAAAAGAAATATTTTATGCAAATATTTTTTTGGTATTAACATCAATATTTTTTGGTATTAACATCAATATTTTTTTGGTATTAACATCAATATCAAAGCCTCCTTCTTCTACTTCCAAGGATCTTGTGCATCTCAATGCACCGACCAACTTTCCAATCAAACTTACGTCCGCCAACTTTCTTGTTTGGCATCGACAAGTGGAGGCCATTCTCATTGGTTTTGGGCTAAACGGATATATTGATGGTTCGCAGCCTCCCCCATCTTAGTTTATTGATGTCGCGGAAACAATTGCTTATCCTGAATATTTGTAATGGTATCGTTAAGTTCAAATTCTTATCAATGCTCTTTTTGGAAGCTATGATGATCTAGTTCAGCCACCTATTTCATCCATTGTCACCGCAAAAATGGCTTGGGATACTCTGGTTGAAGTTATGCCCGAGCATCTCCTGGTCGCATCCTTTCTCTCAAATCCAAGCTGGCTCGCAATTTGTGTGGCTCCAGGTCTATATCTGACTACATGAAAGACATGCAAGATATTGCCTCTGATCTTACCTTGGAAAATTGTCTTGTCTCTGATACGTATCTATTGATTTCTATCATCAATCAATTAGGCGATGACTATCACCCAATAGTTGTTGCCCTTCGTGTGTGTAGCACACTGACAATAATGCTTGAGTTGTCTGAGATCTTAACTGATCATGAGCATATCTTCCAAGAATTTAAAAAATCCAATTTTTTTGCCACGGAAAATCTTGCACAGCAAGCTCGTCCTAATCGTGGTTATTCAACTAATTACCCTTGAGGGAAGGGTGGTCGTTCTGGTCATTTGACTTTTGGTGACAATCATGCCCAATCACTCCATCTAGCCATTCACGATGATAAGGTATTGTGTGCAAATTCTATAATTTGTCAGGGCATCTTGTTCTGGGTTGCCGTAAGCTTGCTCAATTATGTAATACCCTAATATTTGGTTAGTGATTACATTACAAGAAATTAAAAGTTTATGGTTTTAATTCAGTGACTAAAACGTAAACTTTCAAAGTTTGAGGTCATAATTGATACTTTTCTCAAAAATAATTTTTATCCCTGAAATAGTTAGTTCACCCATGAGAATGAGGTTTTAGTGTTACCAGGAATTTTGTTACGAGATTTCTATTAAAGTTATAATCAGATGAAGTTTCTGATAATTTTTTGATAAATCGGGTCGAATAAAAATTTTGGAAAATTTTTAAAAGTGATATATTTGAGGGTAAATAAGTCATTTCACATGTCTAAGATATTTTCTTTATGTGTTGGAAGAATATGAACCCTTGGATCTAAAGTGATTTTTCCATGTTTAATCTTGTTTCAAGGGCAAAGTTGTCAACCACTAATGAAAGATTAAATCTTGGTCATTAGATAATAGATTTCGACAAGTGGCAAGCTTTGGAGCCTTGGATATCAAGGGTAAAATAGTTATTTGGCTATTAAGAATATTTTTATTTGTTATATTAGATTATTAATGCCATTTGGCATAATTAGAAGATATAGAAGATTTTAGAAATTTGCTCATCTTTCTCTACATTGTCGTGAGCCACCAAGCACGAGAACAAGTAAATCTAGGACCAATCGGGTGAAGAAGGAAGATAAAAAGTGTGATCCAGGTTTAGTGAAGCTATTAAAATTTTTACTTCTATAAAGTGTCCAGGTCAAAACGAAGCTCAAGGGGAAGAGTAGATTCGCATCATCTACATATTTTGAGAGTATATTACTATATTCACAGTAATGACATCTATCCTTTTTACTTGGATCTACTAGATGGCATGTATAATAGTTATCGATAGATGGTTGACCTAGTAACTTATATGGTGTGGATGTTGATCATAGTAAGTCATATTATGTTTTTAATGTATGAAGGATTCAATTATTAGTAACTAATTTGTTTATAATAGAGAGAGTTAAAATCTGTCCAGAAGTTATGCAGATGTAGTGTGTTTGAAAAATCAGTATAAATTCCATGATTTAGATTAGGAAGTGAATATTATATGTATAAACTGGAAATTGAGTCTAGTTTCTTTGAAAAAAATGGTGATTGATTTCGAGGTCTTTAATAAAATAATGAATTTTTAACCAATGAAAGGTCAAAAAATAGTGCAGCGGATTTCTTAAAATCTTGCACTATGTCGTGAGTTTAGGAATTTATTTAAAAAAATTTATAATGAATTTGAGTTATTAATTTATATGGTTATAAATATTTGTGAATCTAGGTTAATTAAAATTTTATGGAATGAATTTTTTATGTCTATAAAAAGTTATAACAATTTTTATTCATGGACAATGCAGGTTGCCAGTTTCAATATCGATAATGGAAATTGTTTAACTTGGTTTTGTGATATCACTGACTCGTGTTCGATGACCGAATATGAGATGGGGTGTTACATTATTTGGTATCAGAGCTGCAAGTTTAGCCGATTTTGGATAGAAATTGAGTCTAAAATGAGTCGGGATTGTATACATGCCACTAGGATATCATAATTACTGATGATTATGTGTATATACTTTGATGCTCTATAATTAGTAATGATACTCTTTACTAAAAATATTTGAATATGGCATTATATTCCGATGTCGAAACGTTGGGATTCTACTTTTGAGCAAGATGCTCCTGTGCAGAGCGGGAGTAATAAGGTAGATCAAAATGTACCTCAGGCTCAGTATCAAGATGAGGTACCTGTACAAGGACAATAGGACATTCCAATTCAGGATGGTAGACTGTTATTGAAGGCATTAGATGTCATTATAAATAGGCGAGCACCAGTATTTGTACCGAGAGAATTAAGGAAATTGAAGGCACCAAAATTTTATGGTGATATTGATGTTGACCCGATGACTGCGGACTTCTAGTTGAACGATATTACGATAATGTTGGATAGTATTATGTGTGATGATCAAGGGAAGCTCAAGGGAGTTGTATCACTACAGATGGGACTTGCTCGAGTTTGGTGGACGACCATTATTGCTCAAATTCCTCGAGAGCAAATTACTTGGGAAATTTTCTTAAATGAATTTCGGGGTAAATATATCGGTAAAGTATTCACTAAGGACATGAGGAATCAGTTTTTGAATTCTAAAGCAAGCTGACAAATCTGTGTATGAGTATGAGTGCGAATTTAATAAAATTAGTCGGTTTGCTACAGAGTTTCTTCCGACCGAGAAACACAAAGTCACTAGATTTGTGGGAGACTTAAATCGAGAATATAAGAAGGTTCTGAATGCTTTTGATTTGTCCATATTTCAAGAAGCGATAAACAAAGCCAGAGGAATAGAAAGAATCTATTAGGAAGAAGCCTCAAATAAGAAGGCCCAACCATCCAAGCGACCTAGAGATTCTAGTACTTTACCACGTTCTAAACGTGGTAAAGGGTTTCAGCAGTAGAAATCATCTGGATCAGTGTCTTCGGTAAAGAAGTGTCTAAACATTTTTTTACCGGTGTGAAAATAGCTTGACAATTATTCTTTAAAATTAGGGTTTTGCCTTTTGATTCATTTTATCTTGGAAAATTAGGTTTTTAATGTTAACCTATTAGTCATGAAAATTAAGTTTTTCCTTTTATCTAATCTTTAACATTTTTACGTTTTAATCTTAAAAATTGAATTTCCTTTTAAAACAAATTAATCCTTTTTAAAATTGAATTTTCCTTTTATTTACCTTTAAAAAAATATTTGGAGTCGCCACCGGTCACTTTGATAGACTGGACACCATAAAAAACAACCAAAGATTTATTTCTTTAAAATTTGAGTTCGGGAGTCAGTTACGTGTAGGGAAGGATAGCACCCCCACAAACGCCTGTTATCGGTACCTTTTAATTTTACGTGGCATTTTGGCATTTCGAATAATATTTTGAATTTAATTTAACCCTTAACTATTAACTGGATTTAAATTTCAAATGGAGATATTCCTTTTATAAGGAAATATATTTTCATCTGAATACGAGATTAAAAGCGCCCAAATACGTTAGGACACCCCTATTCGTATTCAAAAATATATTTCCAACATAAAAGGTTTTTAATGATGAACAATTATTGTCTTGTTAATTTTAAGTTCTAACTTAAAAGGCTCTGATTAATTTAATTATTTAAGATTATGAATATTATTAAATTTAAAGGCTTCCATGAGATAACACCCAATTGTTTGAGCACCATCCATATTAAAACCCCTAAATTTTAGATAATACTCACCAATCAATTTGCTATTCTAATCATTTAAAGTGATAGTCTTAATTAAGGCTCTAATTAACTAACTAAATTATTTATCAAGTTATAAAGTTATAATGAATATTAAATGTTCTACTTAAAAGCCATGTTGGAATAACATCCCATTGCGGTGAGACAGTACCCAAATTTGAACTTCTAAGTTTTCCATTTAACATTCACTAATTTGCTACAATTATCTCCTAAATTAATTATTGAATCCTAATTAAAGAACCTAAAAGACTAAAACTCTAATCAATTAACTAAATTTAAGTGATTAAATTGTCTAGCATACAAAATTACATACTCAATTTAAAATATGCATCACACATACAACTAACATTACATTCAACAATCAAATTAAGGACTAAATTGAACTAAAAACAAACTTAAATTCAGATTTTATTGAATTTAATGACTAAAATGAATTACACTTCAAAGTTTGAAGGATCAAATGAGTGATTATGTAACGTCCCGATTTTGGGCCTAGGTGTTTTCTAGGTCGATTAGACGGTACGGTGGACCGGATTAGAGGATTCGTGTAAGTTTCGGGATTAATTCAAAATAAATAATTTTAAAAGGGATAAAAATATGAAAAAATGGTAAAAATCTTTATTTATTATATAAAGGAGATTGTTGGAATCAATTTTGGAAAATGAGTTTTGGAAAAGTGACATTTTGGTTAGTGACCAAAATGTAAAGAATGAAAAAATGTTTTTAGTGATTGTTTTGGAAAATTGTCAAAACTTAGAATCTTTAAGGAGCTATTTGGACAAAGTCTAATATCAGACTTTTCTCCTTAATTGGCTATTTTAAAAAGGTTTTGAAATGGTATAAATAGGCTTGGAGAATTAATTTTATAATTAATTTTCAAAATAAACTTTACGTAACTAACTTTTTCTAAAAGATTTTCTCTCAAATTATCTCCAGCCAAAAACTCTTTTCTTTTCCAAAATTCTCAAGTAACTTCTTGATTTCTTCAATCTCTTGTTTTCAAATGAGTTCTTGATTGTTTTCTATCAAAACCTTATTGTTTTCATCTTGTTTATTCATGTAAATCCATTCAATTAAGGGGAAAGTCAGCATTAAAGGTGAGCTTCGTTCTTCTCCTCTAATGAATGGTTCTTTACTGAAATTCCCAAGTTATTGATCCTTTATAAATGTTTTCTAATGAGTTTTAATGATTTAATTATGGAAAATTGGTTAAATCAAGGTTTAATTGATGAGATTTATTGATTTTCGTATTGGATCTGTTTTGCTATGTTCTTGATTGGATTAGAACATGATTTTGATGTTTTATAATGTTAATAAGTTGGTTTTAACATTTGAATCCCGGAACTAGGTGAATCTCTAATTTCCTAGGTTGTTAGTTGTAGGTTTTTGAGGAGTTGTGGAGGTTTAATGAATGCTGGAGGAATAAGGATGTTGTAAATGTGTTTTTGGATGATAATTGTTGGATTAAACCTTTAAGTTTTGGCTGGGTTAAGTTTGGAGGGTGTTTGATGTTGTTTTTGGTTGTTGTGAAGGGAAATTGGTTAGAGTTTGATGAGGATTTGTGTGAATTGATATTGTTGGGTTGTTGAATGCATTTTGATGCATTAAATCCTCTATTTTGTGTGGTTAAAACAAAGGAGGTTGATCTGCAAGCTTGAGGTGAGGTTTTGGAAGCCTTGGAGGCTTAGATTTGCATTGGCGATTAAAGTTTTGTGTAGTCGGTGAGTGAGAACATGGAATTCGGCTTTGAATTGGTTTAAAGGTTGTTATGGGAGTTTAAATTAAGCTTGAAACGCTGGTTTAAACTAAGAAGAAAGTATGAAAGGAAATATTTCACGTTTTCGATTGGCAAAATTGGTTTTATGCACTTGTTTTTGAATTACATGGTAACTACTATTTATGAATGGTTTGAAGTATGTTTTATACTTTTTTGATCATGTAATAATGATGAAAGCATTTGGAAAATGGTTCATGAAGTATTGTAATATACTTGTTAATGCATGGTTTATGCATTGTAAATGGTTTTGTTGATGCATATAAAAACAGTAAGGTACATGGTTAAAATGAATTATATTGGCAAGTGATGTAGTTTAAAATGTTATCGGATATAGTTGGCCGGCCATAGGATTGATAGTGCACAATAAAAAGTTGCCTTGGATGTTGAGGGGTTTATGTGTACCAAAAACTCCATCCAAGTACCCTAACGGCTGAGGGGTTATATGGTATCAAAAACTCCCATTAGTGGATTATGCACCAACTAATGATTGGGATGTAATTGTACCCAGTTGTGATTGTACCTTGAATTTTGGTTCAGATTGCATGAAGTGTTGAGAGGACACTTGTGAACTCGTGTATCCGATATAATATTTTGTAAAGTGGAACTTGGTTGATGATCACTTGTAAGCCAATATAATTGATGATGGATTATGTTGTATAATGTTGATTTATACATGTTTTACTCTTTAAGCCTTTCATATGGGTTGTTATGCATGGGAAAGCTTAAATAGAGTGTAGCAAATGGGATTTTGCTATTGGATCCATGATACATGTTGCATATGGTTTAATATACATATTTTGAAAATGTTAAGTGCATGGTTTTGTAAGGCATGATGTTTTGAAAGATGTTTAAAAAAGGTTTCCAAAGTGGTTTGAGTAACCGATTTAAAATGCATTGATGGTGGTTTGTTTTAGAGCACTCCTCACTAAGCCTAGTGTGCTTATGCTCTCTTTTTCCATCAATGCAGAGAATTAAAGGGTTAAAGGCAGCGAGCAAGCAAGCAAGGAGAAATCCAAGGACTTGATCTTCGAAAGTATGGTTTTGATTTAGACACGTAGTAATAAAGCCAATGTGGGTAATTGTTGTTTGGGAAGGTTGTTTGCTAATCTCCCTGTTCGTACAAGTTTTAATTGTTGTTTGGGATTCGTATAAGGCCTTACATGCTTGATATTGCTTTTGATTTAAGTTTTGGATGTTGAGTAGGAAGCATGCCTATAGATATGGTGGAGATTTGAGTCATGCTTGTTGGAGTTTCTTTAAATGCTTGTATAGTTGTGATAAGTGTGCCATTGATGATTTATGATGTTTATGTAAGGTTAGGTAATGTTTAGATTGAGCCAAAGTGTCATATGTTGGACCTAGAGGTCATTACAGGCCTTCATGTACTTGTACGGGTACCTTGGTTTCGGTAAGCGGGGTCTAGTGAGGCTCAAAGTTGTGAAATTATACAAAAGGTATCGGTACGCCTAGCCACTATATCGGTATGCTATTTTGCCACTGGAATCTAAATTTCAAAAATATTTCTTAAGGGATAGGTACGGGGGTGGCACTGTATCGGTATGGGTTTGTCATATGCACCATATTGATACAAGGTTGACAGTATCGATACACAGAGTCGTTTTGTTAGTTAGGCTGTATCGATACGGTCCTGTATGTATCGGTATGCAGTGGTGTTTCTTTAGGTTTCTGCCTGCTGAAGTTTGAATATTGTGTGTTTTAGTCTCTGAGCGTTATGTATGCAATTATATGAGTTCAGATGTTTATTTTAAGCTAGATTTGACTAGTGAGCATGAAACCTGATTAATGAATGATTAGTAACCTAGAATTTGGTTAAGTCCTTATAATTTTTTGAAATTATGTTTTGGTCCCCAAAGCGCATGTTTGAGCAATTAAACATCGTTTTAATATGATCGCAATGTTATCGAATCCGCTTACGCATGTTCACCTTAGGATCTAAGTCAATGCATTTAGATAAGATAAAAAGGAAAAAAATGGACCCAGTTTAGATTATTAGTTCGAGTTTGCTTCGGCAAACTTAATATAGCCCTTTTAGCTCAGTTTCGGCTAGACTGGGTTAAGGAGGTTACAGATTAACCCAGAATTAATAAATGGCGTAGGTCTTGGGTCAACTCGGATAAGAGGACTCGGATCCTGGGTTGACCCGATGCTAACACAGTACATTTAACCCGGGGTATAAAAACCCTTAAACTGATTTGGCTCGGTCATTTCTTTATTTCACTCTCTCTCACTACCCTCTCTCCTTTCTCAAAACTCTCTCAACCCAAACTATTTTCCCAGATTTCAACCCTCAATCTCAATCTGACTCTCCTATTCAAGCCCAATTCGACCACTTTTCGTATTTTAATCCATCTCAAACACCAAAACCCTCTTTATTTTTTATTTTTGAAGATCAAAGCTCACTGTTCTTCACCAGATTCATCTGTATTCTTTATATTTTCTTCATTTAATCTTCACAAACATAAAACTTCATTCAAGTTTGTGTTTTTTGAAGATCAAACACCAAAAAGTACTAGGTGTTCATCCTTACTTTCTTTCAACATCCCATTTCGATCCATCGCCACCGCCTCTGGTCACCTTCGATCAGTTCATCGGACTACCAAGAGTTGACTCCCGACCGCCACAGGCGATTCTGACAACCGTAACCCTAACTTAAATCATCTCTGACCTGTATATTTTGACCACTGTGTCACCCTGTATCTTTCGACCACTGTGCTTCGCTGTGAAGCAATTTTCAGCTACTGTGTTAGAAACCTAAAAACCCTGAAAAACCTATTTTTATACTAATTTTGCCTAAATCTACCTGGCTCGTCAAGCCGCCTACTTTACCCTTAAAAACTACCCAGAAACCTCCCTTTTCAACTCCGTGGACATTATCCTAACCAAACTGGTGACCGAAGATAATCTTCGGCCGCTCTAATCTTCATTTAAGCTTTTATTTTTTTTCTTTTTAGGCAAGATCTAACTTTTTCATGCGTTTGAATTGTAGGAAAAATAAAAGAGAATAAATTGGTATACCTTCTGGCGAGCTTCGTTGACGGTATAGTTGCTCCAATCATCTTCCCCGATGTCCTCTGGTTCTTTCAGCAGCCTTCTTAAATTCTCGATAAGTCTTATTCTCTCTCTTTTTTAACTCTAGTAATAATTGCTCAATAATTGTTTAATAATTTCTCTCTCCCTATTTATAGAAGAAAGTGGGAGATGATGCATACTGACATCATGGCCAATGACCTGTTGACAGTTGTAGTTGAAGAAAACCACAATATGTGGCATCTGGTTTTGACAAATCAAATACGGCCAAATGGATTAAATGGGCGGGAATCTTTAAAAACCAGTGGGTTTTGTGTCTCTTTAGGCCTTTAACAACTAATAATATATGGATTGGGAAATGACTTGCAATAGGTTTAGGGGTTAATCAAAATTGGACTCTTGTGAACATACATTTAGGCTTGTACATATGGATGAGGGCTTTGGACCTTTTATTTATATATTGGACATTGTATACTAGTTATTTTGGATTGAATATTTATTTATTATTATTTTATTTATTTATAAAAGGAAAATAATATATTTAGTACCCCATATATAATTCGGGTATTACAGTTGTCCCTATTTGCTCATTACTGTGGAACAAGAATATGGCAAAGACTGAAAATACACGAATTTAGCCTAGAGCATCTGACTGTGATTCTGAGCTTCAAGTTCTTCTTAATACGAACTCTTACTCCTTTTTTCTAGGCTGGCCATGAAGTCTGAACTAATTCTTCTTATTAGGAACCATTTCATTCTTCTTGGCAATACTGATCTTCCTCTCTGCAAAGGACGAACTAACAAGTTCTTCTTATTAAGAACTTTCTGTTCTTTGCTGGCGAACTCTTCTTATTAAGAACGCCATATTCTTTGCTGGCAAACTCTTCTTATTGGGAGCTAAGATTTTTTTGCTTGACGAACTCTTCTTATTGGGAACTCAAGATTCTTTGCTTAATGAACTCTTCTTATTGGGAGCTCTACATTCTTTACATGGCGAACTCTTCACATTAAGAACTTCGTGTTCTTTGCTAAATTCCTGTCAAAACAGTTTAAAATGCTTGGATGAGGGTTAGTATGACCCTAATTTTCGATGTATGATGCATGAACCATATCACATTGGGATCAATCAAACAGCTCCTACTTTTTGGGATACTATTCTAGCTTTTCTTTGCCATACTTCTTCATGGATTCTTGGTCTACCTTGATAATCCATATCATATTCAGGATTAACCTTTGAAACCTCTTTTCTGTGTTTCTGACTTTTGCTCTAAAGTGTCATTTCAAATTTTCACTTTAGATTGCTTTTCTCAAAGCTCCCTTTCGAGTTTTCATTTTGGTTTTTCTTTTTTCTCTTTTTCTCGAGGTGCCCTTTCAGGATTTTACCTCAGTTTTTATGTTGTTGTTTTTCTTTTTTTTCTTTTTTCTTTTTTTATTTTTGGTGTCCTTTCAAAATTTTACCTTTCTTTCAAACCAATTTTCCTTTTCTTCATTTCTTTCTCTGTTTCTCTAACATGTTCAGGCACTACTTGACTCAAGCGCCCCACCATTCTTTCATTTTCTGTGTTTCTGCTAGCACAATATTCAACTCTACCTTTTCTTTATACACTCCTCTTCAATAACCTGAAAGGCTAGAGCTCACCTACATCCTTCAAAACATAATAATACTAAGAAATCATCTGTTTTTAATGAATTGTACTAGTTTACTTGCATAATGCTTTAGAAAATAAAGAAAGCTCGGAAGAGAAATCATGAATTTTATTGAGGCTTGTAAGAAAAAATACAATAGAGTTTGAAAAAGTCATGGCAAACTAAAATAACAAAATCAAGAAAAAAAGTCAGATCCTCATGTATCTATAGCATGAAGGATTAGCAACCCTATTAACCGAATATAGTTCTAAGCTTGAGCCTTTATCCAACAGACTTCAAACGTTATCAATATTTTTACAGATGTGACATCCCTCCCAAAATATCAGGTGTCTGAGAGGTTTTAATTGCCAGATGCCTAATCTCAACATATCTGAGCCGCCCTTTGCAAGTTTTCAACCCAGATCCTCCTTTGGTTTTAAGATGCTTTTTGCGAGTTTTCATCTTGAACCCACTTTTTTCGTTTTGTTTTTTATACCTATGGTGCCCTGTATGGGTTTTCACCATAGATATTTGCATTTTGTGAAGCTCGTTTTTTGAGTTTTTGCTCTGTTTTTTCTTTTTTCACTCTCTTTTTTTATTCCTCAAAACGTAGTATTTTTTAACTGAATTAGAGTTCACTGGCTTGTACAACTCTTCACCATCCATTTCAGTTAAAATCAAGACTCCTCCGGAGAAGGCCTTTTTGCTAACATATGGCCCCTCTCAGTTAGGCATCCATTTCCTACAGAAATCTCGGTGTATCGACAAGATCCTTTTCAGCACTAGATCACCCTCTCGGAATTCTCTGGGCCAGACTTTTTTATCATAAGCTTGCATCATTCTTTTTTGGTATATCTGACTATGAAAAATAGCTTTTAGCCTCTTTTCTTTAATAAGATTCAATTGATCGAACAGGGCATGTACCTATTCTGCTTCGTCCAGTTTTACTTCAGATAAGACTTAGACAGATGGCATCTTAACTTCAATTGGAAGTCCTGCTTCTGTCCCATAAACCAAAGAGTACGGTGTTGCCCCAGTCGAAGTTCACACTAAAGTCCGGTACGCAAACAAGGCAAAGGGTAACTTCTCATGACAATCCTTGTAAGTATCTATCGTCTTTGATATGATCTTTATATTCTTGTTAGCTGCCTCCACTACCCCATTCATTTTAGGGTGGTAGGTCACAGAATTGTGGTGCATAATTTTTAACTGCTCACATGCTTCTGCTATTACTTTGTTGTTGAAATTGGATGCATTATCAATGATAATTCTTTTCAGCAATCCGTACGACAGATAATTTCTTTCTTCAGGAACTTGCAAACTGTTGATCTTGTAATATTGGCATATGAAGCCACTTCTACCCATTTGGTGAAGTAATCAATGACCAAAAGGAAGAAGTGATGTCCATTAGAAGCTTTGGGATAAATTTGTCCAATAACATCCATGCCCCAGACAGCAAAAGGCCGAGGTGAATTCATGGTATGAAGAGGTACTGTTGGGGAGTTAATCTTATCAGCATATATCTGGCACTTGTGATATTTTTTGGCGTAATCAATACAATCTTCTTCCAGAGTTGACCAATAATATCCATATCTCATAATCTTTTGGGCCATCGCAAAGCCATTAGCACGTGTTTCACATATTCCATCATGCACTTCCGCCAAAATATTCTTAGCTTCTCGGGCATTGACACATATTAACAATATCTTATCATTGCCTCTTTTATATAAGACTTCACCATCAAGCACGTACCCTGTAGCCATTCTTTTGATGGTCCTATTTTCTTTATCATTTGCCTTCCTAGAATAAGTTTGAAACTTGATATACTGTAAGATATCAAAGTACCATGGATTTCCATCTGCTTCTTCTTCTATGTTGTAACAATGAGCATAGGTCTCGTAACTCTGCAATTGGATCGGCATCATATCTTCTAGTTTATTTGCTAGAAATACCGAAGCTAGTGTAGTTAAGGCATCAGCTATTTGATTATCTTCTCTAAGGAGGTAAGTGAAAGTGATTTCTTTGAACTCTTTTATCAATTCAAGGATCAATTTTTGATACTCAATCAGCTTTACATCCTTTGTTTCCCATTCTCCACAGAGCTGGTAAATAACCAATGTTGAATCTCATATACTTTTAAAATCTCTATTTTTCTTTCAATAGCAGCTCGTAAGCCCATGACATAAGCTTCATATTCTGCCATGTTATTGGTACAAAGAAATTTCAATTTGCATATGAAAGGATAATGTACATTATTCGGGGAGATCAACACTGCTCTAATTTTGCGTCCCAGGGCGTTGGCTACCCCATCAAAGTATAATTTCCAAGCTTCGTTCTCTGAAGTTCTATTTTCTTTTGTAGAGATATTCATCACATCCACATCTAGGAAATCAGATTTTAGGGGCTCATAATCCTCGGAGGCATGACTGGCCAAGAAATCTGCTATTGATGTTCCTTTTATTGTCTTTTGAGTTGCATAAATGATATCAAATTCTGACAACAACATTTGCCAACGAGCCAATCTTCTAGTCAACGCTAGTGCTTCCATCAGAAACTTCAACGGATCAAGTCGGGATATCAACCAAGTAGTGTAGTATAGCATATACTGTCTAAGTCTACGGGCTACCCAAACCAAAGCACAATGTAACTTTTGAATTGGTGGGTAACATGCTTCACACTCTGTAAACTTCTTGCTCAGGTAATAAATGGCTCTTTCTTTCTTACATGTATCATTATGTTACCCTAGTACGCACCCCATTGAGTTTTCATAGACCATCAAGTAAAGGATGAATGGTCTATCTGGGACTGGTGCTCCTAGAATCGAAGCATTCATCAAAAATTTCTTGATCTTGTTTAGTGTCTCTTGGCATTCTTCATCCTGTAACCCTAGATTATTCTTTCTAAGTAGTCTAAAAACTGGATCACATTTATCGGTCAACTGGGAAATAAATTGAGAAATATACTTCAACTTCCCGAGAAACCCTCTTACCTCCTTTTGTGAATGAGGTGGCAGAAGATTTTGGATTGCTTTCACCTTGTCTGGGTTAATTTTAATTCTTCTCCTGCTAACCACAAAGCCCATGAGTTTTTCAGACATAACCCCAAAAATACATTTATTCATATTGAGCTTCAACTGATATTTCCTCAATCTTTGGAACAACTTTCTCAAGTTTTGAATATGTTCCTCCTCAGTCTAGGACTTGACGATCATGTCATCCAGGTACACCTCAATTTCTTTGTGCATCATGTCATGGAAGAGAGTTACCATGGCTCGTTGGTACGTTGCCCCTATATTCTTCAGTCCTAAAGGCGTCACCTTGTAACAATATGTGCCTCACAAGGTTATGAATACCATCTTTTCCATATCTTTTAGATTTATCTTTATCTGATTGCATCCCGAGAAGCCATCCATGAAGGAGAACCATGAATGTCCTGATGTGTTGTCAACCAGAATGTCAATATGAGGCAAAGGAAAGTTATCCTTTGAACTTGCTCTGTTCAAATCTCTATAGTCCATGCACATGCATACTTTTCCATCTTTCTTCAGAACTAGGACTATGTTGGCCACCCATTCTGGATACCTTGCTACCTGGTGGAATCATGTCTTAATCTGTTTCTGTACCTCTTCTTAGATTTTAATAACATTTTCGGTTTCAATCTTTTGAGCAGCTTCTGTTGAACCGGTTTGCATTCTGGCCTTATGAGTAGCTTGTGTACCACTATATCTATATCCAATCCTAGCATATCTTGATAAGACTAGGAAAAGACATCCTTAAACTCTAGCAGCAAGTCAATCAAATCTTGTCTTTTTTTGGCGAGAAAGTTGTATCGATCTTCACCTCTCTTTTAACCTCATATGTACCCAAATTCATAATTTTTATCTCTTCCTTGCGAGGTAAGATCAGCTTGTCTTCTTTTTCTATCAACCTTAGTAATTCGTCAGGGATTTTACATTCTGCCTTATCTTCGACCTCATTGGCTTCCATTAGACAGACAGGCTGCTCAAAATCTATTTTGGGATTAAGTTCAGAATTATTCATACAATTAATAGTTTGGGACCTGCAAAGAAAAATAGTAATATATTCGGAATGGAAAGCAAGAAAAACAAGAAACATGTTTGCCATTTGAGAATCACAATGAATGCATCTTTATTGAAGTAAACTTATATAATAGCCCTTTACATATAATCCCTTGTACTCGCGGGCAAAAGTACAAGGTGGTTCTTGGTATTACTTTGTTTTTGTCTTAAAAACTAGGGGGGATTCTCTGTTGTCCAATTATTGAGTGCTTCACCAGAAAAGCATGGACGGATTCCTTCCAAAAACTTGCCAGGCTGGGATCCTTCGAATATGTCGTTGACATACAACCGCTCCATAATCTCGCTAAAGATCTCTTCTCCCTAAAGTTTCACAATCTCTTTGTTGTCTTTCTCTAATTGTTTCTCTATATTTGCAAACCCACGAGACTTGAAGATATTGGTCAAGTTAAAGTCATGGGCTCAAAAAAGTCTCAACCCCAGAAATCGAGCTCTCTTTCGGTCTTCTCTCTTCTTTAGATCCTTCTGCTCTGCTGAATATAGGGTGTGAACCTGAGACCAAAGCGATCTTTATTTATGATGACAGGTTTTGGACACAGACAACCTTGGATATTCTTTCCAAATCCCTTTTTAGTCTTTGCACCTCTTCCAAGTATCTCGCAGACAATCATCTTTGTTCAATTTAACAACCTCAGACGAGGTATCAGCTTTTCTTCAGCAATAAAAGTCGTATTTATAAATTCTAAGGCTCTAAATGAACATTCAAGAGCATTCTCATATGCTTTAATGTATGGGGCATCATTAGTCATAGAGGCAATGATATCCTCCTTAACCCTAATACTAACCAACTTTCCTTCTATAATAAACTTCAATTTCTGATGCAAGGATGATGGTACGGCACCAGCAGAATAAACCCAGGGTCTTCTCAACAAGCAATTGTATGTTGGTTTTATATACATAACCACAAAGTCAACATTGTAAACTGCAATCCCAATTAGCAATGGTACCTCAATTTTTCCCATAACCTCTCGAGTTGTACCATTAAAAGCCCTTACAGTATTCTTGTATGTCTTCATATGTGAATCATCAATTGGTAGCCTTTGCAGGGAAACCATCGACAAGACATTCAGCGTTGAGCCATTATCTATTAGAACTCTAAGTAGAACATGACCCTTACAATAAGTCGTAATATTTAAAGCCTTCACATATCTCATCCCTCCCTTCGGGATCTCATCATCAGTGAAAGTAATGTAGTTGTTAGCAGTTATATGGTTCATAATTCTATCCAATTTATGCACTGATATATCATTTGGGACAAATGTTTGATTGAGCTCCTTGATCAAAGCATTGCGGTGCCCTTCTAAACTCAGCAGTAGTTCGAGGATAGAAATTCTAGCCTATTGTCTCTTCAACTGCTCAACTATACTGTATTCACCATGCTTCAAAAATTTCAAGAACTCCTAGGCCTATTTTTTGTGAAGGGCTCATTTATTTTGAGAGCGGGCTCTTCCCCAAAAATTCTTTCTAGCACCATAGCATCCTTTCCTTCTATTTTCTCAGCATCTTTAGTTGTCTCTGGTGATTAACATATACCACTCCTGGTGAAATGTCCAACTTTATTCCCTGACTCAATGTCAAGCTTCTCATCTATCTTTTCTTTTGTTGTCGTCTTTATTTCATTCAACAGTTTTACTTTCTCTAGTGGCTTTGTTTCCTCAGGCACAGTCACACTAGCAGTATAGTTCAAAGGAACCTTGCGAGTATCCTTGAAATAGAAATGTGCTGGTGGAGAAATCACAACTTTGAGAGTTACTATCGACTTTCCCTTATTAGATAAACTTCTAGCCTTTGACCTAGCAGTAATGATCAATGTGCTAAATCTCGTGACATCTTCTTGATGATACTAGCAATATGTGCCTGACTCTAATTTTTTCTCAACCTTCATGCTTATGTGTATCATCCCGGTATTGAACAATTGTTCAAACATCTATTTCAATGGAGATCTAATCTCGGGTACGTCAGTCTTTAGCCGCTTAGCCTCATCATTTTGCTCTATTGCATTCACTCCTCGCCCTCTATGGTTCGGTAATGGATTGGTCGCTATTTTGGGTTCATCAAATTTCAACACCCCAATTTTGATCAAATTCTGAATCACCTTCTTAAATGTTGTACAACTCTCAATTTTGTACCCCGAGAACCCAGCATGATATTCACAATGAGCTTTCGTATCATACCACGGAGGGTATGAAGGTTGAAGATGAGTAAGATAATAGGGCCTCACCAGATTCGCTTCAAGCAAATGTGGGTATAACTCAGCATATGACACCGGTATAAGTGTGAAGTTAATCATATCATTCCTTAAACCTCGAGAGTCTTTCTTATTTAATTCTGAGAACTCCTGACGCAGCACCAGGCGGTGTAATGGTAACATTCTTTGGAGCCTCATAATTAATTGTATTATTTACCTCGCTACTATTCCTCTTATAATTCTTGCGAGATGCATCTCTACTTTCAATCCTCCCACTCTTGATTGTCATTTCTATTAGCTCATCTATCATCACTATGTCGGCAAAGTTCT